>JAVTVY010003304.1:0-328277 GCA_036873755.1 Hanleya hanleyi | reverse complement strand
AGCGGGCATTCTCTCTCGTCGACTTGGACAATTTGGACATCGTAAACTATCCGTTTCTGAACAGTAATATTCCAGTGGGACCTGCATATGGCGTACGCATATCTCGCCTACTAGCATTTGCTAGATCTTGTGTTAAATGTGACGATTTCAATCAACGTCACAAAACATTGTTGCAGAAACTTATAAAACAGGGCTATACCACCAAGCGCCTCCACTCAAAGTTTCTCAAATTTGGCGATACATATCGCATGCTGATACCAAAATACGAGCGTAACGTGCAAGATCTATTGCGTTACGTTTCGTAACTTGCGTCTAATTCCGCTTAACCCGGGGCTAGGGGCCGTAAGAGCCCATGTACTTCAAAATCCTCATAGTGCTCATATGAACAGTAACAATCAAAGCGTGACTGAGATACATCATTCCCTGGATGACGACTTTAAAACGATTATTATGGATTAAGAATACTGATCAGCGATACGGATTTGATATTTTTAGAACATCATGATGTCTTTCCGGCATCAGTGAATTCTGTTGACCGTTTCTCTCTTGCAGAAAACTAGCCTATGTTTATGTATACTATGATTGTCCTTTTGAATTTGGTGCTAATACTATCATATGGAATAGGTCTTTGGATTATGGAGGCGGATATTCTTTAATGAACGACGGCTAAATTATGAATGACGGGCCAGACGCTTGTAATTCTAATGGGTACTGATGGTGCACCTCTTTTGGTTGACCTACATCGGTTCGCTTGAATACGACTATATACAGACGCTTTAAAAATAGATAATTTCAAAGCCTGTTCCTTCTCATTCACCAAACTCCGTATAGAGGAATTTTTTGCCGTAAATAATCGCTATATAAATGACGTAGTGAAGGATATATCTCTACCTTCACTGAATTTGAAGGAAACTACAGATGGTCCTAACAGAACATCTTATTTAGACCTATATCTCTATAAAACTGAAGCCGGTCTTCTCACTCGTCGACTTTACGACAAAAGAGATGAATACTATTTCGACATCATAAACTGTCCCTATCCGAACAGTAATATACCAGAGGGACCTGCATATGGCGTGTCAATATCTAGTAGCATTTACTAGATCCTGTGTTAAATGTATAGAGTTTAATCTTCACGAAACATATCTGCAGAAACTTAAAACAGGGCTCCAATCAAAGTTTTTCAAATTTGACGATGTTGATAGCAAAATACGAGCGTAGCATGCAAGATCTATATATATATATATTGTGTCTAATTGCGCTCAACCCGGGGGTTGAGACCGTATGAAACCCTGTATTCCAAGATTCTCATAAGAATAGTCACAATCAAAGCGTGACTGAGATACATCATACTCTAGATAACGATTTATAACGAAAATCACATGGATTGAGAATACCGATCACCAATGCAGATTTAATATTATTGGATCATCGTGATGTCTTTCTGACATCATTGCTGACCGCTTCTATCTCACAGGAAACTAGTCTAGTTTTATGTATACTATGATTTATTCTTTAAATTTGGTGTTAATGCTATTAGATGAATTAGGTATTTGGATTATGGACGCGAAATTATTAGATGAATTAGGTATTTGGATTATGGACGCGAAATTTCGTTAATGGACGACGGCTGAATATTGAATGACGGATTAGACGCTTATATTTTCCACTGTCACCAGTTATCTGTTAGTAATATAACCACGGCTGTTTTCCTTATAGGATAGAACAATCCCTATGGGCTTCATTCCCGCCAAAATGAATCATTATAATTATCATACGTATTGAGTACTTTTCTTATAATTAGTGGATAAAATTTCATTCATTCATTCTTCACGACGTGAAATCTTGAATGGCACATACATGTATTCAGCCACGTATTCAGTGAAGCACTGAAAATCTATTATTGTGATAGTTGCTACAACTTCTTCTTGCATTCTATATTGACCATACCAGTGCTTGTTCTTGTTCCGTCTCTTCGTGATAGATGAAAACTGCCACTTGCAATGCACATGAACTGGTACATTGGGCCGGGGAGGAGCATATTTTCTAAAATTACTTTACAAAGTTATCTACACAAGGTCAACGGTGAATCCAGGCATCTCTCCAATTAAATCTCCAATCTCGTGGAAATAAGAAAAATCATCCACAAAGTAACCCGTCCCACAGGACAGTATTTTGTCTATTACTCTGTTTAGTATCAAGATCAACAGCTTGGCTGCAGTTCTGAATAAATCAATTGATGGTTCACTCTTTGTAGACGATTTCAACATATCGTGTAGGGGAAAAATTATTCACAATATTGAGAGAACATTACAAATTTGTCTAAATAGAATTCAGAAACGGTGTCTAGAAAATGGCTTCAAATTCTCCAGGGCTAAGGCAAATTGTATACACTTTTTCAGAAAATATTTCCAGCACAAAGATCCAGTACTTACATTAGATGTAAATGAAATCAAAGAAGTATAAAAGGTCAAGTTCTTAGGCATATTGTTTGATCAACAACTAACATTCAAATCGCATATAAATTGCTTAAAACCCAAATGCACGGAAGCGCTAGATTTGTTGAAGGTAGTTGCCAGGTATAAGTGTGGAGGAGATCAGCAAACTCTTCTCCATTTATATCGATCACTTGTTCGTTCCAAACTTGATTATGGTTCTATTGTTCACAATGGTGCAATCAAGTCAAACTTAGCAAAGCTAGATCCTATTCTCCATCAAGGACTAAGACTTAGCATCGGTGTGTTCAGAACATCACCCAAAGAAAGCTTGTATGTCGAAGCAGATGAATTTCCTTTCGAACTTCGAAGAATTAAATTATCGCTGCAATATATCACAAAAATGCGATCAAACCACTCAAATCCTGCATATGACTGTGTTTTCACCCCTCAGCAGATTTCTATTCAAAGAAACGCTCGATTAGTCCTTGAAATCCGTATGAAACCACACATTGTAGTAGCTGATATTAAAGTTAGTCAAATTTTACTAACGAGCTCTTTGCAACTCCACCATGGCAGTTAGCCAAACCAGAAGTAGATATTTCACTGACGAAATATAAAAAGCAGACACGGGCCAACTCGTGTATACACAAGAATTTGGTCTACTGAGAGAGAAATACAGATCACATCAGGCTATTTCTACAGAAGGTTCTGAAGATTGTGAGAGAGTAGCATGTGCTACGATCTTTAGTTCCAAAACTAAAACCTGTCGTCTACCAGGTAAAAGTTCCAGATTCATTGCAGAGGCGAAAGCTCTATTATCAGCTTTAGAAGGCATTGGGTCCCCTAGAAGAAAAAATAGGGCACATTTCCAGATTCACTGTCGTGCCTTCAAGTGATTAAAAGTGAAAAATCAGCTCATCCCACCATCTTGAAAATTCTACAGTTATATGACATTAGATTTGATAAACAGATAGATATTGTGTTTTGCTGGGTGCCTAGTCACGTTGACATCAAAGGCAATACTGAAGCTTATAAAATGGCTAACGCGGCTCTGGATGAGGAGTTTGATCCTGTTGGAAACCCATACAGCGATTTCAGACCATCTATGTGTGCTTATGTAAGAAAGCTGTTTCAATATTTATGCGATACTATGGATAATAACAAACTTCACGAGTTCAAAAAAACTGTTGGTTAAACTCATCTGAACAGCCAGAAACGTTTCGATCAGGCCATGATTAAACGATGTAGGATCGGTCATACACGATTAACTCACGAATATTTCCTAAAAAAGTGCCGGCCCCAAGGTGTATTCCAAGCCATGAAGATCTCACGGTGAAACATATTCTCATAGACTACATAGATTTTAAGATTGTAAGATACTTTTTATCGAGCAGCTACGCTGGAAGATCGTTTTAGCCGACTAAAAGAAGATCGTACTTTAGATTATTTGAGAGAGATCGGTTTGTTGTACAAATTTTAATGTCTGTACCTGTTTTAGCGCATTAGTTTACTGAGTTAGTAACTTGCATACTTAGAATTTTGTTTGATCGTCGCTATACAGCTGAAATATTGCTGGACGCGTCGTTAAAACTTAATCCGCCTTTTGCGCTATTCCTAATGCCGGCTTCGGCCGCAAGGTGGCGCTGGCGCCCACTGCATTCCGGTCTGTTCCGGTTTAGCTGTCTGCTAATGTAAACATGTGCAGGAGGGAAGGCGGGTATTGTATTTAGTCAGATTTTCGCACTGATGGAGACGTCATTGGTAGTTTAGGTATAGCCATCAAGTCTTATTTTTACTCGTTTGTACAAGCATAATAACAGCCGCTTTGTCAACAAATTGGGCAATCAAAGGTCATCGTTGTTGTTATAAAACATTTGTTTAGTTATACTAGAGTCTTGCGTGTCATCGACTCAGGGATGAAGGATTACTGTACCGTACCATTGTGGAGGCATTATCACTGAACATATTGTCGCGGTTCTCCTGGCTCCTGGTTCTCTCCGGTTGCAACAGATAAAACAATATCCAGGTCCTCCAACTCTGCCTCCCACCATTATGGAAATGATTGGCAGTAGAAGATAAGCACAAGTCAGTAGGCCTAATATTGGTCCAAGAGAATAAATTATGGAAGTGAATCAGTCAAAATATTTTGTGTGTTGTGGGACAGAACAGGAATATGTAGATATATACATTTGTTTCAACGCATTTTGCGGAAGAAATACATGGTATAATAATTAGATAACTAAATAAAAAAAAAATAAGTAGCTATTAGTGCAAAACTACTTCCTCAGTATTTATGAGGAGTTAGAAGCCATATGGCACATTAATTTCCTGTTCAGTGTGTCTTTTCACAATAAAATTATGAACCGCTACCAGCAGTTCCAAATGAGGCGGGTAGGGTGCTTGTTTATCACATTATAATCATACAGCTACATTACCAGCTACATGGTAGTCGGGTTAACTAATAATCCGATTATTTCTCACAGTACTTGATCAAACAAATTGGCCCCTGCTGATTGTTTTTAGTGGAGTGTGGTTTAATCAGACTGAATTGCCGGCCACCCACCATGTTTTATAACAACAACAGCGATGACCTTTGATTGCCCAATTTGTTGACAAAGCGGCTCTTATTATGCTTATACAAACGAGTAAAAATAAGACTTGATGACTATAATTACCTAAACTTCCAAGGACGTCTTCATCAGTGAGAAAATCTGACGAAACGAGGCGAAATACAATACTCGCCTTCCCTCCTGCACATGTTTACATTAGCAGACAGCCAAACCGGAACAGACCGGAGTGCAGTGGGCGCCAGCGCCACCCTGCGGCCGAAGCCGGCATTAGGAATAGCGCAAAAAGGCGGATTCTCTCTCTCTCTCACACACAATGTAACCTGGTGATCTGAAGTTGTGAAACCACGAGTATATCTCAGTGAGCCATTAACGTTACGATGACTGGTTGATGGAAAAAATGTTAGACCGGTTACAACCGCTAAGCGGAACCTTGAGTATGTTCAGATGATTTTATGAAAACAGAAGCAGCAAAACTAAAAGACATTTCTCAGGGAAAGACATATTTCACTTCCGCTCACTCACACTAGTGTTTCACTGGACAACAAAAACTGCACAAAGTACTAAACAAAGCCAGGATAGCATTTGGTTCCAGAGTTTTTTAATATTGTTCTGCTCTTTCGAAAACATGTGGATATTATAAACAACTCAAACTATCTTACGAAAGAGTTTGATACGAGAGGAAACATACCCCACAGACACGGCAACATGGCAACGTTATATACTAACAGCGTATCGGCAATTCAGTTGGTACTAATTGTTCGTTCCTTTTGGCAAAATTGAAAACCATAAGTAGAAATGATAATTTTCAAAAGCATTCCTTTCCACAGGATTTGAAGGAAACAGCCGGTAGTCCAAATGGAACATCCCACCTAGTCTACATGTAGTAGCATTTGCTAGAAGCCGTAAAAATGTGACGGTTCCAATAAACGTTTTCTTGTCAAGTTTGGCAAAAAATGTCGCACACTCATACTGGAGTGCGATTGTGGTGTGCAAGACGTTTTTCGCAACGTTCCGTTACTTTTACATAACCATGTTCATCCTTCAGCAAGAACATCGTGAACAATCTGCATGCCCTTCACATGAACGGCGAAAAATCAGTTCGTGATTGAGATAGAAAATACTCCAGAAACGACCTGGAAACACATTAATCCGTCAATTTCATCATTCACAGCTTCTCCATAGGACACATGCTATAAATCGACGTTGAGTACAGATAATGTGCACATGGTAAGCCAACCGTTACAATGAAATCCGTCATGCACATCAATGGCACTTTATACTGTGATTAAGAGATGACAATTTTCTATGAGGTGTAGTCCAGCACGAGGTGATATGTACAGGAAATTTCATTTTGGGGGATGATTAATTACCCTTGAATGGAAAATAGGTCCATGACTTCGTCGAACCGTGGAGCTGCTCTCAGTATTTACATCGATATATAATATAATGTAATTTATCGACATATATCATATATTTAGAGATATACTGAAACCAGTAGGGGCAGAATAAAATATATTGAAACATAATTCTGTTGGTGGCAATATATATCACGAATGAACAGGCATAAAATCAAAGCCTTTCGACACCAACATGCCGTGTGCCTTATTAACACCAGAAACTTGAATTATGAAACCAAGTCAATATTTTGAGAAACTTCGACATTTGTTACTTTTCAGTGATCAGGGCTGAAACGTGACATACACATGGCGGCGAAATTATTTGACAACGACAGGATAAGTGATGATTATATCATAACCCCATCATGGTCGAATCATCACAGAATTGCTGGAGTGGCATGAAATTGATTAGAAACATCAAAAAAGCTACATGTACCCCAGGAGGGATTCATGGTAACATTCATCAATACCAAACACGACAGAAACACCTCAATCTTTATCGACCGTTCTACAATTCTCAACTATCATTTTATACTACTTATATCAAAGGACCGCGAATATGGAACCAACTTAACACAGAACTCAAGTCAATTACTTCCATATCATTATTCAAAAAAAGATTAAAATACCACCTAATAACTCGCGACATTAAAAAAAAAGTAAAATGACCATCCAATAGCCTACTATAAAAAATTATATCATTACATTAAGTCTCATATATATTGGTGTGTGTGTGTGCGTACGTATGTGTACATGTGTGTTTATATAAATATGTAATAATCATATTATCAAATAATCATAGTTATATATATCATTGTATCATATGTTCCCCAAGTACACCTATTAAGCTATCCTCTCCTTTGTATATACGTTCAAAACAAATGTTATTGATCTCTCTGAGCTCATATAATTCACCATTATATTATTAGTAAATATATTTATATACTTAAATTTATTTTTTATTATAATATGCACTAAATTATTATGGGATAGAACAAGCCCATCTGGGTTTTATTCCCGCCATTATCACACCAACCATTATGTATATATATATTGTATTATCTGAACCATTATTTTACCATTGTTATATTTATTGTTATGTTGGTATATGGTGAATAAATATCAATCAATCAATCAAATAGAAATAGAGGTGAACGTTCACTATGCCTTTGATTGCTTTCGATATAAATCGGGAGAATCATATCCATCAGAAAAATTCTGAGGTAATAACCCCCATGACCCCGAGGCAAAGATCTGTAATTGTGTGAACAAACACTTGTTCAACAATAAGTGTTGGTAAAACTGCGTGGGTAAATCTGTTATTTTATAAACCTATATATTTAGTAAGTCATAATATGTATTTCTGTAAATCTCACGAATCTCGGTCTTTGTTTTTTAAAACATGCTTTATTTGTCTGCCTGATGAGAGTTCATTGTGATGCTACCATGTAGCAGATAACAGATAAAGTATTATCCGGTGACACACGAATGTATCTCTGGCTCTGATCATATGATTAAACCGCATGCATCCATCGCAGTATTTAATACATTTAATAGTTAGTACTTTCCTTTTATTCCGCATGCTCTGCAGAACAATGGGTACACAATTATTTAAATCAGCGGGTCAGCATGACACCGTTCAATAGTTGTACCTTCACCATCGTCTCCATGTTTGTACGAAAAAATACATATTGTGCATAGCAGTTATGCTGAATGCATCGGTGATAAGGTTTCTACAAGAGATTATTTTCCTCTAAGGTGTCTGTCGGGACTATGTCCAATAAGGTTCAATCGCTTGCTCCCTGTGAGCCAACCAGGTATATAATATATTCGTTAGTTATCGACTCTCCAGTATGAATTTGCTCATCCAGACTTTCTGGTTCGAGTCACATCAGACAACCATCAGATTTCCTACTTCTTCGTGACCGGGAATGGATTCACTGTAGTGGTAGGCGATGTGATCGTTTAGAGCACCTGTCCTGTGTGGCCAGACAGCTAGAGCGCCTGTCCTGTGTGGCCAGACGCTTGAGAGCGCCTATCCTGTGTAGCGAAGCGGTTGTTGACATATACAGCTTGTTTCAAGGCTCATCGGACCACGATGTAATTTTCTATTTCGATTCGCTCCATTTTCACAGCACCGTGCTCAAATTTCAGCTATAAGTGTAGCAAAATCAACTTGCAGATATAAGTGTAGCTGATGTCATAAAGTGACAAAACTGCATGGTGCCCGTTGCTGGCAGCTTTTTGATATTAATACTCTAGTAGTCGCCTTAGATGTTTGCAGAATCCAAACTCTATTTCTCATGAAGCTTTCCGCATCTGAATCTTGTTTTCCCGTCTCTGCTGTGGGACATGTCTGTTTATGAGTCCTACGAATAAGGTCCTGAAAGCTTGAAAACTATTTTCGGACGAGGGATGGCCTAGCAAATGTCGCATTTACTGCTTATAATTATTGTTCCAAAATGACTAATCCGATAGTGGAGAGGAAGACATGAACGTCGTTTCGAATTGGTACACTGAGGATATTTTGATGCTCTTGGCAAGCTAGGTATCTTTGCCATTCGTCGTTCGCGATACAATCGTTTCGTTTTCGTCCAATTTCCTCGAAATCACCATTTGCCTCGAAGTTGCGGCACAGTTAGTTGGATATAGACATGGATATAGACCTACATTCGAGTACTGTATCACTGATACGAAGATCCAATTAACTTAGTCCAACGGGTGACCCTTTCTTGTGTTCCAAGATAGTTATCCTGATTATGGTGGCTGATACCTGCCGTGTCGCACTATCGCCCTATTTTTCACTCGGCCGTCGGTACGATGCGATGGCACGCTGTCATGATGGTACAATGATACGACGACACGATGATACGATGACACGTGGATAGAATGGTATGATAATGCGAGCGTACGATATGGCACGATGTCCCGATCATAAAGGAGTATTGTGGTACGATGAAATAAACTAAAGCTAAATTAATTTGTTTGGGCATGACTGTTTTGAACAAGCGACTTGAGTAGCTATTCCGAAGCGCGATGGTACGACGGTGCCATGATATGATAAAGAAATTTTCATCGTACCATCGCATCGTAGCATCGTACTATCGCGTCGTATCATCGCAACGTACCATCGCATCGTGCCATCGCACCTTGTTCGCAGTTAAAACAGGGTAATAGTGCGATATCACGACATGGCAGGCATCAGTCATCATTCCTGGAAAATTTAGTTGTTACACTTCAATGCATTCAATATAGACCGTCTGTTATAGACCAATACGTTCAGATGTATTTCAAACCAGAACATAGTTGGAGATTGGGAAGGGTTATCATTTCTGAAATTGCGGATCTGCATTTTAACTTGCATAAATCGCCTCGTGGTTCATACGAGTTCTCCACCCGGGTTGGATCCAAGAAAAATATGGAAAGGTTAGTGGTGAAGGAGTAGGCCATGAGCCTCACTGAAAAAGCCATCCAGGTGGCTAGATGATCTGAAACTGTAAAATCAGGTGTAAATCTCAGAGATTCATTATCGTTACAATAAATGGTTAATGGAAAGAAGCCGTTAAGCGAAACCTTAAGTGAATCTAACAAACAGCTTCAGAAGTCAAATTTGAAAATGTCATAAAATATCATAATATATCATAATATAGGTATTAAGCCGAATTAACCAATTAAATGAGATTTCGAAGTGTATAAACGAGACATGGCTTCGAGGTGTATCTACTCGAATTATCTTGTGTAGTGAATTTGGCCCCTACGTTTAGGGTGTGAGGAAAAGTAAATTCAAACATAGGGGCTTGGGTGTATCAAACTAACCAATTATCCTACAAATCAATACAGCGAAACATGGCACGGAATTGCCCGAACTTGAATCTTGATTACAGTAATCGTGACTTGCGTTGTCACTCCTTCCAAATCCAGAGCAAAGTTCTATAGGAGTTCTATAGGAAGTTGTTAAGGGAAGAAGGGTTGATTAACCGTTCTCCATAATATGTTTGCTTATAACATGATTAAGGTATGGGTCAACGATATAGAGGCGTCAGATCCGATATCGTATTGAAACCATCTTTTCATAAAACTAATCCATAAAGTAATCCTCATACCACTTTTATCTGCCTTCGAGAATGTGCCATTGAAAAAATCGTAATATTCCAAATAATTTAATAGCACAACTCAATATGGCCTTCGTTTTCGCACATTTGAAAGTGACGAACGTACCAAATTAATCTTGCAGCCAAGTCGAAAAAGGCCTTATTTTAGAAATTTGCTCACCCCACCGGCAAGATAATTTTCGTCCATACCATGAATTTCTATGACCATTGCGGAGATCAACGAAGATGGATGTAGAGTTCCAAAGTGGTGCAGATTGTTTTATTGCTGCCGAAATGACACCCTACATATATTGATTTTGTTCCACCGAAAAGGGGGCAGGTGAGTTAAACAACCCAGTCTTATTTATATAGCCCAATCGGTCTGGGCTATCTGCCTTACAGACTAGTCTTTTGTATTAAATGCCGTCATCTTCATCTGACGACGATACAGCTCCCCAATCTCCAGTGTACGAGTTGGCAGAGCATTTCCATCATAGCTCTCTAGACTTGTATCTAATACGCTTATGCCGGTGCTAGGGGCCGTGTGGTCATATCATCCAAGTTGCCATATGAACAGGTACAATATAAGCGTACCTGAGATACAACACATATCAAGATTCGTTAGATTCTTGGTATCTGCTTCAGAATAGGTTAACCGGAACACTATACTGTGAAGTCATGTGGCTCTGTCAATATGTCGGCACCTCTTCCCACTTCCCTTATATGTGTTGTGACTTTTACCTGTATATGGCGAGATTCTGCTGATGGACGTTTCGTCCCCGAGGCCCGCCCCCTGTACATTTTCACCTGACGACGATACAGCTCACCAGTCTCCAGTGTACGAGTTGTCACAGCGAAACAGCTAACCAATTACCAATATACGAGTTGTCAG
The DNA here is from genome assembly GCA_036873755.1 of Hanleya hanleyi. Taxonomy (NCBI): domain Eukaryota; kingdom Metazoa; phylum Mollusca; class Polyplacophora; order Lepidopleurida; family Hanleyidae; genus Hanleya; species Hanleya hanleyi. The sequence goes on along the minus strand of JAVTVY010003304.1, from coordinate 316,889 downwards.
AGCATTTCCATCATAGCTCTCTAGATTTGTATCTAATACCGCTTATGCCGGTGCTTGGGGCCGTGTGGTCATATCATCCAAGTTGCCACATGAACAGGTACAATAAAAGCGTACCTGAGATACAACTCATATCAATAATCGGTAGATTCTTGGTATGTGCTTTAGAATAGGTTAACCGGAATACTATATTGTGAAGTCGTGTGGCTCTGTCAGTATGTCGGCACCTGTTCCCACTTCCCTTATATGTGTTGTAATAGTGCATATCACTCACCAATAATGAGAGTTATATAATATCATGATTTGTTTATGTAATCCAATCGTGTGGCGTCACCTGGAGACCATATCCAAATGTCAACTGAAAAAATACTCCCTTCCAAAAAAGTGGGTATATGTATTTGGATTGCTATATATCTCTTAACACTGATTCCATCTATGTAAACATTATTATTTATTGTTCAGCGCTACGTAGCGCAGTTTTTAGTACTTAAGGTCGTAATTGTATTCAATTCCTACGGTAAAACTTGGTGGTAAAACTCAAATCTTATTTGAAAAAAACATCCAGTTGAAAAGGGGGTATGTATGAACTTATAAAACAGGGCTATTCCATCAAGCGCCTTCTCAAATTTGGCGATACATATCGCATGCTGATAGCAAAATACGAGCATAGCGTGCAAGATCCATGGCGTTACGTTTCGTAACTTGTGTCTATTTCCGCTTAACCCGGGGCTAGAGGCCGTATGAACCCATGTACCTCAAGATCCTCATGGTGCTCATATGAACAGGCACAATCAAAGCGTGACTGAGATACATCATTCTCTAGATGACGACTTTACGACTATTATTATGGATTAAGAATACTGATCAGCAATACGGATTTTATATTTTTGGAACATCATGATGTCTTGTCGGCATCATTGAAAACTGTTAGGCTACTTTCCTATGTGTATGTATACTATGATTGTCTTTTTGAATTTGGTGCTAATACTGTTATATGGAATATGGAATAGGTCTTTGGATTATGGGCGCGGATATTCTTTAATGGACGATGGCTGAATTATGAATGACAGACTAGACGCTTGAATAAATTGACATATTTTTCTTATTAATAAACCTTAGTGTGTGAAATTTATTTTATTGTATTTAGTTTATATGTCAGTTATGCACATTCAGGATTTGGCTTTGTATGTTAATGTATGACATCATTCAGGGGCCGTCTCCAAATATCAACTTGAAAAAAGATATTCCTTTCCAGAGAAAGGGTTCGTGTACTTCAATGGCCGTAGTTCACTTATGAAATCATCCAATCTTTCTCATATTATCATATAAAGTTCAGCATTTTGCGTAGTGTTCATTATTATCAGAGGTGTTTTTTTTTGTATCCCAGTTGTATGATGTCACTTGGAGATGATACCCAAGTGTCAATTGAACAAAAAAATGAACTCTCTGAAAGACGGGTGTATATGTTGATAAAGATTTATATCCACCTTAAATATTGTCTAATCTGTCTAAACTTTATTGACAGAGTAATGTCGCGTCAGCATTGTTCTTTTTTTCATTTCAACCGATGTCAACAAATAGGGGCCATATCAGCATTACTGATAGAAATAAAATGCTCCCTCCCGCAAAGACGATATGGATATAATTACATTTTAATGATTATTGATTCAGTGTGTCTAAACATTAACCAATATTTAGAATTGTTCAGTATGAGTAGAAGTAAAAGTGTTCTTGAAAATTAACCGTGTGTTATCAAATGGTCTGTATTCAATTTACAAATGGACCAAAATAAATAGGTAGTATAGTGTTACGGAAGATTGCATGGTGCCAGAGAATATTCATTTCAGTTTCAAAATTCAAGTGTACCACGTCAGAAGATTAATAGCAGGTATGATTGAGTGAACATGGCTGTTGAAGCTTATTTTTATGTTGGTGACCTAGAGTACCTCGGGTAATGCGTTTACAAGAGCTTTGCGAATCACACAAGATAAGATATAAATCACTCATGCGTGGTGGATTAGTAGCGTTAGTACAGAGCGGTTTATCTGCTGGAGTTACCCAATTATAGTAGTTGGAAATATCCTTTAAACAGCAGTAATAGTCGCAAAGCAACGCGAACATCAAAGTTCTCTCTACAACACATCATACCGGAAATATTTTATCCTGGTTTATTTTGAACATATTTCTACTACACTTCGAGCAATAGATCCGGGAGTACAGGTCTAAGGTCAGACGTACGGATCACGCTTAATATTGGGCGTTTGGCGGAACTCGAATAGACATCTAGATCTCTACCATCGTTTTAGCTTGGCCTGAGATTGTCCATCTCATCTTATCAGACTTGACCATCCCTCCCCAGCGTAACAGCCTTTTCGCTGATTTCAAAAAGAAAAACTTCACACTAGAAGCATTATTCCCCCCATTCATACTTTTTAAAAAATAATCGAGTTATTCGTTTAACCCTACCTGGCCGGGGGGGGGGGGGCGGAAAGTGCCCACCAAGTGAACTTTTCTCTGCTGCTCCGACACGACAAAACCGAGGAGGCTGAAACTTGGTGACTTTTCAGCTTATCTTATTGGGGTCATTTTGAGCCTATTTCCAATAACCCCGGGCAGAGGATCATGGGTAAATTCAAAATGGCGGCCATGTGGGATCCGCGAAAGTCGGGTTTTTCAATCTTTTCGCTCCATTTCTTCACATCCTTGCCTAAAAGGCCTTAAAAGTATTTTATTTATGCAAAACTAATTATTCTCTATTTTATTAGATTTTTTTTCGAGAGAAAAATTTGAAAAATGAAAATTTCGAAAAATCGACCCTAAAAGGCCGAAAATGGCTTCCGAGAAGATCACGTCACTGTCACGTCATCATGGCGGCCATCTTCGATTTTTTTACATTTCCCGGTAGAGCTTGAACCCAAGATACTGTGTCGTAAGTTTCAGCGCTCTAGCCTTAGTGGTAGAGAAAATATATAGGGGGGGCACTTTCCGCCCCCCTCCCAGGCTGCGATACACCCCAAATCGCCCAGGCCAGATAGGGTTAACTCTTTACACGTCCATGGCTCGATATTGGGCACTCAATCAGCTACTTTTTGAAACGTGTAAGTCTGACTGGTTACAGTCAGCGGATGGTAGACCGTAATTGAGGAGAGAAGGTTAGTATTGACACTTGAAGAATGAAGTCTGTTTACATCATCAAGAATCAGTTCAGCATCATTATTAATTAAATTGACATGTTGAAGTCAAATGACTTGCCTTTTGCAGATTATCAGATGCTAAGCATAATGATCAATATACTTGTCACAATTAAGGCTGAATGCTCCAAAGTTTTTGTTTTAATCGTTTTAGAATATAAAATCGTGCACTAATAAATTGAATATGACCGAGACAAGATGTCATTCAATGAAGGAATCGTTTTATTATTCGGGGAATTGATCTAAACCTCGTGAATGCGCAATTATCAAAATCCAATGTTTCACATCAAAACTCATCATCTTGGGCCGAGTTTTCCCTAGTCTGTGATCCAGTGACAATGGGACCCAATTCAACTTCAAGGGCCCTTAAATTTGAAATTTACTTCAAAACGAGTCGACCAAATTGATTAGCAATGCGGTGAATATTTGCTTGGCGAGTGTGCATTTTGAATAGGATCAATGGTTGTTTCGTAATTTATCGATGAAGCTCCAGTGGAAAGGTTACTTAAACATGCTGATAAATCAACGTGACACTGTTGCAGTATATTTGATGAAGGTGGGGGTGTAAAGTGAGATCTGAAATTACCGTCAATCTCATGACAAAAATAAACATTTCTGACGATGGCCAAGGCCGCCATATTGAATTTAGCAATGATACAGTATGCGGCAAGTAAATATGCAATGATAATAAAGTTACCTCGATTTATTGTAGCACTCATTCTGTAGCTTCTACAAGTCTCATTCATGCTAGTTTGAAACAAAAGCGCTACATAATAGGGAAACTCATATTTGACAGTCAAATGAACAGCTGAGCTACAATTATTAACTCTGCGAATAACTGATGCAGTTGTTCTTAAGAGATATATAGTAAACAGTTACAAACGAACTATTCATTAAGAATATATACTGAACATATTTTACCTATGTCCTGTTCTCCCATATTTTTCAACAGAGGATAGTTTGTTCAGTTTGTATTTTAAAACGAATCTCAGTTACATATGATAACAATGTTCACTAATATACGACACAGTCCAGGCAGATTAGATCAGTATTGAAAAAAATATTGCTGTATAATCATACATACCCCCTATTGTTGCAACATTTACTATTGTCAGCTATGGTGTTTGCACAGTAAGAAGATCATGAATAGCATCAGAGTAACGTACAACAATTCATTTCGATGGTTGATGTGGTATAGACGCGATTGTAGTGCTAGTTTTATGTTTGGGATTAATAATATTCCCTCATTTGGGGAACTTATACGCAAGTCGGTCTATGGCTTTACGAGTCGCTTGTATAGCTCCGATAATATACTGCTTACTTGTCTGCAAATGTCTGATGTAAAGTCGCTATCGAAGCTAGAAGACAACTGGCTTCATATTCTACATTAACCGCACTCCTCTACCTGTTATCACTGTTCTTTATATAATGCTATGGACTATCAGTCTGAAATAAAATTATTATTATATTATTATTATTATTTAGCAGCCGCGAGTACGTTTTCGGCTTGATATTTGAATATGGTCCCCAGGCGACGTTATAGAGTTGCAAAACTATCATCTATTTCGTTAATATATAACCTTGCTTTCAACTGCTGACTAATAAATGAGGCAGTTTAGACAGCTCAAATAATTATTAAGAAATATGTAGCGGGTCATTTACACATAACCCCCTTTTCAAGACGGTGTAGATTTGCTCAAGAGAAATTTGAATACAATCCCCAATTACACCATTCGGTTGGAATTGGAGCGATATGCAAGAGGTAGGAAGATGAAAGCTAGAGCATTATATTACGAAATTCAGACATATTTGGATCAGTAATCAGAAGGATATAGCCACACACTAAATAATATAATGCGAGTATATTATCAAGCCCCCGCCAACAGCGTTGTTTCAGGTTTTTTTAAAGAAATTAACCGCTCTCCCTTCGGTGTTGTTTCAAGCCGATGATTTTTCACAGACCGACTGTGGCTTGACTTATCACCGTCTGTAGTTCCGATTGCCCGTAATAAACGTTGTTGATATTAGCACCTTATTTGAACTATATCACAGTAATTCTCAAAAAAATGGAATTTGCAATGAATACTTTCAACTTATAAAACAAATTACAAACCGAGGTAATACACGGTCAAACACTTAACATATCATTCATTTTTTGGTTGAAACGATCCATGTTTGGGAAAAATTTGTTTATAGAACATTAAATAACGCATGCTTCCATATAAATATTATTCAGATCATATGCAGTTGATGTGTGATTTATTCTGTGATGGATACTAGTCCGATATACAATAAATTATTTATGTGAGAGAAGTTCACTCAATTATATATCCATAATTTATATATCGATAAATAAGAGTTTTCGTTCAGTTTGATTCAAGAAACATCGGAACATAGATATATCGATGAAACGATGAATAAAATGGAAAACGAATTTCAAAAATCGGTTAACCTGTGCAACACTATAATCGCCTGAGAAGTTAAGATAGGCCAAATTAACGGCAAAGAAATACGGACCTGGAACTGAGACCCCCATCGAGATTACCGATCAATTTCGTATTCCTCTCGAAAACAGGGACGTTTCGATCGAGATAGAACCGGGAGCAAACCGGGAGACGTCGTCAGGGGTTCCGGCTCTGCCCTCCCGGTTTCAGTCGAGAAATTTCTCGATCCATCTCGAAGGCATCGAGAAAGTGCCTAGATTAATTGGATGTGACCACTTATTGCGCCAGGATGATGAATCTCAAAGCTACTCGACAGATATACATATTCTCCAGACAGAGGAAAAACCAGACAATCCCATTACGCTGTATTAACGATATTTTCTTCATTGAAACGTTTATACGTTGGTTAAGGTATTGGGTAAATTTATTTAGCGACGTTCTGGTCCCAGAACATCTGTACATGCATATTATGCCCGCGTTGTCCATTTAAGTGAGTTTACGACCAAATTATTCTAGACAGATTTGTAGCATATCATCATTACTATGATAGCACACGTTTAGATAGATCACTTATTCTGAACCAGGAATACCCGGCCTTGTTGACCAGAATTCCCTAATGTCGATTTTGCGTATATATTGCGGACAACAGTTTTAGAATTTCGTCCACAACAAGATGGCAAAGATACAGGAAGACAAACTGAAAATATTTGTTGTGAAAATGCCTTCTAAATTCGATGTTCAGAACAAAATATTCTTCTTGACAAAATGGTGTTCCATGGGCAGCAATGCTCAATGATTGAAACGGCATTTATTATTTGGTCAGATGAAGAACGAGAGATCCTGAAGGATCTTGGCGCCCACCATTATCCGATAATTGTAAGCTAATGACAAGAGGATCTTTTTGTCCATTGTTACTAAGAACAAACGAATGATTTGCAATTTTGTTTGTAGAATTTCGAATGGAAGCGAAGACAAATCTCTTTGAAACTTTCGCATGAGCTATGAAACATACTTAAGATTTTATAATGAGGAACGAATGCTATTTCTGTTATGTTTACTGGGCTAGTTTGAGTTATCTCTTTTAAGATACCATGCTCGAAAATAGTAAGATGGTACAAAACTTAATTCTGAAGAGATCCGGAATGTGCAGTAATGTTGAAACTTTAGTGTCTGAATCCTGATTATCTCTCTTGGATCGAAACACGCAGTAGTCTACAGTTGTCGAGATGTGAGGTTGTGTCACAAGAGTGACGTCCCTTCGTGTAGCCGACCCGTCGGCAGACGAAACAGTGGGGCAATTCACTTGCAATGGCATGGATTAAAGTAAACTGATTTAAAATTTGAAAAAATACAATCATTTGAACTCCTTGATATAGAAGGTGAAGGTATGGATATTCTCTATATAGTCAATATATAGAATATGCCCCACCGTTTGATCCGCCTACTCTTGTGATGCAACTTCACAACTCGGGAATACCGTTTTGGATTTTCGAATCGGACCAAAAAATGTATCTTGCACAACTAGGCTACCAAATTTCAGAAAAAAACCCATGAAGTATTTCCTGAAAATTCACGATAACAATGTTTCAAGGGGAAATTCAAGATGGTCACCTGGTGGCCATATTGGATTTTAGAATCGGACCAAAAAAGGTATCTTGTGCAATTGGCCCACATGTATACCAAATTTGTGAAACATTCATGCAGTACTTCCTGAGAAACCACGATAACAAAGTTACATGGGGAAATCCAAAATGGCCACCTGGTGGGCATATTACATTTTCAAATCAGACCGAAAAAGGTATCTTGCACAACTAGTCCCCAAATGGAACCTGTGTATCAAATTTGAGAAAGATCCACGCAGTACTTCTAGAGAAATCACGATAAAGTTTCATGGGGAAACCCAAGATGGCCGCCTGGTGGCCATATTGGATTTTGGAATCGGACCAGGAAAGGCATCTTGCACAAGCAGACCACAAGGGGAACCTGTGTACCAAATTTTACAAAGATCCATGCAGTAGTTCCTGAGAATTCATGATAACAAAATTTCACGGGGAAATTCAAAATGGCCGCTTGGTGGTCATATTGGATTTTCGAATCGGGCCAAAAAAGGTATCTTGCACAACTGGACCACAAGGAACCTGTGTACCAAATTTGAGAAAGATCCATGCAGTACTTCCTGAGAAATCGCAATAACGAACTTTCATGAGGAAATCCAAGATGGCTGCCTGGTGGCCATATTGGATTTTCGAATCGGACCAGAAAAGGTATCTTCCACAACTAGATCCCAAGGGGAACCTGTGTGCCAAATTTTAGAAAGATCCATGCAGTAGTTCCTGAGAAATGGCGATAACAAGGCTTCATGGGGAAATCCAAGATGGCTGCCTGGTGGCCATATTGGATTTTCGAATCGGACCAGAAAAGGTATCTTGCACAACTAGACCCCAAGGGGAACCTGTGTACCAAATTTGAGAAAGATCCATGCAGTAGTTCCTGAGAAATCGCGATAACAAGGTTTCATGGGGAAATCGAAGATGGCTGCCTAGTGGCCATATTCGATTTTCGAATCGGACCAGAAAAGGTCTCTTGCACAACTAGACCCCAAGGGGAACCTGTGTACCAAATTTGAGAAAGATCCATGAGGTAGTTCCTGAAATATCACGATAACAACGTTTCATGGGGAAATCCAAGATGGCTGCCTGGTGGCCATATTCGATTTTCGAATCGGACCAGAAAAGGTCTCTTGCACAACTAGACCCCAAGGGGAACCTGTGTGCCAAATTTGAGAAAGATCCATAAAGTAGTTCCTGAAAAATCGTGATAACAAGGTTTCATGAGGAAATCCAAGATGGCTGCCTGGTGGCCATATTGGATTTTCGAATCGGACCAGAAAAGGTATCTTGCACAACTAGACCCCAAGGGGAACCTGTGTACCAAACTTGAGAAAGATCCATGGAGTAGTTCCTGAGAAATCGCGATAACAAGGTTTCATGGGGAAATCCAAGATGGCTGCCTGGTGGCCATATTGGATTTTCGAATCGGACCAGAAAAGGTGTCGTGCACAACTAGACCCCAAGGGGAACCTGTGTACCAAATTTGAGAAAGATCCATGCAGTAGTTCCTGAGAAATCGCGATAACAAGGTTTCATGGGGAAATCCAAGATGGCCGCCTTGTGGCCATATTGGATTTTCGAATCGGACCAGAAAGGGTATCTTGCACAACTAGACCCCAAGGAGAACCTGTGTACCAAATTTGAGAAAGATCCATACAGTAGTTCCTGAGAAATCGCGATAACAAGAAATTGTTTACGGACGGACGACGGACGGACGACGGACGACGGACAGACGACGGACCACGGACAAAAAGCGATTTGAACAGCCCACCATCAACGAGAGCAAACATTAAGGATAGTTGTCCCCTTAGAGGCAGTTTTGTACCCCCATGACAATTTGTCGTCTGTATCAATAAATATACAAGATAACCATAATAAACTATATATTTTATGAAAGCATACATCGTAGAGATTCCAACTATATGATTTGTATAACCGACGCTGCTAATGTGTAGAAAATATTCCAATTTAAAAAAATTAAAATGAAAACAATAGCGTCCATTTTTCAATTGAAATTTCATGAAAACTGTTCACCTTGTTTCAACTTTGATGGTATAACTTGAATGAAGACAATTCGAACTAGTAAACTGTATCTCATTGTTTTTAATTTTTGCCTGGTTTTGTTTTTACAGTTATTTTACTCAAATAAATTGAAAAAACATACTTTTTTACGGTCGTTTGTCTTAAAAGTTGAATAATTAAGAAACTAATCCGAACTTACAAAAAGTGAGATAAAGTTTACTAGATCACCTTATAAGTAACAAGCATGCCAAATTTCAAAAGCGTAGCATGGATACGTTTTGGAAAATAAACGTTTAAATCTCGAATTTTTTTACAAAAATGAAAGGCTTTAATCTGTCTAATGGGACCTACTCAAATTCCTGTTTATCCTGGAACTATTACAGTATTATTTTTTTTCATCAAGGCGGTTTAAAGTCCAATTTAAACTTTAAAAAGCTTGCTAAAACTTGTTTAGCTGAGAATTATTCACACCTGTTTAGATCCCTCCACGGCGGGTGTCTGAGTGAAGTGTCACTGTTATAATTAGAAACAAAAATATGGATGTTTGCATGGTTTTGATCAGAAACCATCTACATTGATTAATGTAAATAAGTAGGACTAATAGATAATTCGCTTACCATAATACTACGGAAATGAGTTTTGGAAAAGGAAATATAACAGACAAAAATAATAGTAGCCAAGCCCAAGTTAAGCCAATCTCTTTAATTGTTCCAGTGCCACCAAATGTTAGAGAAAATAGTGAATATTTGAATGAAGAAATAAAAAATGACCAATTTTGACCCTCTAAGGGCACAGCTATCCTTAACATTAAAGTGAAATGTATTCAACATATCAAAGGCAAAATTATCACGGGAGAATAATTTTACGATAAATAACGACACTTTCCTATTGCGCGCAAGGGCCCTCAGTGGCCGAGTGGTCTAAGGCGCTTCTCTGGTGACCGCTAGCCTCACACGGCTGAACCGGTACGGATTCGAGCGCTGCTTGTCCATGTGTGAAAGTTTGTCAGTACTTGCCGATGGGCGGTGGTTCTCTCCGGGTATTCCGGCTTCCTCCACCAACCAAACTTACTGTCATCATATGTAGTGAAACAACCTTGAATGTGACATAAAGTCACCCTCCCCAATGGCGTGCAGCTTATGAACATGTTTTACGGACCTGGAGTCACATGAAATCAATTGGAAACTTCAAACAGCTACATGTAGAACCAGAAAGGATTGAATTAGATATAGAGGCGAAAGATCACAATGCACAAGTAAATTCCTTGTTTATCCTTGACACTAATGGGGGGAATTATAATGATCGGCTTTCTGAGTATATATAAACCCCAGTTTCACAGAGAAGCTCCAGGCAAGTATAGATAATTGGACGCATATGCTTACATGGCAGTGTTACTAACGTCAAAGGACCTACCGAGTAGGGTAGGCATTAGGACTTCGACGCGCACTTAACTCTTGGAAAGCCGCCACCTCCAATTTGAAATCCTGCCTATATTAAGATGGGCACACCCCAAGTCAGAATCACCAGTGATTTTCACCAAAAATCACCAGAAATTTTCATCAAAAGCAGGTCAGCTCAGAACTTGCTGGTAACAGTCCCCTCCTTAATGCACGTTCATGCCAAAAATCAAGGTTCTAATGTCAACGGTTCTCCGTATTTTGCCGACGAAATGATTCGGATGGACTCACTCACTCACTCACTACCGGACAATTAGCAAATGGTAGCCTACTTCGTAAGAATACGATATTTTTTAAAACAAATTTATCCAAAGAACTTGTTTAAGTCATTAAACACAAATTCCATTATATACATTTTCCTGTACGAAAACTGGTGAGGGTGGTTATTTAACCTCACTAGGCCTTGGGGGGGGGGGGAGAGGGGGGGCTGCACATTCTACCAAACTTTCTGCGTTATCTCCGAAAGGACAAAACAGAGAGCTGACACTCCGTGACTTTGTAGTTTATTATATTGGGGTCATTTTTTACCCTATTTACATAACCGCCGAGCAGAGGATCATGGGTAAATTGAAGATGGCGGTCACGTGGGGTACCACAAAAGTCATGTTATTGTTCACTTATCTTTTCTGCTTTCCGCGAGGAAAAGTGAGCAAAAATTATTTTATTTCACGTTAGAGTAATATTTGCTAATTTTTCGCGCTGTTTTGTGAGGATAAATTACAGAAATTTTAAATTCGAAAGATATGACAGAAACATTGACCCAAAAATGTCTTATTTGAAATGACCTCATTATGACGTCTTCAAAGCGGTTATCTTGGTTGTCTTACCTTTTGTGATAGAGCTTGATCCAAGGATATAATGTGGTAAGTTTCAGATCCCTAGCTCAAGAGCTAAGAGAAATAATTGAGCGTGAGGTCGGGGGGGGGAGGGGTGGCGGCGGGTGAACGAAATGCCCCAAGTCCTGGGCAGGTCCCAACAAGCCCAGGTCAGATAGGGTTAATTGATCTCTTCTTTGTTTATTTCTATCAACAAACAGTAAGCAAGGAACTTCAATCGCACAACGTTTCAGTCCGGTTTATACTCCCATAGCTTTGGTACTGGTAATTTTTGCTTATCATAATTGAATGTCATATTTTTGTAAATCTCATAAATCTTAGTCTTGTTATTATAAAAATGATAAATTTGTCTTTCTTACAAGACTCCATCATTATGATATTCTATGCATTTTGCAGTCTTCAGAGATCGCTATAGCATATTACATGACAAAGTTTAATACCTAACAAACAGCAGACGTTCGTTAGCATATCTAACATGACCATCATCGGCTATATTCCTGTATATTTACTCTGCATGCCCTGGAGAGCGATGCGCACTGCTAGGATGCGAGCTGTCGATGGGGATGAAAGGTTTATCATGACATTGTTTAATATTTGTATCATCGTCATTGTCTCTAATGGTCCTACAGAAAATTCATCAGATAAATCTGTCTTTCTTACAAGACTATCGTTATGATCTTCTATATATTGATCAAACTTCTGTGCATTTGCGTACACTTCGCCGACCATAAGATGGCTTGCGAATCGTGTGTCTCCATTATCGCGGAGCGATATCCGGTACTTTACCGGATTCTGTTCGGCCTTCATCCGGCGGAGAGCAGACTCGAGAAATCTGATAAATTACAGGTTTTCATACCACTTCGGAAACAGATATTGCCTGGGCTTACAAAATATATACGTATGAATAACTTTCCTATCATCCAAGAGGTGTGGTAGATCGGTAATTTTGAACAAGTAGGACATCACATGACTCGAAAATGGCGAGTTACGTTGGGGTTACGTCGGTAGACTTTAGCTGATTGGCTGACGAAGTCACGTGGTATTGATTTATGGAAATTCCCCCTTGCAGTTGCCGAAAGTAGGCTGAACCTGGATACACACGATCCCAGGGTCAGTCTTACCGCGTATAGATGACCGAAATGGTTACAGGTTGATTTCTGTGGTCGCTATAACCTATTACAATCTTCAGCACCGGACTCTTTCACATCGGGTATCACAAATGGGCGCAGCTGGTATCGCGTGCTCACAGGTAGCCTTTATGATGGATATACTGAACGCATCCGACGTTAAACCCGCTCTAATTTATACAAACAGGAGGCCTCATGCGAGCTAGTGACATCGATACAGGAAGAGGGAGGTGTGCAGTTGAGAAGATTTGATTAGTCTATGCGAAGTGCTCGTAGCCTTTGATTTTCACTGTTCCCGAACACGTCGCCAAATCCGGCAAGACGAGCACAGCTTAGTGTAAGTAGCAAGCGCCAGATCCAACCTTCAATATTCAGCCGTAGTCCATAAAGAATTTCCGTGTAAATAACCGAACGTTCTACTTCGTATGACAGAGAGCACCAATTCCAAATGTTCATGAAATAAAAATAATTAAAACATAAGCTGGTTTCCAACAAGAGAGAAGCTGTCAACATTTTTCAATGATGTCAGCAAGACACGACGATGTTCTATACATAAACTACTCTTGGTTTTATCCTCTTGAAAAAGGACTTGTCTTGCCCGGGGAAGATGGGTACGCCTATTATGATGTTTATAATTTATCAAGAAATATCAGAACATACATTTAGTAGGCAGCTGTTCTCCATGAAGAAGTTCTCCGTCCACAGTCCATAAATTTATTCCGATTGTCCAAATTGGGCATCCCACCTCGCTTATATGTAATAGCATCTGCGGGACCCAAGAAAATGTGTGAATTTCCATAAACTTCTGGAAAATAAATGGTCATATTTGGTGATTGTGATTCTGCTTCACGTGTGACAATGGGCAGCATGGTTTTCATACACGTACGTACAATGAGAATCAATAGGTGATTACGATAGAAAATACTGTATGAATCGACTTGGAAACACAAAGTCATGCTTGTTTGTTGATCAGTGTATGGTTTTCATACAGGTACGCACAATGAAAATCAATAGGTGATTAAGATAGAAAATACTGTATGAAACGACTCGGAATCACAAAGTGATCCTTGTTTGTTGATCAGTATTTAAATTTGAGATACCGAATAGCTCTGGGATTTTGCGTTTTGGGAATCAATCTCAATTTGCTGAAAGCAGTATGTCTAATATCTGGGAAAGTCAGAAGTTATTAAGAACGTCAGGATGACAAATCCCACTGCTACCCGACAGAAGTAGGCATATTCTCCAGACAGAGGAAAGACCACAAAATCCCATTACGCTGACATAACGAGATTTTCCTCTTTGAAACGTTTAAAACTCTTGAGACACAGAGGTCGTCCAAAAATAGGTTGGTTAAGGCATTGGCTAAATTTATTTAGTGACGTTCTAGTCCCAGAACATCGTCACATGAATAATGCTCGACCGGCTGATTTAAGTGAGCTCAGATTTGTAGAACCTCATCATTACCATGATTTCCGCTTTTAAATACACCACTTATTCTTAACTGGAAAGGGGCAAATGTGAATACTCGGGCTTGGTGACCTGAACTCTCTAATGACATTAGTAAATTTGTGATTTTAGTTGACAAAATTCGTCCACTACGAAATGGCACAGAAAGGTACAGAAGGAAAAACTAAAAATAATTGCCTTGATATTCGACATTGAGAAGAAAATATTCTTCTGCACAAAAATATTGTTCCATGCACGCACACTACGACTCGATGTTAGAAACGGTATTAAGTATTTGACTAGATAGAAAATAAAGAAATTAAACAGAAAAGTGAGATGTATGCAACATATCACAGGCATAATTATCACGGGAGAATACATTAACTAATATGATCCAATAATACATCAGTAGATAATTGAGAAATGGCCCTTTTTGTGGTATCTAGCATATGAACATGTTAATAAGGTGATATTAAATGACCCCTACAATTTGACCTGTACAGACATAAAGACATCATGTGATGTCCTGATCTATATATTATATATTCAGATATTTACTACAAACATTGTAACAGAATAACTCTGATAACATCTGAATACATGTAGCTAGGCTTGAAACTTAATATACATACGAATGTAATTGTTGACAAATCTGCTAGATAATATGATCGCTGGCCTATCATGATCCCAGAATTGCCAGAGGAACATGGAATTAATTGAAAACTTCAAAAGACCTACATGTACACCCATGATTAAAGTAGAAATAGAGATGAAAGATCACAATGCGCGAAGACAATTCCTAGTTTATCCTCGATACAAATGGAGACAATTTTAACCATCAGCATTCGGCTATACAGAAATCCCTAGTTACCAGCAGGAAACTGGCAGATTGATATTTGCTGAGAAACTCTGGTGCATAGTAGGTATATGTAATCGGCCGCCTACAATTATCCGACATTTATTAAAGAATCATCTTGTTCGAGTGATTAATCACATGATCTCTGTTATATCCAAGCAACTCATGTGGCAACTCATCCAAGTTGCCACATGAACAGGTACAATAAAAGCGTACCTGAGATAGAACACATACCACGAATCGTTAGATTCTTGGTATGTGCTTTAGAATAGGTTAACCAGAAGACTATTCTGTGAAGTCATGTGACGCAGTCAGTATGTCGGCACCTCTTCCCACTTCCCTTATATGTGTTGTAATATACATTTGCTTGCCTCCATCAACAGACAGTGATTCTACTCAAGAAATAGGGACATTCAAACGCACAACGCTTCACTCATTCTTAAAAATTCATGGATAGCTTTGGTACTTCGTATACCATATTCCATCACTCGATTATCGCTCGTGTTGTTGGTTGTTCATTTGGAGGTCTCCGGAAAGTTTTGGAAAATCTAGGCGTGAAATAGAGCGTTCTGGCGCATTTTCACAGTCTGACCTTTGGAAACTGTATATTTTAGTCTGAAATACAAAAGTAGAAGGATTTAGAAGTGGAAAATATACTTTCCTGCTTTACGGTCCCACCTGTGATTTTTATGGGACCAGGTCCGGAGGTCCTCCGGACCCAGGTCCCCTATTGAAATCGTTCGGTTTCTTCTTCTTATTATTATTCTACATGATTTTGTGTCACAGATATCTCAAGAACGATGAGATGGATTACGCCCAAACTTAAAAAATATGTTCTGGGGGAACTGGCCTATTGCATGTACCAAGTTGATTCTGATTGGTCAAATGCCTTGGCGGCCATCTTGGATTTAGCTTAATCTTCTCCTCTGAAACCGCTGCACCGATCGTTATGACACTTGGTACACATGATTAATGGACTGAGTTCTCTCATTTTATGACTTAAAAAATTCATCCGTTAAAAAAGATGACCGCCATCGACCAACAAAAATTGTCGGATTTCCAAGTAACGGATTTTGACTGAAAACGTTATGAAATATATGTTATATGACATGGCGATCACGAATATGTAAAAATTGTGCTCCTAGGTCACGTGGTTTGGCCGCCATCTTGAATTTTGTGAAGACCTTTACCAATTTTGCAACGGCTTATTCTCTTGAACCCTGATAGATACGGATTTCTAGGTTGCTGCGATATATCGGGAAGGCTATGGTTCATTGCACTGAAAGCAACTATATTCTTGACTGGCTGAACGGTTTGGCGGCCATATTGGATTTAGCTTAAAACCTTCAACCATCTTCTTCTCTGAAACCGCTGCACCGATCGTTATGAAGCTTGGTACGCATGATCAATGGATCGAGTTCTCTCATTATTGGATCTAAAGATCATCCATTGAAAATGATGGCCGCCATAGACCAATCAAAATGATCGAATTTTCAAGTAACGGATTTCGATGGGAAAAGTTATGATATATATGATATTGTTATATATCAATTTTCCAACGGCTTATTTTCTTGAACCCTGATAGATACAGATTTCTAAGTTACTGCGACATATCAGGAAGGCAATGGTCTGTTACACTGAAAGCAAACATTTTTGATTGGCTGAACGGTTTGGCGGATATATTGGATTTAACGCCAAACCTTCTAAGAATATCTCCTCTGAAACTGCTAAACCGATTGATGTTAAACTTGGGACAGATGACCAATGGGTCGAGGTCATTTGATAGACTATTTGAAAGCTTTCTGCGTGAAACAAGATGGCTGCCATCGATCAATCGAAGTTGTCGGATTTTAAAATAACTGATCTGGACGGGAAAAGTTATGAAATATATACTTATGATATGGTGATCGTGAATATGCAAACCTTGATAGGTACAGATTACTAGGCTGCTGAGATAAATTGTAAAGGTTATGGTCTGTTGCAGTGAATGCTGTCGATTGGCTGAATGGTTCGGCGGTCACATTCCGGCATAGGCCTGGACACTAGGCCCTGTGTAGACCTGGTCCCCGGTAGCAACTGCTCGCAGTTCCAGTTATATTTAAATTTTGTAAAATGGCGTGTTCTGGTGCATATCGACCGAATATTTCGACTCGTAGAACTTTTGTAGAGTGATATATACGAAGACAGCTCAAGCGGAACTCACTTTCTTCCCCTTGCCGTGTCGCGTTTTCAATCAGAAAAATACACGCGCTGCGGTTAGCTCGGTATGGACGTGGATAGGCCTATATTCGGGTACTTTATATCATATTTCTCCGGAGTATCTTGCCCCCTTCCTGATATGACCGATTCCGACAATGTTGCACCGTATACACTTACAAGAAAATAATTAGCATTACAAAAAATAAGACTGAATTCTGACAGCTATGACCATGATGACATGCGATGGAAACAGTTGGGAGACTTTCAGGTCATGCTGAAACACCCCATAATGACAGACACATGTGCATCAGGGATACAGCATGTAAGCTCGCAACTCGCTGTTGTATGGAGTCAATACAGTTATCCACTGCCCTATCAGAACAGAGCTAAAAACTTTAATATGCTGGTACTTTAGGCAATACAAATATTCGCTCGCCTGCCCACCTCATGGCTATTTTAATTCAGATCTGAGGTGGAGAGAGAGAGAATTAAGGTTTAATGTCGCGTTCAGCAATATAGTAGCCCAACACATTAAAACATACACACATTAAAACGTATGCAACAAACCGATTTCTCTCAAATAATCCAAGATGCAGTACTCGCCCACCCGACTAAAAAGATCTTCCAAAGTAGTCGCTCGATAAAGAGCATCTCTTGTAATCTTAAAATCTATGCAGTCGATAAGGATATGTTTCACCGTGAGATCTTCGTGGCATGGATTACACCTTGGGACTGGCTTTTTTTAGTACATATTCGTGAGTTAATCGTGTATGGTCGATTCTACATCGCCTGATCATGACTAGATCAGGCCGTTTCTGGCCGTTCAGATGAGTATAGTCTACAGTTTTTTCTAACTCATGAAGTTTGTTATTATTCACAGCATCCCATAAAGATTGAAACAGCCGCCTCACATAAGCACAGACAGAGGGTCTGAAATCGCTATATGAGATCCCAACAGGATCAACATCATCATCTAGGGCTGCCTTAGCCATTCTATCAGCCTCAGTATTACTGTTGATGCCAACGTGACTAGGCAGCCAAAAAAGCACAATATCAATCTGTTGATCAAATCTACAGTCATGTAGTTGTAGAATATGTAAAATAGTGGGATGAGTCGAAGTTCCACTTTTAATCGATTGAAGACGTAACAGTGAATTTGAAAATATGACATATTTTTGACTTCTAGTGGATCCAATACCTTCCAAGGCTAACAATATAGCTTTTGCTTCTGCAGTGAATATCGAACACTTACCTGGTAGTCGACAGGTTTTAGTTTTGGAACTAAAGATAGTAGCACATGCTACTCTCTCACCATCTTTAGAACCATCTGTATAAATAGCCTGATGTGATCTGTATTTTTCTCTCAGCAGACCAAATTATTGTGTATACAAGAGCTGTCTCGTGTTGGCCTTTTATATTTCATTAGTGTAATATCCACTTCTGGTTGAGCCAACTGCCATGGTGGAATTGGGCTTATTAGGTAAAATTTGAATAAGCTTAATACCAGGTGCTACAATGTAAGGTTTCATACGAATTCCAAGAGGCGGAATAATGGAGGGTTTCTTTAGACAGAGATCCCCGAACTGACTACTACTACTAATTTGAATTTGGATGGCGTGTTTAAACCTAATAAGATTATGTTTATGTACGCCAAAACTTAACTCTGAGTTTGCTCTTCACAAAAACAAATAGACTAAATAAATGAACATAAGACATATTGCTGAATGTAATACAAGGAATATGTTATGGAGGGTTATTTGTTAAATAGGACAGTATAGGAGCGGAAAGAAGAGCGTAAAGCTACCATTGCAAGCAAACTCATGTTTGAAAACACAGTTACATGTATATGCAGGATTCGTGCGATTTGATCGCAATTTTGTGATATATTGCAGTGAATTTAACAGAGCATGGGGAAATCTCCATACTTGCACCCAATTTGGACAGTACCTGAGATACAACACATATCACGAATCGTTAGATTCTTGGTATGTGCTTTAGAATAGGTTAACCAGAAGACTATTCTGTGAAGTCATGTGACGCAGTCAGTATGTCGGCACCTCTTCCCACTTCCCTTATATGTGTTGTAATTCCTCTCGTATATGAATGTGTTACCCAACAAACCATCATGTAAGTAGCATTTTAGGACGTTTTCTGAATTATGGTAGATGTATGTGTCCAGTGAAACACATGAAATATGTTATCCTGATACATTGTAACTCCTTGCATTCAATGTAGACCGTCTTCTCTTTATAAACAAACGTGGCCACTGTACTGCACCAGTACATGGGTGAGCATTGAGGAGTGGTATCATGTGGATCAGCATTTTGAGTTGCATAAGAACCTACAATGAAATCGAATCCATGTACCGTGCGTGCTGTCCTCCCGGGTTTGATGAAACGAAAGTCCAAAACGGTCAGCGGCGAAGGAGAAGGCCAGTAATCTAACAAAGTAAGTCATCACAGACAACGAAATAGCAAAGCCATCCACAGAGTAGCTCGATGATCTGAAGGTGTGCAACAACGTGTATATCTCAGAGATCCATTAACGCTACAATGATTAATGGAAAGAAGTGTAAGACTGGTCATACTCGTTAAACGAAACCCTGAGCATGCTAAAAGTATTGCACGATAATTTCATTTCAAGTTCATATATTGGATTGAAACCCAACTTGTCTCCAAAACTAATATCATTTTCATCTGCCGTCCAGTCTATGTCAATGAAATAAAACAAAATCCGTAATATTCAAAATATTTTGAAGTAGTTCTGTCAACCTAATATGGCCTTCGTGTCAGCCGCACAGTTGGGTCGACGAACGTACCAGTTACCCATCAAGTATTCTGTTTTCGCGAAAACCATATATCGGGGTGTACATGTACATGTTCATGCAATTTGACACAGACTACACATACAGGCGATTTTCGGTAGATGGTGTCTATGAAGAGTTACACATCATCAAAAGTCGAAATATCTTTCCCGCTGAACACTGTCAGCGCCATCTCCTAGTATAATTCATTTAGCAGCATAACCTAGTAGGTACATAACACACAAATCCAATGAGCACAATTTGGATAGAAATGCATACATTTCTTCACGAAATCGTTAGTTCTCTACTTGACACCCACACAAAGTAAGATTCATATCAGGTTCCAGAAATTATACGACCGGACAAGTATTGTTTTACTTTGTCGGAAAAACGTGAAAACAATTTGGAATCACACAGTGATCCTTGTTTGTTAAATAATTTTTGAATTTCAGATACCGAATAGCTCAGGAATTTGGTGAATTGGGGGGCAATGTTAATTTTCTGGAAGCACTATGTCTAATATCTGGGTCGGTCAAGAATTATTACGAACGTCAGGATGGTAAATCCCAAAGCTACTTGGCAGAAATAGGCATATTCTCCAGACAGAGAAAAGACGACAAAATCCCATTACGCTGAAATAACAAGAGTTTCCTCGTTAAAACGTCTAAAAGCCCCTGAGACCTTACATTCGTCCAAACATAGGTTGATTATCATATTGGTTAAACTTGTGACGTTCTGGTCCCAGAACTTCGCGACATGTATAATGCCCGCCTTGCTCATATAAGTGTGTGCACGATCAAATTGTTCTAGACAGATTTGCAGAACATTGCCATGATCACATACTCTGAGATAGAGCACTTATTTTTAACTGGGAATCGGCAAAGGTTGACCCGAATTCCCCATTGACATTCATTACAAGATGGCAAATGCAGAGAAAGACAAACTGAAAATATTTGTGAAAATGCCTTCTAACTTCGACGTTCAGAACAAAGTATTCTTCAAGGCAAAAGGGTGTCCATGTACACCACTGCGCAATGATTGCAACAACATTTAGTACTTTGGCAAGATAGAAAAAGAGAGCAAGCAGTAAAGTCAGATGTATTCGACATATCATAGGCACAAATATCACGGCATAATACTTGTACTACTAAGATTGAGTGTTACAGGAGTGGATACTTCAAGAAATGACACTTCCCTATGGCGCGCAGCATATGAGCATGTTTTAGGGTGCTGGGATGACATAAAATAAATCGGAAACATCAGACCAGCTACATGTAGATTAAGGAGGGATTCAAATAGATATAGTGGTGAAATATCACAATGCACAAAGAAAATTCCTTGTATATCCTTGATACAAATCTAGGAAATTATAACCATCGGCGTTTCGGGTATGTAATAATGTCCAGTTGCCATCAGGAAACTGGTAGATAGATAACTGACCGAGAGAATCCAGGCCAGTGTAGATAATCGGCCGCCTATAATTATCCGATGTTTGTTTAAAGAATCGTCTTCCAAAGAACTTGTTAGTCATTAAACACATGGCATCCATCATATACATTTCATTGCACGAAAACTAATTGGGCCGTTAATTAATTGATCTCTTCATTCGTATATCTCTATCGACAGACAGTAAACCTGTTCAAAAACTAAGGAATTTTACCACCGCAACACTTCAACCCGGTTGAAACACCCATAGTTGTGGTACTGGTAGTTTTTACCTCCGTCGATCAGACGGAGGTCTAGGAGCGCAACGTGAAATCTCCCGCCAAATAATTGTCATATGGGGAACCCACGACTCATAGTATTTCCAATAGGGATCGTCATGGTTCCCGACGAAATCTTGAATCTTTTCTTTGGACACAAATGAATGCTTACGTCACAAAAGGTGTGTATCCTTTGCAGCGCTTCCACCGGGTCTCTTTATTCGAGGGCACTAAATTCGCGCGTGTAATTATAGCTTCGCGCCATCCTCTCTCTGGAGAGGCGCGAAGCAGAACGTAATGGATGCCTGATAGAGCTTGGCTTCGCGCTGGTACAGATGGCCGGTATGCGACGAAGACAAACCTGCGCTTTCATAAAAAGTAAATTTTCACGAAAGAAAAACTCGCATTCCAGATAGTATAATTGGAAACTTCCTCGAGAATCTCTGAATCGGCAAAAAGATAAAGGACGAGTGTCATTCACCAGGATGCGAGTCGGAAGTGAGAAGTCAAATTCAAAGTCAGAGGTCAAAAACGTAAAACTCCGAAGAACTCTCTCGGCTTTTTTTTTTTTTTTTTTTTTTAATTGGGGGGTGAGGGTTGGGGAGATAGCGACTGAAAAAATATATCTTCCCATGCTTCAATCGTTATCTGTGAATCCGATCAACAACCTAGCCGGATAATCTGTCAAAAATTATCCGTCGTCTGGGTAAGGTTGAAGGGTCATCGGAAGCTCGAACTGTGATACAGGCAAAAACTGTTGTTGTTGTAGTCTGGAAAAATAACTCTGCCTCACGAGGCGCTCTCTCGGCTTTTTCTTTTCCTTTTGTTTGAAGATGGGGGGGGGGGGGGGGTAGCGACTGGAAATATATATCTTCCCATGATACTTCAATCGTGCGCTCATGAATTCCACGGAAAAGCGGACATTGCTAAACAGCCCTTTTTCGCATAAAATCCACTCCACATTCTGTCGTAGACCCTATATTAGCATGCTGTTTGTTCTATTCGCTTCCTATGATCCCCGGGAACAAGCCAATAATAGAGAAGATGTGTTTTAATAGCGAAATATTTTTCCCGCAATTTTTTAACATGAAGAACTCGGGAAATTCTAAATTGTCAAAGAAGAAAAATTGCACTTTACTGAAAACTATACTATTTTGAAACATCTGCAGAAAAGATATGCATGTGGCGGGAGCTGTATACCTTAGTAAAAATAAGAGGTCAGAGTTTTAATTTTCTAAGTAGAAGAGATAAATTCACTCTAGGAATATTTTTTTGAAGAAAATGTGTAATTAATAAAGCACTTTTACCGATAAGATTTAAAAAGCGCACTCGTGATTCCATCACGATTTTTTGTCGATTCCGTCACGGACTAGATTTAACCCCTGGGATGATCCAGTCGCGTTTTTCTCACGATGAAAAAAATCTTATCATCCTTGGGTACTGTATGTTAGTAAGAGATGTCATATAAGAATAGTCAGATTGAAACAGAGCAGCAAAAAAATAGACAAGCAACACTAGTCAAGAGTCATGTCCGTTTCAGGTGATTCCGTCACGAACATTTCGAAGCATGATTTACTGAAAATGCTGGATCATCTGTAGATTTTTCATGGATCCGTAAACAGATGTCATATAGAATAGCAAACTAAACTTGAAACTACATGGGTATGACCACGGAACTTCCGAGTACATGACTTTGAATAAAGAAAAAGTCTTCCCAACGGTGATTCCGTCACGGTGGAATTCATGATCTGTGAATCCGATCAACAACCTAGCCGGACAATCTGTCAAAAATTATCCGTCGTCTGGGTAAGGTTGAAGGGTAATCGGAAGCTCGGACTGTGATACAGGCAAAAACTGTTGTTGTTGTAGTCTAGAAAAATAACTGGCATGCACTCTATGGAGAAGGGCCTCGTGAGGCACAAAGTGCAATTTTTTGTTGTTGTTTATCTGCAAATCCGCTCAACTCGATGGGTATCTTTCACTTGTTCTCACAGTTGCCTGGCCTGTGTGATATTGGGTGGTCGAAGTCTACGTATAGTTTTTTTCAATAAATTATGGAAATTAATATAAACATATATATTTTTAAATAGATTTTTTCATAAGTGTATTTCTCTTTCATCCTTGGCTCAATTAAAGTCATTCTCTAAAATGTGAAGCCGAGTTAATACAGTTTTTAATTATCTACCAAATCCTGTCCTCTATGACATAGAATAAAAGAGAAGTTGGGAATAGAACCGCTCAACACAGTCATTTCTAAACATCAAGTAGTACATAAGTATTTTTACTTACTCTGTACAAGCTGAGGGCATTTTTGTGGCTTTTGAAAATTTTGAGATTTTTGCGAGTCTGTCCATATTTAACTAAGCGACGTCCAAGCGAGCTAATGTACGCGCGTTATATTCATATCAAGTATGGTGCGGCTTGTGTTCAATGAGGCTTGGAATGTTTATACAATTAATGTTCTTCTCACTGTTACACAATAAATATTTGCTGCGTGGAATCCAGTCATTTGTTCCATAGGGGCAATATTCTCATCAGCCATCACCATTCAATGTGAATGTGATACATGTACAAGTCCATGGTCATTGATACAGTAAGGTGAAGGCGAAGGTGACCTGTAACACCAGTATACAAAATTATACCGAGCGCATTGAATCCTCATCATATGATGTTGAGACAGATCAGAACGAAGTGTCGGTAAAATCAGGTGTGTTTTGAAGAGCATTCTCTCATCAATGATGATGCTATACTGTACACATACAAAATATGAAGTGTTGCTGTGTTGGGCCTATAGCACAAAATCACAAGCAAGTTGGTACAACTAGGCACACAGGGTCTCATTTCTGTCGCTAACGTGTTGATTTGGGTGAGGGGATCCTCTCATGGGGAGGTGTGGGTGGGATGGGGCCTAATGTCTCAAGCACTTTTCCAGATTTTCCATCAATATACTCTATTCCATACCCCAATATTTCAAGCACGTCAAATCAAACAAAAATTATTTGCTGGGAATGTGACTTTCACATCCCTGTCTGGACATGCTAGTGAGGAACCCTCAATCCCAGATTAATTACCATTGATGAAGCTAACGTCCAACAAATGCAAAATTGAGCTTGGCATCCGGCCGTATGTTATTCAGTGATGTATTACGCTACGGACCCTGTTGCCTCGACGGAGGTCTTTGCGCTCATCCAGCGCTTGTTATATTTCGTCATACCATATTTTAATTAATTTTTTTTCCAAATTTCACAAATCTTGGTCTTGTTCTTTAGGCCGATTAAATTTGCCTTTCTGACAGGAATCCCATCACTATGATATTCAATGCACTGAGCAGACTTCCGAGATCGCTATAACCTATTACATGACAAACTTTAATATCTGAATCTACGATTTGCACTATCAAACAGCAAGCGTCCATCAACATACATGTAGCATGAAGATCAATGGCTATATTTCTCTACATTTACTCTGCATGCTTTGGAGAGCGAGGTGCACACACAGGATTCGAATTGTCGATGGAGATGAAATGCTCTAAATCGGCGGGTCAGTATGACACTGTTCAATATTTGTACTATGGTCATTGTCTCTAATGGCCCTACCGAAAATTCATCAGGTAGATAATTGTATTTTTCAGACACCAGTGACTAATGTTTTCACTGGAAATTAACTGTCCTGTAATGTGTCCGTTGGAAATCCTTCCGATAACAGCCAATTGCTTGATTACTTTGAGTCAACTAGGAAAGTAATATCCACGGTGTGTATTGATTTGCAGTGTAGGTTTACTCAAAGGGAACCTGCCGTGAGTCGTATCATCGGCACAGCACAGCGTTCAGGTTTTAACTGCAAGAATCGGGTGTCACAAATGGGCGCAGCTGATGACGCTTGCTCACAGACAGCCTAATATGATGAATCTATATGAGGCAGACGTTAAACCTTCTCTAGCTTACATAGAAAGGAGGCCTCATACGAGCTAGGTGACATCGATCTCAGAATTGGGAGGTGCGCATTTGTGAGGAGTTATTTGATTAGTCCGTTCGAAGTGTTCGTAGCCTTAGAATTCCACAGGGGGTTCGTTTTGTTCCTACCAGTGGGGGGAAAACGGCTCATCAATTGAAGTAATTTTTTGCTCTATCAACTTAAAATTACCTGGATAAACAGCATTTTATCGGTTGTATTTTAAATAATGAGCATGTACCTTTAAACCTATCTGGCCTGGGCTTTTTGGGACCTGTTGTGGCCTGGGAAGGTGGGGGGGGGGGTGGGGGAATGGCCTCCCTAATTATTTTTCTTACCCCTTTAGCTAGGGGGCTGATACTTACCACACTATACCGTTGGGTCAACATCTACCAGAAAATGTAAAAAATAATCCAAGATGGCCGCATTGATGACGTCACATTGACGTCGTTTTGAAAAACCGCATTTTTGTCGATTTTTCAGTCAGATTTTCCGAATTTTTTATTTATGCAATTATTCCGCAAAATTCGCATGATAAATTAGCAAATATTAATTTGATGTGAAATAAGATAGCTTTTGCCCACTTTTCATCGCCGAAAAGCAGAAATTTTAAAGAAATATGACAAAAACATCACTTTTCTCTTGTATCCGACGTGGACGCCATCTTGAATTTTCGCATGATCCTCTGCTCGGGGTTTATGCAAATAGGCTAAAAGTGACCCCAATATCATAAACTATAAAGTTGCGAAGTTTCAGATTTTTTGTCGTACTGGATATAGCGCAGAAAGTTTGGTAGGGGGAGGGGGTGGCGGGGGGTGGCATTTCGCCAAGGGCAAGGCCAGGTAGGGTTAAAATCCACCTGTTGGCATGTCATGGCCATACTATACATTTGTATAGAGCGCAAGGGAGCGCTCAAAGTTAGAGGTTCCGTTTTGTCTCACCTTCCCCTACATTTCTCTAGTGCATTAACTGGCTAACAGCTTGCATGCCTAACAGGAAGTATCAGCAAGACATCATGTTGGTCTCAGTATAGCACGGGCACACGTCTTCATTTCATGAGCCAAGCCTTAGAACCGACATCCAGTAGGCAGCCATTTACCGAGAGAAAATTCCCTGCCCACCATGGAAATACCTTATTTCTCACTGTTTTTTGTCACACACGGTTTGGTTCAAACCCCAAGCAGATTTTTGAATTAGTGGAGTTGAATAAAACTGTTACGAAACTTGGCGCCAATACGTTGAACCCTACATAGACAATAATACACCTTTCGCACGGTTTTGTCTCCTCTACTTTTACTCTATGCGCTGGGTAAGCTGCCGAAGGGTATGAAATACTCAGAACCAGTGGGTCAGCGTGACACTGTTCAATATCTCGGTCATCGTCTCTAATGGTTCTACCGAAAATCCGCCTGATAGATAGTGTTTATGACGCATCAGGATTTAATGTTTTGACTGCAAATTACTGTTCTCCAATGTCTGTGTTGAGAATCTGTATGATAATAGTCAGATGGTTGGTCCCTGTGACTAAACCACGGACGTGATATGTTAGTTCCGTATCGATCCTCAATATGGATTTGCTGTCGGCTTTGAGTCTCATGGGAGGATATTAGTCTGTTTTGTATTTCCATGAGGCTGGTGTCATAGACAACTACGTGATTTTCCACTTCGACTCTCTCCATTTGGATACACCGAGTTCAACTTTCAACTTCCAGCTGCAAGTAGCGGGTGACATCAATCGGCGCAGCGGGTGCCCGTTGCTTACAGCCACCCATTACGATGGATTTATTAAATGTCGCAGTCGTTTTCAGAATCTGCAACTACAATTCCGATATATTTTCAATGAAGTTTTTCGCACTCGAATCATGAACATCTGGTGTGCATGTCTCTGTAACTCTGGTTTAGTAGTAGACTTGGGCAGAATATTGCCAAAATTGTTCGCATTGATGGGAGAAGCATCAAAATCGGTTTGCAAGTGGTCTTGTGTAGGTACTTCAATATATGAAGGTGAATCACCTTTCATGAGCCGACTGTCTATAGTGGTTATATGTGCTCCCCTCCCCAACAGCTGGTGTCCTGTTCCCCTGAACATGTTCATTATCTGTGGGTTCAGAGGGATACAACCTCATACATACTATATATCGATCATCCTCTAAGAGAAAGAGTAAGGAGAATTATATTGCATGAACTTATGACGTTATACACAAAAGGCAAAAATAGCGACAATACATGCAGCACATCTGCCTGATTGCATGATATTCAAAGCAAAGTATCATGGATAAACTCAAAATGGTAACCACGAGAGTGTTAAAATATATTTTTTAATTTCTTACAAATGCAAACATTTACTTTGTCAAATTGTCTCGATTAATTAATTTTGCCTCGAAGATTATTCTCCAATTTACTGAGCAGCTTTCTTGGAAAAACACTTTAATGAACATGAAAGTTCACAAATGCATTTTACTGACGTTGCTGTGACGTCATCGAAGCGGACAACGCAATTTCTCTCACATTCACACAAAGATCAACTTCATAATTTGGATATTGTTTTCGTATTACGTCATTATGCAGCACTCAAATATATGGCAATAAATTATCAATCTCAAAATATTCCAAATAACCTTAATTGTGCAGTGCATTCCACTAGGTATGGCATTATTTTCAAAGTCTAGCACTGTTTCTCATCAGATATGCATTTACCTGTATTTTTATGTATTCACATCAACATCAACTTATCTGTGAAATGTAATTGAATGAGAAAAATAAAAAAAAGAAAGCCAGTATCCAGTCAAGAAGACATATCGATACAGGAATGCAGCTAGACAACGACACAGACACCAGATCCGAAACTCAGGGGACAGCCATTGCCTCGAAGGATTACCGCGTTAATATCACAAACCACTTTAACATCACGATCCAAGCAGGTAGAAAATATCGGCAAGGCAGCCTCTGTTTTTCCTAACAGGGCGTACTACTAGGCTGTCGAGCGAATCGATATCAATTTGGTTCCTGATGGCTTGTTCTTAAATTATACCTACCAGATAGGTCCAACCTTCTGACGGAGGAACGGCAGCAAATGTTTGACATTAAGGTGTTGCACCAAGAGTATCAATGACGTTAGAGTTTCCGCTAGAGAATCAATACAATTTCTGTAAGGTGACAAGCAACTTGTTTCAACCAAATTTGTTGCACAGCATGCACCGTGCGCAAATAAATACTGTACATGTACGTCTATTTTATTCAGTAGGATGAGAGATTCCACAAAGGTTATCACGCAGGTTTTATATTTGACTGCAATTCTCCGTGGAAAAAAGGCAAAAAGATTTGTGTATAGCTTCCCCCCTCCCCATTAGTCCATACATGCAACATGACCATATTGATGAATATAAAGAAAGACTAAATACCACATGCAATCATTTTACATGGAAAATAAGAAATATCTTTCCATGTCGTTGATCAGCAAATGAAACAAAAACCCGTTAGCATTTAGAGAACGAGAACAACCGTTTTAGTCGATAATCAACAGAAATATAACAGGAGATACAAGGTGGCGTATTTTCCATCACAAAACCATTCTGAAACGAAAGTTTTTGGTGATAACACATGGAATCCAGGTTCCGAGCCTGAAATCTTCTGTCAAAGTGAACAACATATAATATGATGCATTGACCCATTGAATATATACTACCGTAAAACCCATCCTTTGGATCGAACTTGCACGTGTTAGAGTATATCTCATGCTCCTGGACCCAGTAGTGCTAAATGCCTGAATATATTTTTTTCTCGGATTTATATTGCTTGTCTCTGCCCAACAGTGTGATTTTTCAACCATACGACAACAAAGTTTCCGGTCCCCAATAGACGATTGATGTACTTTTTTATTTCTGTTTCGTTGGTCGCATGCAGTGACCCCACATGCTATTCGGACCAAGTTTCGCGATCTTCAAGTTCCTGACACTTAACTGGTCTTAAATTTGGCTCCCATCATTTCCTTCATCAGGGATAGTTTAATGCTAACTAGTAATTCTTATTACTATTACTACTACACGTTACTTATCTCCTTTCGTCGTAAAATATAACATAATGCGTTTACTAAAAAGGCATTTTTAAAAAGTCATTGCATTAAACCTCCCAAAGACCGGAAATTCACGTACATTTATGGTTAAAAGATCTTAACGTTGGTAAAGGGGCTGTAGATTAAAATGACAACATACCCACGTTCGTACACAAGACTATAGAAGTCGGCACCGTATTTAAAACAGGAAAACTACTGAAAACTCGATTGTAAATGCGCATATCTATCTTTGAGTATGCAAGGGTAGGGTGATCATACAATATTCCAGCCTATTTCTTACCGATGACATATACACACATTGACGCTATTCCTTATCACACGAAGGATTGTATATAGCCTTTGGCTCAAACGGAATTTATATGTGACTTAAAATCAATATCAAATCAGAGGTTAACTCAAAGATCCTTGTTCCCGTGAAAGAAATTATTTAAATCTACGAGTTGTTTATAGTTAGTTTCCATTGTTTACACCAGAAGCATCAGTTTCCAGACGTCAAGTAGTCAGACTACATATATGATATGTAGCAACTTCGTTGTGACGATTGCAGGCGACTCAGGTGGTAGCGAGCACGTCGACGCTTATTGTCACAACTGGAGACCAGTGATAATTATCTGATGCAAAACTATATTAGGCACCGTTTCCAATTATCGTTCGCGAATGAATCGTTTATTTCGTCAAATTTTCTCGAAGTCGCGATTTTCCAAGGCGCGAGGGAATGTTTTTTTTCCTTCAAAATAAACGATTCATTCGCGATCGCTGTTCGAATGTTTTTTTTTTCTGTTGGCAATCGTTTTTCAATCGAAAAAATTCTCGCGAATAAAAAGCGATATCGCGATTCAATCGCTTTTTAATCGAGAAAATATAAACGATTGAAAAAAAAACGATTGAGGATTATAGCCGAAAGTAGTACGCCATTGGTTCAGCCTGACTGACCTGCATACACGTTCGAGTTTCTAACACTTCAGTCAGACTATATAAAGTTCGATCATTTTTTCTTCTTCCTTTTCCATTCTTTGCCTAGTGTAAAACTATAGCGTGTTTCTGTACAGTTGGCGGTTATATAGATACGATGGGGATATTGAAAGAAATTGAAAAAAAATATCTATATATATACATAGGAATAATGGTTATGCATATAATTATAACTTCATATTTACATATATTTTGTACGGGACACAGGCCCGGATATGGTCAGATTGGGTCATCTGCACTTGCAATTTCGTCTATTATTTTGGGTATTTTTGTGTTTTAAAGCTGGTATTATTCCAGATTTCTTGTGTAGTATTTTTCGTGAACGTTTTTGGCATCTGTGCGGGCTGAAATTTTGAGTTGATTCATCAGATTTTCGCTGTACGCGTGGTTT
Source organism: Hanleya hanleyi (assembly GCA_036873755.1). Taxonomy (NCBI): domain Eukaryota; kingdom Metazoa; phylum Mollusca; class Polyplacophora; order Lepidopleurida; family Hanleyidae; genus Hanleya; species Hanleya hanleyi. The sequence continues at coordinate 285,812 of JAVTVY010003304.1, read as the reverse complement.
TTTGTCCTACGATCACCATTTTCCTTGTGTAGATAGATGGCGCTGTATTGAATATAACATTGTCATACGGGGCTTTTGAGTCTTCGCAAGCACTTAATTATTAATATATAGCGCGGGCTATTTGTAAAAATTTTCACAACTGGTTAATCCAGTAAGAGATGAAATTATATAATATTCAGTTGGTTTTTGGCTTGAGCTTCCCTTTGGAATCATTCATAGTTCATTTATCAAAATATAAAATTAAAATAAAAAGTATTGTACATATGCGAATCACACCGTTATATGCGATTCAATCAAAAAGATATGTATTTGATATAAATATGAAATCACTGCCGCGAATATTCTTATAATAAATAAAATTAACTTGATGGTGATTTTTTGAACTTATTCACATCTCAATAGTTTAAAAACTGTACCAAAACGTGAATGGATACCCTTTCCTAATGTATGTTTTACTATAACAAAATATACATATTTAATTACACTATTTTTCACCTTAATTAACCTAGAAATTCTCGGCTGGAGGGCTAAAGCTGTTCTGGGTTATCGCCATGCGCCCATTCACACCTCTATCAAGCCTGTGTCGTAATCATTCTGATAATGCAATCAACGAACTCAAATCCACTTATGACCTGTACCCGGTATTTACAAAACAAGATATTGTGACTATCATCCTGTATCATTAATACATTGTCGACTCACACGATTATTGAATAAACATGTAATTTTGTCATTTACGCTTCGCCAGAGTAAATCTGAGCGCGAACGTCACAGGAAGCATGGTACAGGAATATGAAAAGATATTTCCAGCATACGCCCTACTTCGGCTTGTAGGAGACTATAGATCGTGAATCATATATATTATTCGGTTATCTTACGCATTTATACAGTATAGTATAGTAATATAGGTTTTTCCATCGACAAATCCGCAATCAACATTACATGTAGTTCCCAGTTCGCGGATAGAGCGGCGTACGACGGCAACACGGCCTATGTGTCAAATATCACTCCGCCTCACGATTCTCTCGCGCCTTGAAAAAAACGATTCTCTCGCGATTGAAGATTCGCGATCAAGAACGGATCGCGCATGGGTAAACGATTCAAAAACGATATCGCGAGAGAATGGTTTTTTCCAGAAAAGGTTCAATCGTTTTTTCTCATTTTTTTTCTCGATATCCTCGCGACTGATTCGCGATTGATCGTTTTTCAATCGAGAAAATTGAAGAAAAATCGCGACTGAAGAAAAAACGATTAATGGAAACGATCCCTTATATCACTCATGACGTAGCTTCGCTCAGAAATTATCTTATCCTTCATAACAGCGCCTCTGGCGTCATTATGAGATACAAATTCGTGGATGTTATGGTACCAGAAAAAAATATGTTGATGTTCACTTATATGTGGCTAAGTTTGACATGGTTGAAAACAAATTTACGTGAAACCTTTTGAACTACATGTATCTTTTGAACGGGGTTTGTAATAGGTAACGTCACTTTTTTCGGATAGATAGTACGTCGTAGATTTCAATTGTAATTGTATGGAGCGTGTTGTTAACCCAGAATCATTGCATTCTGATAAGGTGTCAGATATAGTATCATATATGTAAATGGAATTGAATTAATGATTAAATAAATCATCGATTTCAGAAGCCGAATCGGTCAGAACGTTATCAATAGATACAGTTTTCCGGATGAAAGAACTCTTTATCCCCAGGTCTTACATATGACAAACACACATTTTGCTATCTGAATGAGGATAGGATCGTTGTACTTGAAGTCTTGCAGCTTTGTCACATAACAAATACGTAATGATCATCAGGGCGTTTCGTAACATGTCTCTAATTTCGCTTAACCCGGGGCTACGGGCCGTATGAGCCCATGTACTTCAACATCCTCATGATACTCATATGAACAGTCACAATCAAAGCGTGACTGAGGTACATCATTTTTAGATGACGACTCTATAACGAATATTATGGATTAAGAATACTGATCAGCGATACGGATTTGATATTTTGGAACATCATGATGTCTTGCCGGCATCATTGAAAACTGTTGATCGCTTCTCTCTTGCAGGAAACAAGCCTATGTTTATGTATACTTTTGTCTTTTTGAATTTGGTGCTAATACTGTTATGTGGAAATGGAATAGGTCTTTGGATTATGGACGCGGATATTCTCTAATGGACGACGGCTGGATTATGAATGACGGACTAGACGCTTGTAATTTTAGTTGATTTGTACCTTTTTCCTTTTCAGTATTAATATTAGGTTACGGCCATACCAGCGAGGGGAAGTCCTTTGAATTTCGCAACGCTTTCCCCAATTGCAAAAAGAAAGTCATAAAAGAAGTTAACACATCCATTAACATCGTTCAGGTTTGGTAAATACGACCACTTTATACAGAGATCGATCAGTCGCCCGAATCTGCTGTTGTAAAGTTGTATTGACTTTTGCGCTGTTTTGTTCTGTACAGGTGCGTGGTGGTTAGATTTCGCAGCTTTTTGGACCAATTCAACATTGGAGAGTGGAAAACTCGCCACAACTACATGTAGGTCTAATGCGAAAATACTACTAACAAGAGTTTAATCTCGACAAGAATTAGCCGGGAGTGGGGGTTACAATTCAAACGCGAATAAAGAGAAAATTCAATCAATGCCACTCGACCTTTGTAATCAGTAAAATACATATACCTACATGTAGGACTGAGTATAACCGTTATCAAAACACGAGCATTGTAATTTGAACCTCTCGCAGCTGGCTAATGACAAACAAAATTAATCGCAGCTCTCCGTTAATCTAGAAAACAATGTTTTTGAGATTACCAGGGAAATTTAGGAGATGAACTGCAGGCAAAGAATGAACTTTGAGTGGCAGATATGCACGCTGGATCAAATGAACGCGGACAAGCGATGAGTGACAGAGGTACATAAATTTTACTCCAGCAAAGGACAAAGACTGGAATTGTTTCGTGCTGCAAGTGTTCAAAATGAAGAAAATATTTGGCGCACACGTGAATCGACGGTTAATGTTTACACTTGAGTAGCCGTATCGATAGAGTCCGATTGTTTCCAAACTGGGAACGACTTGATGAAGATTTTTGTCACGGTAATGTATTGTTTGAAGAATGCTCGGCGAGACATGTGATTTTCAATACCCGCTCTACAAAAGTCTTCCGGTGCTAGAGTCTCTGCTTCGCATCATTCGAGAAGTCCAAAATGGACGGTCAGCATGAATATTGAATGTCGGATCAGCCTTCTTTCACACGTGTTTGTAAGATACACCGTTGTACAAGTATGTTCCCATCTCTATTGCATGATGTCGCTCATGTTTGACCAATCCCTTTAAAACAGCTAAAATCAACGGCGTAGGAAATTTCGGTACTCAATATAGTTTCGAGGCTAAGAATAATAAATATTGCAAGGCAGTGATGAGGAATCTTTGACTTTCATACATATCTATGACTTGCCACTTGGAGTGGTGGCATGAATACGAACTTCCACACGTGGAAAATGAACAGAGGTGTGGACGATTGGAACGCCAAGATCGGGCGCATGGAAGCCTGATTAAGTTTGCTTTGTCCATGTATTGGGCATAGATAAAATATGCTGTGAATAACTGGGCCGATATTTTTGTCGACAGTCAAACATATTGAGTTATTCGATTTGCTTTCTCCGAGGTCCATTATATATTCTTTCGTGGAACTCTTGATAAGAGGTCGGTATGAAAGAACACAGATACCTATATCAAACTAGATACAGTCGATCGAATACGATTGAGGAGGCATCCCTTTTGCATGTTAAGTAAAGGCAACATTCATTATCTGTGAAGAGAGTAAAAACGTAAAACTTCGGAAAAACAATTTTATCATGGCATCCAGGTGGTGCCATCTATAGGGGAATCGGCACAAAAACATCCAAAAGATAACTTGAGGGAAGGTACCCACATACCATATTTGGAAAGAATCCGTTCAGGTTTTCAAAAGTTACTGTCTGGAAATACAATTTTACCTTGACCCACAGGTGACTCCACCTATAGGCAGATTGGCATGAAAAACAATCCCAACCAAGATCTTGAGGCAAGATTCTCTGACATTGAAAATAGAAAATTGAATCTGTTCAGTTTTATCAAAATGTTATCTGGGCCCACAGGTGGCACCCCCTATAAGCAGATCGACATGAAAGACAATCCCAAGCGAGACCTTCAAACAAGGTACCCATATACCATATTTGGAAAGAATCCATTCAAACTTTTAAAAGTTATTGTCCGGAAACATAATTTTAAATTGGCCCCCAAGTGGTGCCACCCATATGTGGATTGGCATGAAAAGCAATACCAAGCGAGATATTGACGCGAGGTACCCAAACATCAAATTTGGAAAGATGATTAAGGTTTTCAAAAGTTATTGTCTGGAAATACGATTTCAACTTGGTCCCAGGTTGCACCACCTAGAGGCGGAGAAACGACCCCAAGCAAGATATTTAGGCAAGGGATCCACTTACCAAATTCGAAAGCACTGCGCCATGAGGGTGAGGACATGCTCTCGAGGGCAATGGTAGGTGTAATGACATGAAGGCCATGGAAAACTCCCTGCACATGAAACAACCAAACTGACAACTGCATGCCATCATCTCTCAGTCTGGGGAACTACAAGGTCAGAAATTCAATCCATTTCAGAAAATTGATCATATGCACAGTGTGCACCCAAACTTTTTGCGACTCAGTTTTAATTAATATATTAAGTTAAATGTGTGGACACAAAGGGTTCGTGCAAAAGCTTCAATGTGAGTCATATGATGCGAAATACAATTATTTAACAGCAAAATTTAAGGAAATGGTGTCCGGCCGTCACTTAAGGCGACACGAAATTCAAAAGTAACAGGGGTTCGGTTCTGCAGGGATTTCCCCGCCCGTTATTTCATATTATACGTCAGAAATAAAATATGGTTCGTGCAGAAGCTTCAGGGCAAATCATATGACGTGGGAATACGATTATTTGATAGCAAAATTGAAGGAAATGGTGTCTTTCATTTCAGGCGACACGAAATTCAAAACTAACAGGGCTTCGGCACTGCAGGGATTTCCCCGCCCATTATTTCATACTATACTTATGAAATAAAATATGGTTCGCGCTAAAACTTCAGGGTAAATTATATGATGTGGAATAGAAAGATTTGATAGCAAAATTGAAGTAAATAGTGTCCTTCATTTAAGGCGACACAAAACTCAACACTAAAGGGTTCGGTACTTCGGGAACCCAACCGGTTATTTCATATTGTACTTCTGAAATGACAATGTACTCAACCTATTAGTAATTACTATAAAGAAATATACTGTAGGTGATCCGGCATGTGTGTGTTTATAAACAATGTATACTGTATCTCACACCTTCGGTAGGTTAGTATCACGAGACTGCGGATAGGAAAAAAATTTAAATCTCAAACTTTAACATTTGGAGGTGGGGACATCCTCCCAAGAGTACTGCATAGGTTGAATAAGTTTAGCGCAGTGTAATCTCCCGGTGGGTCAGGCTTAGTTCAGGAGACATAGCGTGAGACTGAGAAGCTGTGGACAGGAACAAAACTTTAACAACTTTTTCGGACAGGGACAGGAACACGGACGTGTACATACATCATTTAGATCCCTCTATTATTGAGCTTTCCGCAGCTAAAGCTACGGGCTTGATAAAAATCTGCCCAGTTGTTCAGGAATTATTATTCAGTCCAGGAATTATTGTCCGGAAAGTAAATTTTAACGTTGCCCTCAGGTGATGCCACCTATAGGTGGATCAGCACAAAAAACAATCACGTGGTCTTGTTACCTTTAGCTCCCAGATTTGGCACTGACATTTTCTTGAAATAATGTATCTATGGAAATGGCTTTAAAATCTTCAAGGCCACCGTCTCTGTTTAATTCATTTGTGGGAGAAATGTATATACATGTACAGGTTCCAGGGCCTAAAATCACCACACTGTACACAATTGAATGGCATGGCTGTAAACCAGGAACTGAATGTACTTTAAATGCAAATGACTTCAGTGGTCATACATTGAGCCAATGACCAGCCACTATTTTGAACTCAAACAGTGACCTTTCTTAGTCATGGCTGGGAACCAATCGCTGATGTGCTATCCATGCAAATGAGAAGATGGAAATTTGTACCCAAACACAGACAGCCACTTTAACATAGGTCCCGGTGGAAAATTTGCATATAACAGAAATTGTGGAAAAAAAAACACACGTATCCAGTCTCGGACTGAGCTTAAAAGCAATAGGCGTCTCCTCTTAGGCAGGACCAATATGCACCACAAATTTGAAGTTGATTGGGAAAAGTATTCAAAAGTTATTCAACGGAAAAGAAAAGTGGGGAAAATATATAAAATAGGAAGACGGAGAAGCGAAAGAAGCGGAAGAAGAAAGAAGAAACTGACAAACACATAAGGCATCCACAGGGATGCCTAATTATTGTGAACACCATGAGCAGGTTTAGCCTATAATCAGCATAGATAGGGACGTACTCACATTTGCTTGCTTCTTCGATTCCATAACTTTAAGTGCAGGGTTCCCCCAAAATACAATGCGTTGGAAAGGATCCGGTCGAGTTCACAGGACGAAAAAAATGTAAATACTACCTCGACACATATATGCTCTAAAAATATATTCCATGCAGTATGTGAACCCATGAAAATAGTAACGAACGCCGACTTCACGGAGAAGGACGCGACTGCGAGTGTTGAAATTGGGTCTTCATAACCCAAAACCGGAACTTGTTCAACGAGATCGCGACGAGATTTGCAACTTTTGTTCCCCGAATTCTCCAAATTGAGTGAACGTATTTGAAATTCATTGAATCGTTTGAATACACTGACAAGAGATTTACATGGAAACACGCAAACACAAATGGATAAACAAATATTGTCGGTGGTGCCGTAATGCCAGAAGCACTTGAGTGGCGCGCCAGGACATTTAGACCCCTGTGACGTCATCAAAGCGGCCATCTTGGATTATTTTTCTCCACATTTTCTGGTAGACTTTGACCCAAGGATATAGTGCAGTAAATTTCAGTCCCCTAGCTCAAGGGTTAAGAAAAATAATTAGGGGGGGGGGGGGGGCGAAATGGCTTCCCCAGGCCAGGACAGGCCTCAAAAAGCCCAGGCCAGATAAGGTTAAATCTTTGTCAATTCATCTCTTTGGCGCGAGTTCGTCAATTTGGTATTCTTTATATTGTTGTATGGTAAACAAATTCACGTGATCGCTGTAACCTAATCATACATCAGACACTTTGTGTGATTGTATATTTTACCTGGTCAAACAGCTTCAATCAGAGTATTAATAGGACCCTTGCTGGCTATATTTCTCTACATTCACACAGGCAGCTCGTGGCGGACAATGTGACTGCTGTGACTTCAACTGTCGATGGGTAGGCAATGCTCGTCAAATCAGTATTTGCCACTTGGCCATCGAATCTGACGTTTCTGGTGGATAGTTTTCGCAGGATGCTTCACCAATATATTTATAATTGTATATTACTGTCCCCGTACGTGTCCTCTAGTGTATCCATCGGATAATAGTACATCATTTAATTCCCGAGTGCCAACCACTGACCTAACATATCCGTGAATCGGTATCGATTCTCAAAATGAATTTGCTCATAGAAGCTTTCACGCCCGAGTAGATCCCTATTTGAGTTTCTAATTGTTGACTGTATAACCCTGAATTCTTTGTCAGGCCACTGACCCCCGTGTCCAGAGCTGTTTACAAGGTATACATATATATTAAGGTTCCAAGTTTTACAAGGTTCCAAGTTGTACAGTCTAACCAATTCCCATAACATCATAAACATATTATTTCCGTATACCAAAAATTAAAGGTCATACCAAATACCCTTTGCACACTTTGCACGTTTTCAGCAACGTTTTCAGTCAATACCTAGACCGCCATTCTGAATTTACCCATGATTCTCCGCTCGGGAGGTTATGCAACTAAACTGAGAAAGGACGATAAGCTATGCAGTCGCGAAGTTTCAGTTGTCGATGTTTTGCCATTCCAGAGATAGTAGACGGCCGGCCAAGGACAGCCAAAAACGCTTTTAAAAAAGTTTGGATGGCACTGTTTGTGACAAATGGGTACCCATGCTAAATTTGTTCTTTGTGTCGTAGGGATCAATGTAGGAGGGAACACCACCCTGAATTTGGACATTTAAGGTCATTTGGGGGTCTGATTAGTTCCAAAATGTGTAAAATTTGGTTATAAATTAATATCGACAGTACTAAGTGTTACGAACGGGTATCCAAGTTGAATTAGTTGTATGTAGTGTGAGATTTAAGGCATAGTAACGATTAGGATGCCTGTGGAGGATTATGCGAAAGACCCAACAATTGACCTGAGCTGACTAGCTACAGTGTCAAATAGCTCATTTCTAGGAAATGTGTGCTACAAATAATCCCTGTGAATTCGACGAATTACATTTACAAGATTGAATGAGATTCGGATGAATCCATATGTTCGCTGTCTTGAATTCCCCAATTATTTATTTAGCTGATGGTTATACGAATAGTCAAACTAAACTAGGCCCATAAATAGATCGATCTATTTTATGACTAGGCATGGCTTTGAATATTTTTTACTTTTAGCTCTATATAAACACAATACCTTGAATTATAGTTATAGTATAACATGAAAAAAGCACGACTTTTCGGATGGCTTCGGTTGGTCACCATTTTGAATTTTAACATCATTGTAATCTGAACACTAAGCAAATAGATTCAAAGTCGGCAGAGGGTGTTTGGCTATCAGGTGGGACCCTTTGGTTTCGATAAATTGTTACATCAACTCAGAATACATGTAGTTCCTTGAACCATACGAGCAACATGAACAATATTTGATTTTCAGATGACCCCATATGGCCGACATTTTGAATTCGGCTATCAAATCTTGATCGCTGGGATATCTAACTAGATTCAAAATGTGCTTAAGATATAAGGCTATGCTTAGAGATCCCTTGTTTGATAAATCTGCACAATGAGCTAAGACTAATGCCTTGAACGAGCAACAAGAAAATGTATGATTTTCAGATGACCCCATATGGCCGCCATTTTGAATTTGACCATCAAATATTGATGTTAAGCTACGAATAATGCCCTGAACTGTAAGAGCAACACGAAAAGTGTGATTTAAACCTTACCTGGCCTTAGGGGAAGGGGGGGGAGGCACTTCCCGCCTCTCCTGTTGTTTTTTTGCTACAATCTCCGGAACGACAAAAGATTGAGAGCTGAAACTTTGAGACTTTGCAGATTACCATATAAGGGTCTTTTTGAGCCTATTTGTATGACCCTTCGAGCAGAAGATCGTGGGTAAATTGAAATGTTTTCGTCAGATTTCTTCAATTGTTTTTTGCTTTTCTACATGGAAAAATCAGTATTTGAAATAAAACATATCTTATTTTATATCAGATTATTATTTACTAATATATCATGCAGTTTTTGGGGGGAAAAACAGAAATAAAAAATTCGAAAATTCTGACCGAAGAATCGTCCAAGAATGCTCTTTTTGAAACTGTAACGTCATTATGGCGGTCATCTTGAATTTTTTTACATATTCTTGTAGAGCTTGACCCAAAGATATAGGGTGGTAAGTTCCGCCACTTTGGGTAAATTTGTCCAGTGAGCTAAGAATAATGCCTATTAAACTTCAGTTTGTCGTTATTATAGTCCCAGGAAGATACATGTCTATACAGTATGTGCCATGTACCATCTAGTTCTTCTTTCAAATATCCACATGCATTCGACAACTGAATTTTGTTTTGATACATGTGACCCCGTATTTATAAAATATGACTCACCGAGCCAACATCAGGTACGTCCACATGCAGCTTTATGTATAGTAGATTTCGCTACTTCACCCCCTACAGCCGGGCCACTTTTAGCCTAGGTGAGTATATCTAATAGCCAACCCAATTCCCCAGTCTATTAAACTAGCTTCAATTTGTTTTATTATAATCAGGGGTTTGAGTGAAAATCCTGATCATGCTGCTTGTTAAGTTATCGGTGTGAGCGGAGTACTATATGCCCCCTTCCTCCTCCAACACGTTCCCACACTACTGTCACCAATATGGAAGAGGAGGTGGTATAATTATGGCTCAAGCTCAGCTGAGATGGTAAGGTAAGGTGTGGACGAAAGTTCTCCACTGGTGGACATATTGTGGACACAGATACCATGGAGATGACAAATCCTTCTGTTAGAGTAATGCATGTAAACACATCCCATGCTGCCACCTATGCTTTAAGGTGATATTTATTGCTTTTTTTCTGGCTGTGTACTTGCGCTACAATACGGTTGTGCGTTCAATGTGCTGAGTTCCAATGGGTACTAATTGTGCACCCCTGTTGGCTGGCCTGAATCTGTTCTCTTATGAATATGACTATATGCAGGCGCTTTCAAAAACCGATCCATTCAAAGCCCGTTCCTTCTCATTCACCAAACGCTATATAGACGATCTTCTCGCTGTGGATAATCGCTATATAAATGACGCAGTGAAGGATAAATATCCACCTTCACTGGATTTGAAGAAAACTACAGATAGCCCTACAGGCCCATCATATTTAGATCCATATCTCTATAAAAATGAAGCGGGCATCCTCTCTCGTCGACTTTATGACAAAAGAGATGATTACAATTTCGACATCGTAAACTATCCCTTTCTGGAAAGTAATATTCCAGTGGGACCTGCATATGGCGTATACATACCTCGCTTAGTAGCATTTGCTAGATCCTGTATTATATGTGGCGATTTTAATCAACGTCACAAAACATTGGTGCAGAAACTTTAAAAACAGGGCTATTCCTTCAAGCGCCTACACTCAAAGTTTCTCAAATTTGGCGATACATATCGCATGCTGATAGCAAAATACGAACGTAGCGTGCAAGATCTATGGCTCTACGTTTCGTAACTTGTGTCTAATTCCGCTTAACCCGGGGCTAGGTGCCGTATGAACTCATGTACTTCAAGAACATCATGGTACTCATATGAACAGTCATAATCAAAGCGTGACTGAGATACATCATTCTTTAGATGACGACTTTACAACGAATATTATGGATTAAGAATACTGATCAGCGAAACGGATTTGATATTTTTGGAACATCATGATGTCTTGCCGGCATCATTGAAAACTGTTGACCGCTTCTCTCTTGCAGGAAACAAGCCTATGTTTTTGTATACTATGATTATCTTTTTGAATTTGGTGCGAATACTGTTATATGGAAAATGGAATAGGCCTTTGGATTATGGACGCGGATATTCTCTAATGGACGACGGCTGGATTATGAATGACGGAATAGACGCTTGTAATTTGTACAGCTTAATGAATGAAATTGATTCAACACCCTTTCTGATGTTGAGAGCTGGTTAACACTATAAATTTGTGTTGAAAATTGTTAACCTATTCCAGCACCACAAAGAGCCATAATTGGCTTCAATGTACGCCCGCACAATTATCTGACGCATCATCTATATGACACATCTCGCCCTAATATACATGTATCCACTAACAAATAAAAATGTGATTTTTAAAGATTTCCAGATTTTGCGTCACAGTGACCCTGACAATTTACCTTGACCTAAAGTTTGGTACGCGAAATCGTCTGTCCACATTTTTTGCGACATTTGTGACCATGACCTCAATTTTGAGATGAGACCCCGCTACTAAATCCGTGCACAAAAATGCAGTTTTCAATGATTCATAATGACATAGTGACTTTTGACCTCGACCTTAATTTTCGTCATCGACACATTGTCTCCACCTAGTGTATCCACTCACAAAATTGCAACTGTAGATATAAAAATGTCAGAAATATGAACAATGTAACAAAAGTAAGTCACCCCCCCCCCTCCAAAGCGTTTTTTACTATCCCAGTAATCAAGCCGACACGGTGTATCAAGGATTATCCTATAGGTGCAGTTGTGTTCTAATGAGCATGCCCAAACTGGAACTCGGTCGGATTTTGAAAATTACACAAACAATGGCAAATTTAATGGCAAATGTTCATTTCATCACACATTCAACATGTGTCTCGACGGCCAGTAATCGTTAAATTGCGTGTAGCCACCACGACACTGTATCACATTCCGACAACAAACTCGCATCGTGTTGATAATGGCGTTTGAAAATCTCAAACTGTCGATCGCCCAGTCCTGAAATTTATTCGTGACATTTTGCAATTCAGGACATGACAACGCCACCAGAAATTCATGCGTTTTCACATGACCTGCATCAGATAATGTGATGTCCCAGATGGTCAATAAAAACGATCGCATACCCGAAAAGCCCATATTACTGCCCTCAGGTATTGGGGCTAAAAGTTTAAAATTTCTGTGGTAAACCATGCCTCGGTTATCGAATATGGATATGGCTATTGCAACTGACCTTTTTGGAGGCTAAGACGCCTGTAAAACAGGTTACGCGTCGAATGAGGGTGGCTCCTAATGCCATTCGTAAATTACAAGCCAAATTTCTCCAAACTGGAGATGCGAAGGATCTGCCGAGAAGTGAAAGGCCCAGAGCAACCCCGCAACGACGAGATCGGCGAAACGCAAACGTCGCACTCAGGAACAGAAGGTCATCAGGTATGAGGGTCTGCGTGTGCCACAAAAATTCGAATACCATTTTTGTCGACCAATAACTTTCTTAGTGGCAAGATCATTCTTTGCATGTCGCGCGATCGGTGTCTTAAAAAACAGACTGAAAATATCAACAAGGAAAACGTCTCACTGGCTTACACAAAGGTCAAATTCAGGCATTTCAGTATGTTTTGAAACTGAATTTTGGAACAGAAACGCTAAAATCAATCTTTCGGCGGTAAAATATCACACATGTAATCAGTATGACAAATGCGCGGTGACATTCCTAAATCATTGTCGAATGCGGCGCGGATTCTACTCGTTCCTAAATTCAATTAACTCCCATTTTGAATTCCAGCACCAGAAGTCCAAGATCAGATTCGAGCAGATGCTGGTGCCGGGGCTAGGAGGTTGAGTGCCAAAACAATTAGGAGACGCCTAAAAGCCGTCGGATTACGTGCTAGGCGCATGGTTAAGAAAGCCTTGTTGCTTCGCCGTCATAAGATAGCGCGTCTGCGGTGGGCAACAAATCATGTTCGATGGACTAGACAGCAATGGGCCAATGCTCTTTTCAGCGACGAAACGCTTGTCTGTCTCCGCCATGTTGACGGAGGCGGGTGTGACGTCGGTATGGTGAAGAGCATGCAGAGTTCTGTGTGGAGGCCGTAACGGTCTTTGGTGGTGGCAGCGTAATGGTGTGGGCAGGCATTAATACCACAGGCAAAACCGATCTAGTGCCTATTGAGGAAAACTTTAACGCCAATCGATACGTTGCTGAAGTTCTCCGTCCACAGGTTTTGCCCTATGCAGGCGCCGTCGGAGATGTATTTGTCTTCATGGACGACAATGCCGTCCACATCGGGCAAGGGTTATAAATGAATTCTTCCAAACTGAAGGCATTGAGCGGATGCAGTGCGGACGCAATTTTAACGATTACTGGCCGTCGACACACCCAGTGAACATGTTGAATGTGTGATGAAATGAACATTTGCCATTGAAAAATCTGGTTGAATCTGTTTGTGTAATTTTCTAAATCCGACCGAGTTCCAGTTTGCTCGTGCTCATTAGAGCATAACTGCACCTACAGGATAATCCTTGATACACCGTGTCGGCTTGATTACTGGGATAGTGTGTGCAAAATTTCATCGCGATCGGGCAAATATCTTGGGGCATATCAAACAACGCTTTGCGGGGGGGGGGGGGGGGAACTTACTGTTGTTGCACTGTTTTGATCGGGACACGAACTGTTCATTGATTTCCTTGTTAGGCTAGTGAACTTTGATCTGTGACATAAAATATCAGCATAGTTGTATGTATACTATGATTTATCCGTTTAATTTGATGCTAATGTTATTATATGAATTAGGTCTTTTTTCCTGTATATGGCGAGATTCTGCTGGTGGACGTTTCGTCCCCGAGGCCCGCCCCCTGTACAGACCTTTTGGTCTTTGATATATGTTGGCATTTGTGGGAAGTTGATGCTGGGTCGACATCGGGCCTTACAGACTAGTCTTTTATGTTAAATGCCGTCATTTACATCTGACGACGATACAACTCACCAATCTCCAATGTACGAGTTGTCACAGCGAAACAGCTCACCAATTACCAGTATACGAGTTGTCAGAGCATTTTCATCATAGCTCTCTAGATTTGTATCTAATACCGCTTATGCCGGTGCTAGGGGCCGTGTGGTCATATCATCCAAGTTGCCACATGAACAGGTACAATAAAAGCGTACCTGAGATACAACACATATCACGAATCGTTAGATTCTTGGTATGTGCTTTAGAATAGATTAACCAGAAGGCTATTCTGTGAAGTCATGTGACGCAGTCAGTATGTCGGCACCTCTTCCCACTCCCTTATATGTGTTGTAATTTGGATTATGGACGCGGAAATTCTTTAATGTGCGACGGCTGAATATTGAATGGCGGACTTGACGCTCGTTTTCTCGACTTTCATATGGTACGTGCCATATAATGTCCCCATAAGGTATGCAATTGCCAAAATTGGGAATGTAGATAGAAAACGGTAACAGATATACACCGGGCATGAAGGGAGGAACAGACGGACAGAAATCGCCATCAAATAATATGTCCGCCCTCTGGTGTTGGTCAACATCAACCAATGGTATTAACGACATATACCTCAACAGTATGTGTTGGTGTTTGATGCTGTATTGAAAACATTGGTGTCTGAAGTTATGTAATAGTAACCAGCTTACAATCTCAAAATTATTTGGTCACTGGTCTAGGGGTATTTCACCCAAAAAGTTTGGGTTGAGATTTTTGACTCAGGAATATAGGGTGAACCTTTCGATTCAATATACTTGGGTCAAAATCTCGACCCTATATTTTTCGACCAAATAATATTGGGCACGCCAAGTCTATACTCAAAATTGTTGAATCAAAAGGACAATTGTTTTTGGTCAATTCGTGCCAATCATTTCAAGAATGTACAGTCGAATAATGGGACCAATCACTCAAGTCAACCCGCATATAATAAGATAAATACAAACTTTGCGAGGCTTTTTCATGAAGCGGAAAACAAATGTTGGACCATAGAGGCGTCAGTTCCAATATGATATACAATATCTTACACGCGAATCGTCCTCAGGAATAAACTGGAAACCCTGTTCGTATGACATCATCCGTTGTCATTAAAAATCTCAAAATATATTCCATTTTTTTCAGTACATTTCAACCTTACTTTTTTAATGCGACGCATTTCTCAGAAGATACACATTGACATAGATCATTAGCCGAGAGGAAAAATGGTGTTTCGTCGTTTCATGTTCGTGCCGTTGACAAGTAATTTTGTTATAAGACGCGGTTATGGATGTACTTATCTACAGACTATCAATACAAAAGCCAGATCCGAAGACAACCAATCTTTAATCTTCAGAATGAGGAAAGACAACAAAATTCCATTACATACGTGGATACCTTCTATACAGCGAATGAGAATTGCAAAAGTTATTGCGCAGGTTTAATTAACCGCCATTTCACAGTGAGATATCGGGAAAAGATGTCCATACATCGATTTCCAACATTCTTCAACTACTTGTCAAAAACAGAAAGATATGTCACAGATATTTCATATTCTACATGTCAAATATTTTTTCTACGTCACCTTTTGTGCCAAGTGGCAGTAAGTGGAAAGTATGTAGCATCGTGGAGATCGAGAGAAAGCGTTACAGTGCATTAGGACAATTATGAGTTGAAAGTTCACCTGTTAGAATAAGTAATATATTTGTAGATAACGAAGAAAGGACGTATATCCCAACACAAGGCGACACGTATACGAAATATGTGTTTGGGTGATACTATCGAACTCCGAGCCTTAGATCTGCTCTCACCAAAGAGAAGGATACATTGGCATATATACATATAGCATGGATACGGAAAGCAGTATAGACATAATATGACATTTTCAAACAGAATACAATTAGTAAGGAACTAAATGAATTGACACCTCCATGATGAAAAGTCTTGCGCGGTCATCTCGTTTGTTTACACAGGAATCTAAAAATTATGATGCAACGCCGATCGATGAGAAAATTCGGTCGATGTCACTTTTTTGCCACACAGAAAATATCAAGACATCAAATTCCGAGAACGTGTTGAAATAGCGTTTTTATCTAAATGAGAATCAGCTGTTTAATGCCAAACACTACTGATCGCAGCTATCCGTCAATCTAGGAAGGTTTTAGACAAGAACACGAGAACTAAGTATTGTATTGAGGTTTGCATCCACTCTGAACATTTGGCTGTGGAGGCCGCGACCAAGTAAACATGTGAGGAATTCGAACCGTATACGTATACACAGGACGAACATACCTTGAGGGGTTTGTATTCTTGCAGGAAACAAGCCTATGTTTATGTATACTATGATTGTCTTTTTGAATTTGGTGCTAATACTGTTATATGGAAAATGGAATAGGTCTTTGGATTATGGACGCGGATATTCTCTAATGGACGACGGCTGGATTATGAATGACGGACTAGACGCTTGTAACAAAGAAACAGTCACAATGTATGAGAGACATACTCTAAAACACCACCCGTTTTCAAAAAATCACTATTTCGCGGAAACTTCACAATATATTTTCGTACACAATGAATCACACTCAAAGGTTAATGTTTCTTTTGTAGCCATATCGTAATAATCCGATTTCTCATATATTGCAAAGTGGAAAGTACTTACTATGTGTTGTTACTATAACCATAATAACCTACCGTGTGATATGTGATTCCATTACGCCTATACAAATGTCTTCCGTTTTATGGCCTGTCTGGTCAGGTCACTGAAGATATCCATCAGAACATCCACTTGCTCAGCTTGGCTGGTGTGATAGGTCAGTGAATATGTCCATACGACATCGGGCATTACAGGTTAGTTTTTCTGGGTATTCTTGCATTTACCAGGTTTACCCCATGTTGAGGTGTGTACTCTATCAGACGTCCTCGATTCTCATCCACTAACATCAAATTAGTTTCTTTGGGCTGATCTGTCATCACAGCTCCCGAGCTAGAGTATCTAATTCCGCTGAAGCCGGTGCTACGGGCCGTGTGGATACGTCATAGTCTCCACATGAACAGTTGCAATAAAAGCACGGCTGATATACTAAGGCTATGTTCGAGAAGCCACCGTATCCTGTGAGGTGAGGTATGCGAGGTACCGAGGGTTCCATGCTTTCCTGGAGAGTCATATGGTTACTCTCCAGTCGCCAGACGTCGTTAATTTCTCCCACCTCTTGCATAACGCTCCAACTGAACACCCACAAATCCAGCGCGGTTGATCTGGTCAGATCCTTGACTAGATGTAACTGTTATCCTAAGGGATAACTGAGATACCCCCGCCCTGCAAGACACAAGTCTCCCGTTCTGAGTAATATTTCAATACAGTATAAATAAAACCCAAGGATAGGAAGGGCCATAACTCTGTAACAAATGTGTGAATCGCATGGTAAATGTATTAAAATAGAAGCAAGTTTTAGGAGTACTAGTGCGAACAAAATCTACAGGATGGACAAAACGATCCTGTACCCCTCTCACAGCTTTATTGCAGCGGGGGGCAGGGATATAATGATGGAATATTATAATGTAAAATACTGCTTGCTGATCAGGTTATCAGCACTCGTTACATGAATATTTGAAGAAATTCATTTGAAGGCCTGGTAATTTTGACCAGATATTTCAGGTCATAAATAAAAGTTGCACATCTTCAAACCATATTAAACATGTGTACACAGTTTCAGAAACATCCAGTAATAACTGTGCGACTAGTTAATTACACAAGAACATGCTATATATATTGGAATATATTCAGAAAGTCCAAGTCTGGGTAATTTTGACAAAAATTAATATTTCCTGTCAGAAATAGGTGATGCAAATCTTCAATCATGTCTACAAAGTTTCAGAACCTTCTGATAAAAATAGTAGTAGTTGATTGCACTAGAAGCTTGTCTCTACATGGTAGATCCTGAAGATGGCAAAGTCCTATAAAGTTCAAAACGTCAAAAAATATGTCAAAAATTATAATTTCGCCTTGTAGATAGGACATGCTCATCTTCAAACCATAGGTAACACATATGTAAAGTTTCATTAAATTAGAAGCAAAATCTTAGGAGGAGTAGTCCGGACAAAATTGTGTCTACAGACAGACGGACAGACGAGCAAGCCGATTCCAGTATATCCCTCCCCCCTAACTTCATTGTGGGGGTATCAATATGCCCAGCAGAACATCCACAAGCTCAGCTTGGCTGGTGTGATCAGATCATTGAAGATGTCCCCCAGAACATCTACCAGTTCAGCTTGGCTGATGGTGTCAGATCATTAAAGTTGACCAGCTGGATAGGCCTACCCTCCAGCTCAGTTAGTTGGAGTGGTCAGATCATTGATGATCACTCCTGGTCTGAAAGATGTCTTCAAGGTGCTATCCACATGTAAATTATGTGCGGTTTAAAAATAGGCATGGTTTGACTCTTCGGCCATCAATATTTGTAAAACCCTGCAAAAGTATATATTTTCTGAATGGACATACTCATGTCATTATTTCAGGAGAAAAGTGAGCTTAGGAAGTTGAAAAGAAATAACGAGTAATCCTCATTAAAATTCCTTCAACTTTTCTAGAAAACTCCGGAAAAAAAAATCGTTTTCTTGCTAGACATGTGAACGTTTCTTCGTTCAACGTGTAGTTTAAAATCGCAAAAAACAGACAAAATAACCAGGGGTCGACGTACTCGTTTGTTTTGTTTTCGATAAAGTAGTCCTCATTTTCGCGTCTTGAAACAGTGCCGATATTCGCTGCCAGGTACGGTTAACTCTATAGTGGCGCACAGGCGCGATCAATCAGTTGATATCCGTCCGATTGGAGGAATAGTTACGTGCAACAGGATGGTACAATAGATATCAGTTAGTAAAATGGGAAGAAGAATTATCATACCGTCAAAATTGGGCGACCTTCCTTATTTTGAATTTTGTGGGGTACCAGAAAAGTTACGTTTTTGTCATATTTCTTCAAAATTTCTGCTTTTCCGCGACGGAAAGTGGGGAAAAACTATTTCATTTAACATCACATTAATATTTACTAATTTATCATGCAGTTTTTGCGGAGAAATAGCATAAATAAAAACAATCGGAAAATCCGACCGAAAAATCGACCAAAAACACCGTTTTTGAAAATGACGTCACTGTGACGTCATCAAAGCGGCCATCTTGGATTTTTTAACATTTGCTGGTGGATCTTGACCCAAGGGTATAGTGTGGTAGGTATCGGCTCCCTAGCTCAAGGGATAAGAAAAATAATTAGGTGGCGGAGGGGGGGGGGGTGGCGGGGGGGGTTCCATTTCGCCCCTCCCCCAGACCAGGATACGTCCCAAAAAGCCCAGGCCAGATAGGGTTAAGCTAATCATCAATATGTTTTTTTCTAAGTTCACAATTCTTAATGGGAGATAAGTGTGGAAAAGCACAAATGCCTAACAAATAATCTGGGAATAAAAGTAAGTTATAATGACACTGGAACTGTACACACACTAGACATTGTTTGCTTGAGTGCTTGAGTGACGTCATTCGAAGACCCTATTTATCACCCTGGACCTAATTAAACATTCTGATACAATTTGCATATACCACAGCGAAATGTTATATGTATGGAGATATGCCGTTGGTGCAATCATCTCAGTATTGTTCGGGTGGCACCAGATCAATTAGGAACTTCAGAACAGGGAGGGAGGGAGGGAATTTGGCTTAATGTCACACTCCAGTTTGTTTCACTTATATGGTGACAGTCAGTTTGGTTGGTGGAGGAAGCCGGAGTACCCGGAGAGAACCACCGCCCTTCGGCAAATAACTGACAAACTTTCACGCATGGACCAGCTGGTCTCGAACACGTGCCGGTTCAGCGGTGTGAGGCTAGCGGTCACCAGCGAAGCGCCTTAGACCAGGAAACTTCAGAACATCTACTTATAGAGCAATACGATGGAAATACGACGTAATGATAAAAAATGCGCAATGAAATTTCATTCTTTTTCTTGAAACAAATGTACATAATTATAGCTCTTAGCTTCCACCCAGTAACTGTTGAGACTATAACTCCAGGCAATTGTTGGCGATTGGCAGCCTATAATTATATCATAACAATCGTCTTCCAAAAATAGTATAATACTCTGTGCATTCTCTCCCGCACATCAACATTCAAATAGTTATTAGTATTGCATGCCACGAATATCCTCACTGTGAAACATAATCTGATCGACTGTATAGATTTTAAGATTGTAAGAGAATCTTGTTATTAAGCAGCTTCTTTAGAACATCTTTTTAGTCGAGTAAAAGAAGACTGTATTTTAGGTTATTTGAAAGAAATCAGTTTGTTGCATACCCTTTAATGTATGTGCATGTTTCTTGGTGTGTTGTGTTGATTACTTCTGGATTGCTGGGTTGTTGACTTGTTTTTGTTAGAATTTTGTTTGATCGTTGCTATATAGCTGCAATATTGCTGAACGCGACATTGCGCCTTAGTTCTCTCCATCTCTCTCTCCTACCACAACTGAAGAACAGATAGAGAAACAAGTCCGAAGTGCTTTAGTGCAGTTTCTTCAAATTAAGAATAAGATGCCATGGTGATATGACCGTCATGCAATCAGCCCCCCTCCCCCCCCCCACTGTCAGACTGCTTGGCACACAAGTTCGTGTGTTATAATTTTACGAATTCCAATGTTGACACATATGATGCTATCAGTGTTCTCTTTTGAACTCAGTCATTTACTACATTCAGTTCGTCGTTTAAGGAAGTTCCAGACAATTTAGTAAATTAACGTCTTTGTTTGCTAGATTTCGACAAACGATAGAGAATACCATCAACATGCAAACTAAACGATAAAATTACGGGATCAGATAGAAATATAGACCCGATAAATATAGACCAGAAGGCCGACTTCAAGATATGGCTCATTACGCTCGCAAAGTTTGTGACCGAGTGGTCGAAGGAAAAACAAGCGCTGAATGAGCGCAAAGACCTCCGTCGAGGCAACAGGGTCAGTAGGGGAATAGTACATCACTGAATAACATAGGGCCGGATGCCAAGCTCAATTTTGCATTTGTTGACGTTAACTTCACCAATGGTAATTAACGTGAGATTGAGGGTTCCCCACTAGCATGTCCAGCTAGGGATGTGGAAGTCACATTCCCCGCAAATAATATTTCTTTGATTTCACGTGCTTGAAATATTGGGGTATGGAATAGAGTATATTGATGGAAAACCTGGAATACTGCTTGAGACATTAGGCCCCTTCCCACCCAGTCCATGTGAGGACACCCCCACCCAAATCAACACGTTAGCGGCAGAAATGAGACCCTGTGTGCCTAGTTTTACCAACTTGCTTGAGATTTTATGCTATAGGCCCAACACATCAACACTTCATATTTTGTATGTGTACAGTATAGCATCCTCATTGACAGAATCCTTTACAAAACACATCTGATTTTACCGACACTCCGTTCTGATCTGTCTCATCATCATGTGCGGATTCAATGAGCTCGGAATAATTTTGTATACTGGTGTTACAGGTCACCTTCACCATAATGTATCAATTACCATGGACTTGTACATGTATCACATTCATATTGAATGGTGATGGCTGATGAGAATATTGCCCATATGGAACAAATGGCTGGATTCCAGCGAATAAAAAGTTCATGTTAATCATAAACAACATACAATTAATAATACTATCAAATAATTATGTATATTCCTTGTCGACATCAATATAATACAGACAATATTATGACTGAATCAGGGTAACAGATATCCAAGGGTATATATGTCTACACTAAACTGAAGTAGATCCATGATGCGTATTATATTATGTTGTAAAACTTCACTTGCTAATCTCGATTATGTTGCTTATTGTGAAAATAAATTAAGTTATGAAAATAAATTTAGTATGATTGCCAATTACCCTCAAATTAGAAATATCTTCAGCAGCTAAAGTTAAGTCAATCATAAACAATATATAACACCATGGTATTGTTGTAATATCACCCAGGTATTGATCTTTGGTTAAGAATGTAATGAGATACATAGACCTGTTCTTTGTGTTATTCTGTATGCAGTTCATTCTGTATGTATTTTATACATGTACATATACCAGAAGTGGAATTGAAATTTGAATAAAATAATCAAAATATGTTTGGTGTTTACCTCTACTCAGGAAATGAAGTCTTTGTTTCTAGAAGCTAAATCATTTCAGACACATTCAAGTCCTCACCTGGTCAAGGGAGATAATTTTGTAAAAAAAAAAAAAAAAAAAAAAAAGTATAGATTCACACTGGCGCAGACCAGAAAGTTTTATGACCTTTGATGATATTTGTGGAGCATGCTGCAGGACTTCAACTTTCATGAATCTGATATTATCCACACAATCCCATTCTACATGATATTTTTGCCATAGCATCGATAAACTAGATCCCTTCATTTATGTGATCTAGATCCAGGAGCTATTGGGGGCTGCAGGTTTTGTAAAAGTTAGATCCAATTATTCTGAGAGAAGGAATGAAGTCCGGCATGGTTGTTTTAAGTTAAAACAGGGCATCCTTGAAAATGTCTGACCGATTGACACATGTATCACTCTGCCGGTCATCATTACATGCGTGATGTTTATTTCCTGAGGAATCAGCTGATATCCAATGTGGCTTGTGGCCAATCACTGACTCTGATTTTCATCACCCCTGTCATTCCACGCCTTTCTGACACAGCTGAACCAATCAATAGTCTCTTTTGGTTTTTCCATTTCATCCAGTACATCTATTGTGTAACAGTCCTCTTGCATCTGATATCAGAAGTGCTAACCCTGCAAGTTGGAATCAATTGTATACATATTTAATAACAAAACTCACTTCATTGAAAATGTTGATGGCCTTCGTTGTATTTCATTCTTTCGTCATACACAACAAGATGAAATCCATCACACCAGTTCGCACCTTTCATACGTGTACTTAATAGAACTGGAGCCTGCCCATGTTGCAAGAATTTGCAAAAGTATGAAACGAGAACTGAGTTCTATGAGAACTTAATCCGATCTATGAGTGATCAATAATATGAATTCTGAAGAACCATGATGGATCTTGACCACTGGTTGGATTGGAGTTCATGTTAGTGGCATGAGCATAATCCAGTCTATCATAATCTAGAACAGGATTGTTTATATCAGTAACTTCTCTATGGAGCAATATTTTGGCAAGCGAAGATTAGATCACAAGAGAGAATATGTATACTGTGTTTGAGGAATATTTCTGCCTCTCCAATGGAAGGCGAAATTTGAATGAATGGTCTGTGTTGTCAGTGTGTCTGATGTCCCCCTTGCAAAGACAAGAAAATTTTCTATGTAATTTATTATTTATTGATATATTTATTGATTTTCTTTTTGTCTAATTGTCTTCTGTTCAAGTCATTTGGCATTGGTAAAACCTGAAATGTATATCATGTTCTCCTTATTTCATCTGGTGATACTGTCTGTTTGGTTCCAGATCACGGGGCTGAACAAAGCATGTGAAATGTGATCGTATGGCAAATAAATGCCCAGTGGTATGTCCAGGGCTTAAAAGTACCAACAAAAAAAATTGAGAAAGGTTCCATCCATGCTATCAGTCAAAAATCTCAATAATGTAGGCCTACATGTGGAATGTAGACACTCCTTTGTTTCAGCTACAATTCAGAATAAGTTTTCAGAATATTATCAGGGTTTAACAAGCAAATTATTCTTCATCAACAAGTGTCACAGCACACAATGTGGATGTCACTAAACTGTTAGGATAAATAAAAAGAAAAGTATATGTATATTATTTATCAGCTTTATTAAATAAGTTTACAGACTCACGCAGGTAGATCAATTTGGTGCTTCTGCAAAATCAAACCATTATTCAACTGCCAAATGCCAAGATAAATAGGCCCCCCCGGAAATATAATTTATTAGCAAAATTTAGAATAACTGTTTTTAAACAACCAGGCTGGTGGATATCCTCAATTGAAAGAAAACGAGTACAGGGCTTCGTGTTTAGAATTGAGTCGCCAGTTCCGACCCACCAAAGTGAAATTTGCATCTGTTTCAGAAGGAAAGGGTTTGATTGGCATATTCATTATCTTGATCGCTGTACAATTGTCCATAGCCTTTATTAACAAATTAACTGAGCTGGGGATAAACTGAACAACAGGGAAAATAAAATTACATTTCTTAATGAGAGGTGTCAGTTCCGACCCACTGTCGCCAGTTCCGATCCAACCTCGTTTTGACATTGACCTTTGCCCCAGATATAAACAAATGTAATCGTCAACATGATAAATTTTCCGCCAAAATAAGGTCCTAGCTGGATATTTCGTTTTGAATGTCTTCATCTCATAAGTGAACATCTGACGTTAAAGAATGCGGATTAGGGTGATATTGATATGGTCGAGCTAATCATATTGGCAAGATATATTGGACCCTGAAATAACTCCGATGGCTAATATGCATATACTCACTCGAAAATGATGATAAATCAACCGTACTTCTACTTATTTTACCTCTGAATAGCAGATTAAAGAGAAGAAATGCTAATCAGCACTCGAGTTACGATTTTACGTATTAAGCGCTGCGTTCGCAAGACATTTTCAGGCCATGGTACGACCCAGCTTGGCCATCCATGGATGATGGTGGTTCGGAACTGGGTCCGTCGGTTGATGTCAACAATGGGGCAGGTAGCCTTTAGAGAGACACCCCAGTAAATAAATTTATGACAGATACATAGTACCATATGATAATTATATGTGAGAAACAAAACATCAAAACATTGATCGGAAGAGCTGGCAGACACACGGTTTTTGACCAACGGCGAGTCCTGGTGTTTGTACTTGGACCGATGTAGTCGTGTGTATGGAGTGGGTCTACAAAGCTGTCTTCTAACAAAATCAGTGAATGCATAATATAATTTAACCATGATTGAGAGGTTGATCAACTTGCTTGAATACACCAAATGTTTTATGATTTCGCGTGATCATGGTTATGACAAGAAGCAATATTTTGGGAAGTGGGTCGGAACTGACACTGGATCGGAACTGGCGACGTCACTGTACGCGAGCTAAAAATAGCCCACATCAAAATATTTGGGAGAGGGTATTTGAAAGTCAGGCGAGTGGTTGCAATATAATGCAATATAAAATATGACAGTTTACGTGAGCTAAAAATCACTCTCGTGACATGAATTTACGTGAGTATTTGCGTGCAGATGAGCTATCGCTCACGCTAAACACGAAGCCCTGGGGTATCAGTAAAATCAGGGCATCGTCGATTGTGCTATTGTCTTCCAGCGAGTCAGTCAGTTTGATATGCAACAACAACTTAGACTCTTTGGTTGGCTTCGACATAAGTCATCAGCCGACAAATACTTTACGATATATAGAAAAGACGGGTGGTGTACTATGAATCATTGAGTTGTAATGACATCAAGTGGCGACAATAAACTTACCAGAAAAATGGCAAAAAAAAGCCCTGATTTCTCACATCGATATACTAAAACTACACAGGACACCTAAATCGCATAAAATATCATACAGGTGCAGTTTCATGTTCGGTTACAAGAGTTGTATGACCCAACTTTTGTCAAGCTAAATATTATTATTCCAAATCGTGCAGCCCTTTTGGCAGAAATGCTGTCTTATGGATAAGACTATATGCGCAGATTTTCAAGAATACGGGAAAATCCGTTTCCTCCGATTCACTGAGCGCAAAATAGATGCCTTCTTGCTTTAGATAATCCACATATACATGTATGTATGTGACATCGTGATGGGTAATTCTCTCTCTCTCTCTCTCTCTCTCTCTCTCTGGTTATGTATCCAGCCATACTGGATTGAAGGAAACGATAGATACTCCAAATGGTACATCATACATCTATTTAGTCATATATTTAAGATGAAATGGCTTACTCTCAGGTCGGCCCTACGACAAGAGAAACGATTATACGGATACACTTTCGTGGATCTCAGATTTTAACATCACATTTTATCGTTGGATGTGGCCATATGATTATTAAGAAATACAAGACCTTAATGATGTTCTTGAGAAGTCACAATCAATGCGTGGATGACATACATTATATTTAGGAGAACTACTTGGAAAATAATTATGTTGATCACATTTATTACCACTCCATGTCCTCTTGACATTTTGTGCTAATGGCGGCTGCAGGATCTGGCGCCTGTATTGATAGATAGCTGCCAATATATGGAGAACGTACGCACAGGCCAGTGGTACAGTCAAGCAGATGCAAGCTCCCAAGTATTTAATATGGCAAGTGCAAGCAATATTACTACACATTTACCCGGGACTCCTATATTCCACCGTTCGAAATCAGCCGACTTCACATTTCAAGTTAAATGCTACACTAACGTTCCGTCATTGTAGTGTTCGACTTGGATATGCGAAGATGGAAATCATGGGGTCAACGTGACACTGCTTCATATTCATGTTTTGATCGGTGGCTGTCTCTAAGTATTTCACTGAAATTTCATCTGACGGATAATCGTTTTGCAGGGTCAGCGAAGATTAATGTTCCCCTTGAGAATATCAATCCTGGTGCGCCTGGTCAAAAATCTTTGTGTAATAGGCAATCACTTGGTCCCCGAGAGCCGAACAGGGACGTATTAGAGCCTATTAATATATCCGTTGTGTATCGATTCTTAAAATTAATTTGTTCATAGAGGCTCGACCATCGCCGTCGGGATGTCGCGAGCCTCAGGTGTCATAAGCGCAGCTGGTGCACGTTGCTCACATCAACTTACTGTGATGGGTTGAATAAACCATGCATCATTATCCCTCGTTGTTGGCTGTATGCATATGCTGCGTGCGTTCGCTGTGGCATACACTCAACCGAAAGACAAGGGACTTGGGAGATCTGTATCAAGTGGAATAACACAGTCTGGCCGTCTTTGCTACCCCGTCACGCTGACCAATCTTGGAGATACGTGCTAGCTAGCGATCTCTGACGATAATATGATAAGATGATCTCCAGTGACATATAGCGGGACATGCAGCAGTTAGTCATCAAACTTTTGCAGTGGCTAATATATCATGGAAGTCACGAAGCTTATTATCCACTGTTTGCAGGGCACATAATCCTTAAATACAACTCCCATTAATTCACGCCTAAGGCATCAATCAGGTTGCATTTCTTCCAAGATATAAAGTATCTCGCCCGGGAATAGAAGTAATAGGACATACACTTTTTCACACCGATGTCTGTATAGATGTGGGAGACAACACCATACTAGTCAGATAAATAGGTAATGATAAGCGGAATTCTTAGTCGGACATTAAGCGTCTAATCAAAACAGGATCTTCTACTGATATTGATTGTTCCAAAGTGTGTGATATTCAAGAGGAAGATTGGATTTGATCAATGATACCTATTGATGTGAACACAATAGGGTTATAAGAATTTGTAGAACACGATTCCTTCAAGTCAATAATAACGTGTAGGATGCTGGAGTGATAGAGTGAAAGAGTGAAACATTCCACGTTGATATGCACATGGTGCTATATCGAAGAACAAACCTTCTGGGTGACAAAATCATCTTGTCTCCCGAACCGTCCATAGCGTTCTGTAGACCAGTACTGCTACACAAAAGACGCATAGTACTACTCCACTGTCCCCACAAATCTTCCTTTAGCTGGGAACTTGACCTTCAATTAATGATAGCAGTGATGGCTTTTGGGCAGAACGTTTGGGTGAGAGAATATATAACGTTATATAAATGAAAGAACATATATTGTATTGGCTGGATACCCAAGCCTACTCGAGAATTTAAGTTCAAAGATATATTTGTTTTTCATATAATTTTCATGTTATATGTAGTGAATTCTTTCAAGTTATTTTTGGTGTACGTGTGCTACATGTATAGCCGTTAATTGATTCCAACTTTTAAGAAATTTCGGCTTGCCGTTTTTCAAGTTCTCATAATTGACATTTTGTACTCGCAAAGCTCAAATGAAATTCAATTGTTCACCAACGAGCATGTAAACTCTGCTCATTTGTTCACAAGCTCGTTTTTTCGCGAATCGTTTCCATCATTGCGCCTTTAATACTGTTCTCCATTTCTTCAATTACTAGGACTACCCTTAAAGTGATCGTAAACCCTCAAGTAAGGTTTCCATCAAATGAAAGACCATTGTAAACAGAGTTGAAAAATATTTATTGTAATTTTTTTACGATTTTATTACACAGAGTAAACTGCAAATAAAGCATGGTATTCAACACAGACTCACTGTTCCAGTGTGCATGTTTCACCAGAATCGGGGAGATGGTAACTCATAAGTGTGAAGTCAATTTGAATCTTGCATTTAACTTCCCCGATTTTGGTGAAACATGCACACTGGAACAGTGAGTCTGTGTTGAGACTCAAAGTATACACATCTTAATCTTGAATCAAGCACTGGAAAGTGCATACACAGTTTGAAATATACGTATTAAGGCAGTGTGACGTGTGATTGTGATTGGCAGTGTGATTGCAACAGACCACCATAGAATACCATGCTTTATTTGCAGGTTACTCTGTGTAATAAAATCGTAAAAAATTACAATAAATATTTTTCCACACTGTTTGCAATGGTTTTTCATTTGATGGAAACTTTACTTGAGGGTTTACGATCATTTTAAGTATGAACAGATAAATATCGTCGTCTCAGCGTGACACTCTTTGCAGTTTGCATCCCGACCTTCGGGTATCGCTTATAATAATTACATGCATGAACGGCAAATGCCCAGTGATATTTACCCACCGTTAATATTTACCTTGAATAGCCTCCGGTCAATAGTTCTTCACTCGGTTAAACAAGACATTTATGGCAAATCGAGACAAGAAGGGCTTACCAAATAAAGGGGCCTCAAATACGGCTCTTTAGCGATAAATACAGTATAAAGTTAAGATTGATATTATATTCGAATAATTGAAATATTCAAATATACAGAGCACAAGTTAAACAGCTGGTCCCCAGACATGAAATTCTATGCACACAGTTCGCATTCAATAAGCCCCATTGTAATCCCAGAAGTACCGCATATCACCGCATATGCACGCCAGGTAATAGACTGAAGGGCAGGTTCACGCACATGTGCTGTTTGACGAGAGCCAGTATTACGCCGCCGTCTTGGTTGTGTAAATGATAATTTTAGCGCAAGTAAACTTTTAAGAAAATATCGATCGATGCGTTGCTACAATGAAGCGTCCCAAGACGGCCGCGTTGCTAGCTATCGCGAAAAAGAACGCATGGGCGTGAATCAGGCCTTCAGTCTCATACCTGGCATGAATATGCGGTACTTTTGTGATCACGATGGGACTTTTTGGGGAATTGATTTAGGGAGTTCATCAGTATTGACAATGGACCAGAAACCGTGTTAACCCTACCAGGCCTGTGAGGCCAGTATCCCCCCTATCAAACTTTCTGTGCTATCTCCGGAACGACAAATACTTGAGACCTGTCACTCCGTGATTTGGTTTTTTTTTTCAAAATTACTGTTTTTTCCGCGAGGAAAAGTGGCCAAAAACCTATTTTTTCATTTCATATCAGATTAATATTTGCTAATTTATCATGCAGGTTTTTTTTTGCGAAGAAATTAGGTAATTAAAAATTTCGAAACTTCTGACCGAAAAATGGACCAAAAAATGTATTTTTGAAAATGACGTGACCTCATCAAAGCAGCCATCTTGGATTTGATCATTTTCAACCCTCTAACTGAAAGGGTGAAGAAAAATAAGTAGGGAGGCCGAAATGGCCCCTTTATATATAGGCCTGGACTGGTCACGGTCTCAAAAAGCCAACGCCAGATAGAGTTAAAGTGACATTTTCTTGACAACCATGATAATTTCAATGAGAAATTTATCAAGAATGGAAATTGATCCCATTCTTATTGATCAGATGGAAGGAATAATTCTGCCTTTCATCCATCAATATGAATAAACACAGTTTGAGGTAAAAATAGCTGGAATCTCTGGAAGAATCTAGAAGAATCCTGCATTTGGAAATCAAAGGCTGATAAGCAAATTTCACACCATACCAGAGCGCCATCCATGAACAAATATAATGAGACAGTTTCAACAAAGAAATACATCTTGTATTCCAATTTCCCGAGTATGACATTTGTCTGTGTCATTTGCTGATGATCGGAATGTTACTCTTGGACATGTTAAATCAACATCAGCTTCATAAAACTGTCAGACATTCTGAACGGCAAAAGAAGCACACTATTCAGTATTCAAATATCTTATTCAGATACCACTGAAATAATTCGATGACATATGTTAAATATATGTTGCGTTACCGTTAGTAATTCTGAACTTGCATCTCCCTTTTTCGTCACTTCCTCAATCAATCAATCAATCAATCAATGAAAATTTATTTTGGTTTTGTGTCGTACAACAAACATGAGCTACAATAGCTACTTTTCACCGACCTGTAACAATAAAAATAAAACATAAAATATACATCAATAAAGACATAAATATCACATGAAATGGTATAATATACAATACTAAGAATTTCACAACAACCGATATTTACGAAAATTTGTAATGAATTATCACAGATAGTAAGAATGCTTTTTCCTGCTAGATCTCGGGCATATATATATGTGTGTGTGTAAAATGCAACTTAAAAGTATTTACGCACCGCACATTTGCATACATGAAAGGATGCATGTAACGCTTGATTGTTCTTCATCTGTAAATTCGCACTCGAAGATTTGTCTATAGCAGGTCATACCTTCTTTTTCAATCACATCTCATAGTCTAAATATAATGAAAGCACATAAAGTACTGTAAGTCGGGTTTATAATGATATTTGTGATAATGGGTTGACTGACATGGATCAGGTCGAGCTGAAGCAGGATAAAAAAGAATTGGCTGAACGATTTCCACTGTGTGAAAGAAGACCACAGGCAATGGGAATGAAGCAATTCTCACAATTGTAATATTTCAAATTATTGCCAATATTGGCTAGCTTATTATTCCGATGAGTGTAAATTCTCAGACTGAACAAAAAACTACCAATGTTTTTGTTAAGTCAGCCATCTATTCGGATCACACACGATAGCTGGTACACCCTACTAGGCCCTCTTCTGGGTTCTAGTTATAGCTTGTGTAGATGTGTTAGTTTGACTGGAGATCAAATTTAGACGATATGCTGTATCTTATCACATGGAATTAGCGTCTGTCATTTTGGCGTTACTTCCAGCTACCGGACATCTTTATTAAATCCCATAGCTTGTGTGTCAAACCTGAAGCTTTTGTTTCAAGCGAACAACTCCAACGCCAACGATATATAGTCAACTATAATTTAGAGTAGCAACTAAAACCATTAGTACAGCACGTTACAGGCAACTGCAAATCAATAGTACAGATCAAAGAATAAATACAATAAATGCCAAATTATTTACTGAACTGAATGCGAACCTCTGCAGACCTGTAACCTTGTGCCTATGGGCCACTTTCGTTCCCGATGTCGGCTTCGTATGTTTTTGTCACAGATCACACGTTGACTAATGGGCGGATTGGGACTGAGGTTGTCAAATTCCCGCGCAGCGTTACCATATTTGGTCGACATTGAAGTGGGAGCGTCAACGCAAACTGATATAATCTGAGCAAACCTCTTAACTTTGAGTTTCATTTGAACAGATAAAGAATGTTTGAAGGTTATACAAATGTACTTCAATTGACTTGTTCGACATTCACCCTGCTATCTTCCATGGAACTCTATGACCGAATCATGGATGGCCTCATTCTCAGATGGCCTTATCACAGCTGTCGGCGTATGTCAATACATTACCCGAGGTCATTTCCGGTATAGTATACGGGACAAGGCCAAAGAAGACTGACCACAATAATCGGGTAAACCCGACAAAAATCGTTTGACCATGTCTTAGGTATGTAAGCTCTTTCTTCGGCTTCACAAATACTAGAACATTATTGCCTTCTGTTCTTTAGTAAACCCTTACGGTGTTTTTGTATTAATACAATTTAGAAATATGACAAGAGGAATTCCAGCATGTGACCTTTCTGACGTTGGATTTCTCCCTCGCCTTTTCTCCGAAACAGTGAGAGAATACAACTGATGGTGCAATTCGGGGAGATGATGACTCAATTGACATCAACTGCATGATTTATGTACCCGCAAATGCAAAATTTAAGCGTGCATCAAATCATTTCCTCGAAATTCTTCTTGTATGACAGAATCAAGCTGTGGAACACGTGGCCGTTTTAAATTGTGCGAACATTGTATGCACCGTGTACAAAGACCAGTAACCCTATAGATCTAGTTGCTGATGTAATCTTGGTTTCTTCAAATCGACGTACCAGCATTAGCAAAGTGTTTTCGAATAAATCAAAAGAATATGAATGTAAATAGCTATAAACACAAATGTAGTAATGCTGGATCTCCCACGGTACAAACTTCTGAAATCAACTGTTAAGTTCAAGAGATTCTCAGCCTATAAGAGGAAAGGTGTTGGGATGGGGTGGGCAGAGTTGGAGGGGAATGTCAGCCTTCCTCAAGCGCTTACCAAGAGAGTATGGTACTGAAGCTGTGAACATATACTTCTGGGTCTATCGTCTGTATCACGTACACAGTTTTATCAACTAAATTTTTATCATTCTATTTGATCATTTTGAAGAATGATGGAATGAGGCATTGAAATTGTCATGACATAACTTTAATTAACAATGTTCCTCTCTTTCACAAGTACAGCACCTGCCAGTCAGAATATCTTAAAATCTGTCTTACTAGTGATTTTACTAGCAACCATTTGTGCCCTGTCTCTCATAAATCCATTAAATCATCGCAGAAAAATGGCACTTTGTTCTCCGACAGGTTACAATCCATCTGTATTTTTTGTTGTTGCACTAGTCGATTCGAAAATAAGGACTAATAAGAACATGCATCCAATCTCTTAACGCTTCAACTTGATTTAAAAAAGCCGATCAATTTGGTAGCGCATTGAATCTTGCAAACGTATATTTTGATGAATTTCAGAAATCTAAGCCATGTCTTGACTCTCAGAGTCCATAATTATGGCACCCTACATATTAATGCATGACAACCAATCTGTGGAGACAGTACTGGTATATAACGCGTGAAAATTTCTCTGACTAAAAATTTTGTACGTGTGTATCCATCATAATATGGCCATTGTGTGCAATTTTGCTCTTCCTTTACTCTCCATACTGCTTGGAGCAATATAACTCTCGGGATTCGAACTGCTTATGAGTATAAATCTACAAAATCAGCAGGTCAGCGTGACACTGTTCAGTGTACATTAGCCATCCTCTCCACCCAAAATTGATCTGCCTGATAATAGTTTTGCCGAGTGCGTCAGTGATTAATGCGTCCACTGAACATGATTGTCCTCTAAAGTGTCTATTGGGAATTCCTCGGATAATAGTCAATTTCGTGATTCCTGTGAACTAACTAGGGACGTAATTTGTCCGTTCTGTATCGAATAATAGTATCGATTAGGTGCTAAGACGTTCATCATCTGGACAGCACAGGGTACAGCTTGTCCTTGGTGTTCACGGCAGCTTACTACATGCATGATGAGTTGATTAAACGATGTTCTCCGAGTCGTTAATGATAACTTGAATCACAAATCACGAACCTATTCACGCCTAAAGCATATAACATGCGCGCAGATACATGTATAGATCTGAGAAGGAACATTCTATTTAGTAAAGCTAAAATCATCTTGGGATCTCTCAATGATATGTTATTTGTCATGGTGGAATTATCGATATTGTTATATAATCCTATCTGGCCGGGGCTATTTGGGGTCTACCGCAGCCAGTGCAGAATCTTATCACACTATATCTTTGAGTCAAGCTTTACTAGAAGATGTAAAAAAGTCCAAGATGGCCGCCATGATGACGTCACAGTGACGTCATTTTCAGAAAATACATCTTTGGACGATTTTCGGATAGATTTTTTGAATCTTTATTTATGTATTTTTTTCACATTTAAGAAACACATTTTTCTGGTACCCACGTGGTCGCCATTTTGAATATACCCATGATTCTCGGCTTGGGGGATTATACAAATAGGTTTACATTTATCCCAATATGATAAACTACAAAGTCACGGGGTGTTAGCTCTCAAGTTTTGCCGTTCCGGAAACAGAGACAAAAAAAAAAAAAAATGGTCGGGGAAGTGAGTGCCCTCCAGGCCAGATAGGGTTAAAGCTCGTTTTACTTTGCCCACTCGCTGTTATGTGATTTTTTGGTTTGCAAGAATGAAACATTCAGGAATGCAGGGGAGTCTTTTTTTTCTGATTCACACGCGCAATATATATGAACCTCCTGCTTTGGATAATCCATACATACACGACACCATGGTGGTTATATAGACACACTTACTGGATTGAAGGAAACGCACAGATACTCCAAATTACACATCATACATGCGTGAAGCTCCCAAAAACTGGGGGGGTGCTCGACTATCATAGCACTTCAGGCGAGGGTCCAGGGGCCGCCTAGACCATGGAAGCTCCGCGCTCCTAGATGGCTGTAGACGCATTCTGACCGATATCCGGCATATAAAACGATATATCATCACTATATAATCAACTGCATTTTGAGATTGTTTGTGTGATTTGTGTCGTCATTTAAAAGAAAAATTGAATGTAAAAAAAACATTTTTCCTTTCCAACATTCGAACTCTACGCAGTGATCTCGAAGAGATTAACATTTCAGCAGAGGATTGGAGAGCGCGGACACGTTTGGAGAGAAAAGTATGAACACAAAAAGAAATAATATGAAACTAAGCTTTAGCTTGATTTTGAACTTTATAAATCAGTTAATCGTTGGTTGACGCATATGCATATTCCACGCAAATTACCATATGTAGCAGGCACTATTCGTCATAGCGAACGGAATAACAAGTATCAGCAAAGCACAGCATTTTAAACACAACCACATCCTCATTGTCCAAACCACAGCCAGATGACCGCCCAGTACAAACTGATCGCTCCGTGAAAACCTAGCCTAGAGGGCGGCGCGATTCGCCGCGGGGGAAAAAAACCCGGCCTGTATATCTGGTCACATTAGGACCAAAATCACCCAGCTTTTGGTGAAACTTGGGTGGGGGGGGAGGCTGAGCCCACTCTCCCCAAACTGGGGGGTGCAGCCTCCCCTACCCCCCTCCCCCGCCGCCACCGTATGTATCTATGAAGAAGGAATGGCTTATTCAGAGGTCGACAGTACGACAAGAGAGACGATTACAGTTTTGACATGGTCAACTACATTCACCATTTCTTGGATCTCGGAAGGGTTTGTAAATGGCGTATATATATACCTAGCACAGTAATCATGTGAAGTGCTTGGGAAGTACTACAATATCTTCATGATGATGATATCAATAGTCACAATCAATGCGTGACGGACACCTGTCTTCATTGGAAACCGTGAATCTATGGAGAACGTAATCACTGTTCAGTGACACGATCAAGCAGATGCACCCTACCAAGTTTTTCAAATGGCAAGTGCAAGAATTATTACTTCTCATTCACACGGGAGTCATACAATCCACCGTGCTGCCCAAGACTATACAATGTTGGAAATCAGCGGGTCAACCTGACACTGTTCCGTATTCATGTTTTGACCAGAGACTGTCACTAAGGATTTCACTGAAAATGCATCTGACGGATAATCGTTTTGATGGGTCAGCGATGATTAATGTTCCCCTTGAAAATACCAGTCCTGATGCGCCTGGTCAAAAATCTTTGGTTAATAGACAATCATTTGGTCCCCGAGAGCCAAACAGGGACGTAATATATCCGTTCTGTATCGATTCGCAAAACTGATGATGCTCGATCATCATCATCGGGATGTCACAAGCCTCAGGTGTCATATGTGAGTGCAGCCAAACTAGTCAACGAAGGCCATCAAACTTTTGCAACGGCTAATATACTATCGAAGGCACGAAATTTATTACCCACTGTTGCAGGGCACAGAATGCCTGAATACAACTCTAATTAATTCGCTCCTAAGGCATCAGTATGCTTGAATTTCTGCCAAGAAGTGAAATATCTCGCATCGGAATAGATATAATAGGACCAAAACTGATATTGATTGTTCCAAAGTGTGCAATGCGATATTCAAGAGGAAGATTGGATTTGGAAAATGATATCCACATTGATGTGAACACAATGGGTTTCTAAGAATTTGTAGGACAGCATTCTTTCGAGTCAGTAATAACGAGTAGGATGCTGGTGTGAAAGGGCTGTCGATACCAAGATTCCACGTTGATATGCACAGGGTGCTATATCGCAGAATAAATCTTTTGCGTAATAAAATCATCTTGTCTCCCGGCCAAAGAACGTTCCATTCTGGAGACTAGTAATGTTACATAAAAAGACGTTTTCTTTATTGCAAGCATATTACTACTCGACTGTTTAAATGTATATACTACTCCACCATCCCACCACGCCTTCCTTGAACAAGGAAATTCGTCTTCAATTAATGATATAGCAATGACGCATTTTGGTCAGAACCATTGAAGTGAGGAAATATATAACGTTATATAAATTGAGAGAACATATAATGCATTGGCTGATAGTCATCGTAGAATAAAGAATAAAGAAATAAAGAATTTCCGCGTTCATAATCCAAAGACCTAATTCCGAAAACTGGATTAGCACCAAATTAAACAAGCAGCCAGAGGATGCTAGGTCCCCTGCCGAAATGGCAGCAATATTTTTTAGCATTGTTGGTCTCAGGGGACATACATGAGGAAGGCAACTGCTACTTCATAGGCGTTTGATGCGAAAGGGTCTTTCTGCCTCTCCAAGTTTTAAGATCAACTCAGAACGGCTGACTGAATGTTGATTACTGCTGGAATATAGTTTCCATGCGATGAAACATGGGAATTAAGTAACCGAGATACAACCCCAAGCGAAATCTCAAGGCGTATTATCTGCAAACCAAATTTGATGAGAATCTGAAGGCGTCCTCAACTTATTGCCCGGAAACCAAAATTTAAATTTGCCACTAGGTGTTGCCACCTGTAGGTGCAAGTTGGGGAAACGCAATTCAAAGCACCATCTTATGGCATGGTATCAGCATGCGAACTTTGGGAAGAATCTGAAGAGGGGTCAAGTTATTGGCCGGAAACCAAATTTAAATTTTGCTATCAGGTGTCGCCACCTGTGAGCAGAAACAGGAGAAATACAACCCCAAGGGACATCTCATGGCATGGTATCTGCATACCAAATTGAGGAAGAATCCGATGAGCGAAATCAACTTTAGATTTTGACACGAGGTGGTGCCAGGCGCAAGTGGGCGGAACGCAATCCCAAGCAACATCTTATGTCATGGTATAATCGTACCAAATTTGAGAAGAAACTGATGAGCAATCCTGAAGTTATCACCCGGGAAGAAATTTGGTATTTTGCCACCAGGTGGCGCCACCCGCATGTACAAGTGAGCGAAAGGAAATCAAACGTAACATCTCCTGGCATAGTACATGCATGCTAAATTTGAGGAGATTCCAATCCCAAGCGACATGTTATGTCATGGTATATTCATACCAAATTTATGAAGAATCTGATGAACAGTTCTCAAGTTATTACCCGGAAACAAATTTGGTATTTTGGCACCAGGTGGCGCCACCTGTAAGTACAAGTGAGCGAAAGGCAATCAAACGCAACATCTCCTTGCATGCTAAGGGGTCACGTCCAATCGATCGAGGCGGTTTCTCGATAAACGAGTAAAACCGATACATATCTCGTCTCGAAGGGTCCCGGTTTATCTCTATCGATTGTTGTCCCGGTTTGCTCCCGGTTTTCTCTCGAAGCGCAAGTCCATCTCGATCCTCCTCGAAACAACTCGACATGCTTCGAGAA
The DNA here is from genome assembly GCA_036873755.1 of Hanleya hanleyi. Taxonomy (NCBI): domain Eukaryota; kingdom Metazoa; phylum Mollusca; class Polyplacophora; order Lepidopleurida; family Hanleyidae; genus Hanleya; species Hanleya hanleyi. Next base: position 247,780 of record JAVTVY010003304.1, on the reverse strand, counting down.
TGGAATCGAGATGCCATCAAATGAAAGTTTGGATCATTCGGAGGGCGTATGCTCGGTATATATATACTCTGTGGCGGCGAGATTAATCTCGACGAATCCATATGCATATAAATGAATTAGTCTGAACAAGAATCATTCAATATTATTTGGTTATTACGTCTGGAGATCTGTAGTCGCATACTTGCTCAGTCAGCGCAATATCTCTAAACGTTGTGGATGCGAAGAAAGAAACATCGCCAATTGAAAATGTTTAACCTGGCTCATTATTATTCAGTTATTTTGTACCTGCTTTTACATTGATTCACGCTATAAGATACGGCCTGGAACTGTGAATTGAAATAAATTATGCAAGTCTATAATCAAATTTCATATGTTCTTCTGAAAATTGATCAGAATGGGATATCTTTATCGTCAGAGATTACCTCCGTATTGAGAAGTAAACAGACTGGGGAGATCACAGGAGCGTCTGGTAATTCATTGAAACCGGAGAAAATAAAATAAACGCTCGATCGAGGTTTTCAGACAAACAAAATGCGGTATCGTTCATAGTAAAATGCGTGTAACCGTTGGTATAAAGCCTGGTTGCCCTCTGAATTAGGCGGTAATTACTTTACATTATTTTGTTAATTTCCTAGACATGAAATCAGCAATAAATAATAGAACGTGAGTATATTATCTAGCCCCCGCTAACAGTGCTGTTTCAGTTTTTCTGAAATTTAACCCCTCTCTCTTCGCTGTTGTTTCAAGCCGACGGGTTTTCACAGACCGACTGTGGCGTGAATTATCAACACCTCTTGTTCTGATTGCCAGTATTCCCGATAACCACTTCCAGGCAAGCTTATGTCAGAAATAAACGCTGTTGATATAATCGTCTAATTTGAACTATATCACAAGACAGTAATTCTCAAAAAAAAAATGGAATCTGCAATGAATACTGCCAAATTATAAAACAAATTACACACCGAGGTAATACACCGGTCAAACTCTTAACATGGCTTTCATTTTTCAGTTGAAACGAACCACGTTTGGTCAAAAAGTTTCTTATAGAACAATAATTACCGCATGCTTCCATATCATTATTATTCAGGACATATCCAGTTGATGTGTCATTTATTCCGCGACGGATACTTGTCAGATAAACAATCAATTATCGGTGTGAGAGAACATCAAGACATAGATATAGCGACTAAACGGTGGATAACATTGAAAACATCTTTAAAAATCAGTTTTCTGGCCGCGATATACGTAGACCTAAAAAATATGGTACCAGCGCAACACTCTAATTGCCTGAGAAGTTAAGATAGGCCAAATTAACGGCAACAAAACATGGGCATATTGAAACCGGGACCCCCTTTGAGATTACCGATCAATTTCGTAACCATCTCGAAAACCGGGATGTTTCCATCGAGATAGAACCGGGAGCAAACCGGAAGACGTCGTCAGGGGTCCCGGTTCTGCCCTCCCGGTTTCAGCCGAGAAATTTCTCGATCCATCTCGAAGGCATCGATAAAGTGTCTCGATTAATTGGACGTGACCCCTAAATTTGATGAGATTCTGATGAGCATTTCTCAAGTTAATTGTCGAAAGCAAGTTTTGATTTTAACACCAGGTGGCGCCACCTGTAGGCGCAAGTGGGTGAAACGCAATCTCAAGCGACATCTTATGTCATGGTATTACTCGGAAAACAAATTTGGGACTTTGCCACCAGGTGGCGCCACCTGTAAGTGTAAGTGAGTGATAGGCAATCCCATCACAACATCTCCTGGCGTGGTACATGCATGCTAAATTTGAGAAGAATCCGATGAGCATGCAGTTCTCGAGTTATTGGCCGAAAAGAAATTTCAGATTTTGTCACCAGGTGGCGTCACCTTTTATCAGAAGTGGATGAAACGCAATCCCAAGCAACATCTCCTGGCAAGGTACAATGTATGCATGCCTAATTTGAGAAGAATTTGATGAGTAGTTCTCAAGTTATTGCCTGGAAACCAAATTTAGAAGTTGCTACCAGGTGTCGCCACCTGTATAAGCAATGGGCGAAACTCAATTTCAAGCCACATTTCAAAGCGTTTCAAAGTTATCGCTTGCAGCACAAAAGAACTGAAAGAACCCCAGTGGCGCCACCTTCAGCAAGATCTTTCTGATACGCAATATCATCTCACAAGGAATGTATATACCAAATATCGAAGAAATTCGACAAAGCATTTGGAAGTTATCGCTTGTGAAGAATTTGAATGGACAACCACGGACATCCACAGAAAATTGGGACAAGAGCCAGTGGCGCCACCTTCAGGTGGATCTTGCTGAAATGCAATACCAACACACCTCTGGTCGCAAGGAATGTATATGCCAAATTTCAGAGGAATCCGACAAAGCATTTGGAAGTTATCCGGACATCCATGAACTGGAATGGACACAAAGAAGCGAAACTCAGAGGCGCCACCTTCAGGTAGATATTGTTGAAATGCAGTAGCAACTAGCGTCTTGTCACAAGGAATGCGTATGCCGAATTTCTGGAGAATCCAACAAAGCGTTTGGAAGCTATCGCTTGCAAAGAATTTGAACCGACATCCACGGACAGGAACGGACGTGAAGAATCGAGACCCAGTGGCGACACCTTCAGGCAGATGTTGCTGAAATGCAATAGCAGCTGGTGTCTTGTTGCAAGGAATGCGTATGCCGAATTTCGGGAGAATCCGACAAAGCGTTTGGACGTTATCGCTTGCGAAAAATTTAAACGGACGTCCACCGACACAAAGAAGCAAGTCCCATTTTGTCCTAGTGGCGTCACATTCAGGCAGATGTTGCTGAAAGGCAATACCAACTGGCGTCTTGTCGCAAGAATTTCAGAAGAATCTAAGAAAGGGTTTGGAAGTTATCGCTTGCGGAAAACTCAAACAGACATCCACGAACATCCACGGACACAAAGAAGCAATTACAAGCGTCTGGTCCGTCATTCATAATTCAGCCGTCGTCCATTAGAGAATATCCGCGTCCATAATCCAAAGACCTATTCCATATTCCGTATAACAGTATAAGCACCAAATTCAAAAAGACAATCATAGTATACATAAACATAGGCTTGTTTCCTACAAGAGAGAAGCGGTCAACAGCTTTCAATGATGCCGGCAAGACATCATGATGTTCCAAAAATATCAAATCCGTATCGCTGATCAGTATTCTTAATCCATAATATTCGTTGTAAAGTCGTCATCTAAAGAATGATCTATCTCAGTCACGCTTTGATTGTGCCTGTTCATATGAGTACATGAGGATCTTGAAGTACATGGGTTCATACTGCCCCTAGCCCCGGGTTAAGCGGGATTATACACAGGTTACGAAACGTAACGCCATAGATCTTGCACGCTACGCTCGTATTTTTCTATCAGCATGCGATATGTATCGCCAAATTTGAGAAACTTTAAGAAACTTTAAATTTAAGAACCATTTTAAAGTCCCCGGCCGCGTTGCGACGGGGACAAAAAAACAACAAACAAACAAACAAACAAACAAACAGACAAGTCACAGTATACATACAAATTTGTTTCCTGCTAGAGAGAAGCGATGAACAGTTTTCAATGCTGAAGGGAAGAGATCTTGATGTTCCAAAGATATCAAATTCGTATAGCTGATCAGTATTCTTAATCCACATAATTTTTGTTGCAAAGTCGTTATACAGAGTATGATGTACATGTAGCTCAGTCACGCTTAATTGATGCGGATCTTGAATACATGGGTGCATATGGTCCCTAGTCCTGAGTTAAGCGAAATTAGACACATGTTACGAAACGTATAAAAAACTTATAAAACAGGGCTATTCCACCAAGCGCCTCCACTCAAAGTTTCTCAAATTTGGCGATACATATCGCATGCTGATAAAAAAATACGAACGTAGCGTGCAAGATCTTTGACGCTACGTTTCGTAACTTGTGTCTAATTTCGCTTAACCCGGGGCTAGGGGCCGTATGAACCCATGTACTTCAAGATCCTCATGGTACTCATATGAACAATCACAATCAAAGCGTGACTGAGATACATCATTCTTTAGATGACGACTTTACAACGAATATTATGGATTAGGAATACTGATCAGCGATACGGATTTGATATTTTTGGAACATCATGATGTCTTGCCGGCATCATTGAAAACTGTTGACCGCTTCTCTCTTGCAGGAAACAAGCCTATGTTTATGTATACTATGATTGTCTTTTTGAATTTGGTGCTAATACTGTTATATGGAAAATGGGATAGGTCTTTGGATTATGGACGCGGATATTCTCTAATGGACGACGGCTGGATTATGAATGACGGACTAGACGCTTGTAATTCATAGATATTGCACCCTCGCTCGTATGTTGCTATCAACACGCGATATGTATCGCCAAATTTGTGAAAATTTGAGTGGAGGCGTTTGGTGGTACAGACCTGAATACCCAAACTTAATCTCTTCCAGAGAATATGTTCAAAAGCATGATTGGTTTTCATGTAACTTTGGCGTTATATGTAGTGAATTCTTTCAAATTATTTTCGATTTGCCCGTGATATAGCCGTAGCCGTCAATTGATTCCAAATCTAAAAAAATCAGTTATGTCGTTTTTCCAAGCTATCACAATTGATACTTTTTACTCGCAAAGTTCAAGGTCGCATGGTATTGTAGTCTATTATTAGACATTGTGGATGTTTCTAGAATATAGAGCTGACGCAAGCTTGTTTACGTATATTTATGTGGGTCAGCCACTTAGAGCTTTCTGGAAGGCTGTTGTAAATTGTGTCTAGGTCGAATGATGCGGTAACGCTGTGTATTCTAGAAGCTTCTTGATTGGGTAGAATGATCTGGAATGCATCCGAGTATAAATAGCGCATTCAGTCAGTCATTCAGGAGGGAATTCAAACTGGCTTTTATGTGGGTCTGTTATGCTGTGTTACCTTTGCCTGTAAATACGGACTGCTGGATTAATTACTCCTGTGTATTGACTGTTGGCTGCTGCATGGTCTACGCTATTTGTTGACACCATCGGATATTGGACATTTACTGGGGCTGTATATAACTGAACAGTTTTGGATTATCATTAAACAGAAGAGTGATTTGTGCGCGTCAACAAGGACTGTAAACTGCACATCGGTATAGCATTGACCAGTAAGACTATATTTCACACATTTATTTGTTGTATTAACCTTACTTAAATTGTATATGATTTTAGTATTGTAAATAAATATTTGATTGTTAATCCTTGACTTTTGCTGACGTAACAGAATTTGGGGGCTCATCCGGGATAGCTTGTTTACATTATTGATCAGCTGACAGCTTTGCCACATAGTTCTAAATTGATACAGCTTTACAACATTGTCTAAATTTGTGAAGTCAGGAAGTACGCTATCACCATGTCATTTGACCCAGCACAGTTTGCCTTAGAGCTTAGTCAAGAGAAATTTAGAGAACTACGCACAGAGAATTTGTTCGCGCTGTGTAAATTCCTACAAATTAAAGTTAAAACATATTGGAGAAAGCAAGAAATTAAGAAACTCATTATTAAACATTTGTTAGCAAACAACTTTGGGATGAAAGAGATTTTGATTTAACTGAGAAAACAGCTGATGATTTGGCAATAAGAAAATTACAATTGCAACAGCAGCTGGAATTAAAGAAATTAGAATTAGAGAGAGTAAAGTTAGAAAAAGAGGAAAGAGAGAAAGAAAGAGCATTAGAGAGAGAAAAGGAAGAAAGACATTTTCAGTTAGAATCAAGCATATGGAATTACAGTAGCAAACAAGTCCTCCTGCACATGCACCTGTACAATCACAATCAAAATTTGATGCGGCTCGTCAAATACGTCTCGTCCCACCATTACCATTTCAGGAAAAAGAAGTTGATCAATATTTTCTGCATTTTGAACTCGCCAAAAGAAAATTGGAGTTTACTCCTTCAAAGTGTTTTCATCGGAAAGGCAAGAGACATTTACACTCAACTGACGGTAGAGCAAGCATCAAATTATGATATGGTAAAGGATTTAATCCTTAAAGGTTATGAATTAGTTCCTGAAGCCTATAGACAAAAATTTCGTAGTTGTGGAAAAGAAAACTCGCACTCATGTAGAATTTACTCGTTCAAAAGAACAGTTATTTGATAGGTGGTGTGCTTCGGTTAAAATTGACAACCAATTTGAAAGCCTTAGACAGCTTATGCTGGTAGAGGAATTTAAAAGGCGTATCCATGGTGATATTAGAACATTTCTTGGTGAAAACAATGCCAACACTTTAGATCAGGCAGCACGTTTTGCTGACGAATAAGCTCTGTCACACAATTTACCATTGTCAATGCTGTTAGGCCAAGTTCATTCCAGTCTAATCTCTTAGCTAATAAACCCAGTTCTTTCTCAGGGCGTAAAACTGTTAACCCCAGTTACTAAGGTCAAAGGTCAAACACAAAGTCTAAGTCACCCACTTTTAACACTCAAAATAAATCTCCCGTTTGCAATTATTGTAAGAAGGAAGGTCACTTAATGGTTAATTGTTTTAAATTGAAAAGAAAACAACAAGATCAAGCCTTCCGTGTGTTTAAATTACGAGGCTGATAAGCCACATTTTGATAGCAAATTGGAATGTCCTAATGACAAAATTTCAAAATCACGGCTGGTTAATGAACAACATAGTGACAAGGACATTTCCAAGTTGTTTGACAGGGCAGTAGATGAGTGTGATCAAGAGCCTCTGTGTTACTTTTGTAGGAATGGTGTTCTTATGCGCAAATGGCGACCGCCAGATGTGTCACCTGATGATGAGTGGGCAATTAAGTATCAGATTGTAGTACCAAATTCATATCGTTCAGATATCCTCAGACTAGCCCATGAAACACCTCTTTCGGGCCATTTAGGCGTTAACAAAACATATTACAAAATTCTAAATAATTTCTATTGGCAAAATTTAAAAAACGATGTTACGGAATTTTGTAGGTCATGCCACACATGTCAACTGGTAGGAAAACCAAACCAAACCATCCCAAAGGCCCCTCTACAAACAATCCCTGCATTTGAGGAAGCCTTTAGTAGGGTGATTATAGATTATGTTGGTCCATTACCAAAAACAATGTCATGCAATCAATACATGTTAACAGTCATATGTGCTTCACCCAGCTTGCCTGAGGCCATTCCTTTACGGATTATTAAGGCAAAAACTATTGTTAAGCTCCGAATAATATAATATTCATATGTAAATATTACTATTACCAGGTGCTGGTTAAAGAATTGAGTGTAGACATATCTTCATCAAATACGTCTACTTACTCCCAAACTGCATTTACTCTGGATGATTTATTTAACTATCACAAAATGTTTCTCAGGGAAAGAGGTATTTGTCTTCCAACCAATCATAACGACATACCAAAAACTATACTGGACTCCCAAAATGCATAAATTACCATACAAAGCTAGATTCATAGCTGGTTCTAGAAGCTGCACCACCAAGCTTCTTTCAATCCTATTGACGAGGGCCCTTCAGGAGGTAAAAACATTTTGGGAAAGGTATTGCGCCACTATTTCTAAGAACTCTGGCGTTGAATGTATGTGGATATTGAAAAACTCAAAATGTCTTACGGAAGAACTTGATGCTAAAGGTCACATACCGTACAGACATGTATCCACATGGGATTTCTCGACTCTCTATACTACAATCCCTCATCAGGACCTTATTGACCGTCTAAGTTCATTAATAGTATCCGTGTTCAAGAAAACTGATCGTAGATATATTAATGTCGGAAGCCATAAAACATTCTTTAGCTCTACTACATACAAGAGATATTCATGGGATGTTTCTTTGTTTATAGAGTTGCTTGAATTTCTCATTAAAAATATCTATGTGAAATTTGGCAACACAATATATCAGTAGCATATAGGTATTCCAATGGGTACAAATTGTGCACCCCTGTTGGCTGACCTGTATCTGTTCTCTCATGGATATGACTATATGCAGGCGCTTTCAAAAACCGATCCATTCAAAGCCCGTTCCTTCTCATTCACCAAACGCTATATAGACGATCTTCTCGCTGTATATAATCGCTATATAAATGACGCAGTGAAGGATATATATCCACCTTCACTGGATTTGAAGGAAACTACAGACAGCCCTACAGGCACATCATATTTAGATCTATATCTCTATAAAAATGAAGCGCGCATTCTCTCTCGTCGACTTTATGACAAAAGAGATGATTACAATTTCGATATCGTAAACTATCCCTTTCTGGACAGTAATATTCCAGTGGGACCTGCATATGGCGTATACATATCTCGCTTAGTAGCATTTGCTAGATCCTGTGTTAAATGTGATGATTTTAATCAACGTAACAAAACATTGTTGCAGAAACTTATAAAACAGGGCTATTCCACCAAGCGCCTCCACTCAAAGTTTCTCAAATTTGGCGATACATATCGCATGCTGATAGCAAAATACGAACGTAGCGTGCAAGATCTTTGGCGCTACGTTTCGTAACTTGTGTCTAATTCCGCTTAACCCGGGGCTAGGGGCCGTATGAACCCATGTACTTCAAGATCCTCATGGTACTCATATGAACAGTCACAATCAAAGCGTGACTGAGATACATCATTCTTTAGATGACGACTTTACAACGAATATTATGGATTAAGAATACTGATCAGCGATACGGATTTGATATTTTTGGAACATCATGATGTCTTGCCGGCATCATTGAAAACTGTTGACCGCTTCTCTCTTGCAGGAAACAAGCCTATGTTTATGTATACTATGATTGTCTTTTTGAATTTGGTGCTAATACTGTTATATGGAATATGGAATAGGTCTTTGGATTATGGACGCGGATATTCTCTAATGGACGACGGCTGAATTATGGATGACGGATTAGACGCTTGTAATTAGTTAAATTTTTCACACTTGTCGGCCTGCCCCAGTCCGTTCAGTCTGATCAGGGATCTAATTTCATGTCAAGAATTTTTCAACAAGTTCTGCATGAATTGGGAATAAAGCAATACAAATCATCTGCATACCACACAGAAAGCCAAGGCGCATTAGAAGGATTTCACCAGACATTAAAGAACATGGTTAGGACTTATTGTTTTGACACTGAGAAAGACTGGGATGAAGGCATACATTTGTTATTGTTTGCTGTTAGAGAGTCTGGTCAAGAGTCTTTAGGCTTCAGTCCATTTGAATTAGTCTTTGGTCATACAGTTAGTGGACCACTTAAAGTGCTAAAGGAAAAGTTCCTAGACAGTGAACTTGACTCATGTAGTCTCTTACAATATGTGTCGGACAGATATACTTTTGTCTTTTTGAATTTGGTGCTAATACTGTTATATGGAAATGGAATAGGTCTTTGGATTATGGACGCGGATATTCTCTAATGGACGACGGCTGGATTATGAATGACGGACTAGACGCTTGTAATTTCGCACCAGGTTGACTAAAGCATGTGATTTGGCCATGTCAAATTTAAAGTCGGCACAAAAATGTATGAAAATAACTTGTGATAAACATGCGCTAGTTTCAAACCTGATGAGAAGGTACTGGCTTTTCTGCTTATTCCTGGTAATCCACTTAAGGCTAGATAGTATGGTCCTTATGTCATTGAAAAGAAATTAAGTGACCTTAAATATGTAATTCAGACTCCTGACAGGCGTAAACACAAACAGTTCTGTGATGTAAATATGCTAAAGTTATACATAGACAGAGATAGCACTAACAGTACTGTACACCCTGTAAGTGTAGTTAGTTCTGACCCTGATAATAATGAAATTTGTGAAGAGCCCATGACAGCGGCGAAATTACAGAACTCTGACATTCTACTTAATTTGGATTCCAAGTTGTGTCATCTTGAACCAGCGCATCAGGAAGAACTTCGAACTCTGCTGAGTCAATATGAACATTTGTTTCTCGATGTTCCCACTCGGACTGATAGAGTTTCACATGACGTCAATGTCGGAGATTCTAATCCAGTGAAGCAGCACCCATATCGTTTGAATCCCATTAAACAAAACTATATGTAAAGAGAGATTCAGTATTTATTGGACAATGACTTCATTGAACCAAGTAATAGTAACTGGGGTTCACCTTGTATCCTGGTTCCAAAGACAGATGACAGTTACAGGATGTGTACTGACTACAGAAAGGTAAACACATTGACCAAAACAGACACATTCCTTATTCCACGCATTAACGATTGAATTGATGAAGTGGGAAGTGCCAAGTTTGTATCAAAGTTTGATCTTCTGAAAGGATTTTGGCAAGTTCCACTGACAGATCGTGCGAAGGAGATATCAGCATTCGTCACTTCGGAGAGTCTGTTCCAGTACAAACTCATGCCATTTGGAATGAAAAATTCTCCGGCCACGTTCCAGCCTCTCATTAAACGTGTGACTTCCGATTTGGAAGGATGTGAGACTTACATTGATGACGTCATTGTCTACAACGATACATGGGAAGATCATCTACAGAGAATTCGCGCACTCTTCAATCGACTAAGTGACGCCAAGCTGGCAGTCAACCTTGAAAAAGGTGAATTTGGACATGCATGTGTGACATTCTTGGGTCATGTTGTAGGTCTGGGTCAGGTAAAACCTGTAGATGCTAAGGATAGTGCTATCTCGCTATTTCCAAGACCAACATGTAACCTGAAAGCCATACTCAAGAGCGCGCTAGTTCTTTCAGCACCAGGTTTTGATTCGCCTTTTAAACTGGCTGTAGATGGTAGTGGTGTTGCTGCTGGTGCCATTTTGTTACAAGACCGTATAGATGGTGTAGATCACCCAATATGTTATTTTTCACGTAAATTTGACAAACATCAGAGAAATTATTCCACAATTGAGAAAGAACATTTGGCAATGATATTAGCTTACAACATTTTGATGTTTATGTTACTTCCTCATCATTGTCAATTACTGTATTCAGTGATCACAATCCACTTGTTTTCATAAATAAGATGAGAAATAAAAATCAAAGATTGTTGAGATGGAGTTTGATGTTACATGAATACAATATTGAAATCAGACATATTAAGGGCAAGGACAATTTGACTGCTGATTGTCTCGCATATAATGTACATATGTTTGTCAACATTTTTGCCCTTGTAATATAGATTTTTTTGCAATAATGCTTTGAATTGTCAAGAAAGTTCCAAGTTTGAAACTGTCTTTTTTAAGAGGGGGAGTGTCATGGTATTGTAATCTATTATGTTTCTAGAATATAGAGCTGACTCAAGCTTGTTTACGTATCATTATGTAGGTCACCACTTGGAGCTTTCTGGAAGGGTGTTGTAAATTGTATCTAGGTCAAATGATGCGGTAACACTGTGTATTCTAGAAGCTTCTTGATTGGGTAGAATGATCTGGAATGCCTCATAGCGTATAAATAGCGCATTCAGTCAGTCATTCAAGAGGGAATTCAAACTGGCTTTTATGTGGGTCTGTTATGCTGTGTTACCGTTGCCTGTAAATACGGACTGCTGGATTACTTACTCCTGTGTATTGACTGTTGGCTGCTGCATGGTCTACGCTATTTGTTGACACCATCGGATATTGGACATTTACTGGGATTGTGTATAACTGAGCAGTGTTGGATTACCATTATACAGAAGAGTGATTTGTGCGCGTCAACAAGGACTGTAAACTGCACATCGGTATAGCATTGAACAATAAGACTATATTTCACACATTTATTTGTTGTATTAACCTTACTGAAATTGTATATGATTTTAGTATTGTAAAGAAATATTTGATTGTTAATCCACACATCTTCACACATCCTTCTGTTACGTTTTTGTTGACGTAACAAAGTAAAATTCAGTTGTTCACCTACGAGCATTAAAACTCGGCGCATTTGTCCACAAGCCCCTTCCTTCAGAATCGTTCATATCACTACCCCTGTACTAGTCTCCGTTCCTTCAATTCTCTGGACTATCCTCAAGTATGAATAGCCAAATATCGTCGTGTCAGCGTGACGTTTTTTACATTTGGTATCCTGACGTTCGGGCATCGCTTATAATAATTCCAGACGATTGATGGATGCGCAATGACGGCGAATTCCCAGTGATATTTATACCCACCGTTAATGTTTACGTTGAAAATGTTCCTGTCAATAAACACAGCACGCAGTTTAACTAGCTTTTCTTCAAACGAGAAATTATATGCACATCGTTCGAATGAAATATAGGGAATAGTTTTAGTGAGTTCATCAGTTTGGAGGATGAACCAGACACCATGTATAAAGATTTAAAGTGACATTTTCTTGACAAATCTGATAATTGCAGAGGCAATTTTATCCAAAATCGAAATTGAACCCATTCTTATTGATGTAATGATCATATGGAAGGATTAATTCTGCCTTTCATCCATCAATATGAATAAACTCTGTTGGCGGTAAAACAACTCGAATCACTGAGGAATCTCGGAGAATCCTGCATTTGGAAATCAGGGTCAGGTTGACCAGAGCGCCATCCAGAAACAAATAATATGAAGAAGTACTTGTTGCATCCGAATTTCAGTATTTGCCAAGTCATGTTAAGCCGGTTAGAATGCAAACCTGGTCAGATTTCTGAAATCAGCAAGTGTGACAGAGAATAGCGAGCGTTAGATCCGACATTCAATATTCAGTCGTCGTCCATGAAAACATTTTCGCGTGAATACTCGAAAGACTTATTTCGTGTGACAGTTAGCACCAATTCCATATGTGTATAAAATAGAAAAAAAGGTCAGATCTTTTCAATGTTGTCAGCAAGACATGATGATGCTCTATACATAAACTCCTCAGTCACGCTTTGAACACCATGGAGATCTAACTCCTGATAGTCAAAAGGTTTAAGCGGAATTAGTCACAGGTTTTATGAAACATAGCACCAGACATGTTGAACTCTATGGCCGTAATGTTATGTGATATTTATCACAGAATGTGAGAGACTATGAATGGATGCGTTAGGTGGTATACCCCTGTTTGACAAGTTTCTGAGGTAACACTCTGTGGTGTTGATTGAAATCGTCAGTCTGTACATGATCTAGCAAGTGCTACATGGCGAGATATCTATGCGCCGTATGCAGGTCCTACTGGAATATTGCTATACAGAAATCGGTAGTTTACTATGTCAAAACTGAAATCGTCACTTTTGTCGTAGAGTCGACGTTAGAGAAAGCCCTGATCATTCTTGTACAAGTATAGGTCCAGATACGATGTTCCATCTGAGATATCAATGGCTTCCTTGAAATCCAGTGAAGTGGGGTTAGTATTCTTCACAGCGTCGCTAATATAGGGTGCTAGGGAATCGTCTATATAGCGTTTGGCGAAGAACAGGAACGGGCTTTGAGAAGAGAATACCACTCATTGACAGGTTGGATTTGACACCGGTGTCACAAACTAACAGACTCTGAGGGGCAACGGGAACTCAGTGTTCAGTATTCAAACATCCTATACCGGATATTACTGAAATATTCCGATGACATGCGGAAAATATTTGTTCCGCTGCCATTGGCAATTCTGAATTAGTATCCTCTACCTCTCTGACACGTCGTCTAAAACAACAAATAATAGAGAAACGAACTTCAGGAAAATCTTCCGACATTACTGAGGTTCAAACACAAGCGTATTCCGTTGAAATACTGTCCAGCGCTTTGTTCACTAGGTCCCTCAACAATGATCTTATTTCGAAAGAAGAATATTGGTACATGAAATCGGGAAAATACAGTTTATTCCATGAATTATAATATTTACTGTGAAGGACATTTGCGACCAAACCATTTTTCTATATGACAATCTGAATGTACACGCTCGGTATTCTGGTCGCAATGGCTCTCCATCTGTCAATTCACATTCGACAATGGGTAGCAGGAATTTTTTAAAACGAAATGGGTCATACTTACTGTTCAATCGCATGTAATGATCATTATATACAATCATTTGACCAAATCATGGGTACGTAGTACATTACATGGACTTGAGAGAGGAAGGGGAGGCGCTCTCTCGCTTTTTTCTACTTCAGCAATAAGCTCATTTTTATCCGAGAATGTTTTGAGATGACCGTATGAAATTTGGTATTGGTTTTAGTCCACCACAAAGTAATTTGGTTATATGGAAATAATTTTTGAGAGAAAGAATAATTTAACCGTCAGCGAAAATCGAACCCAAAAACTCGCAATACGTGGAGTAGCTCTTACCAAAGAAACTATGACAGTCGAAGAACGGGTTTATAATTTATCAATTATTCTTTTCATTTCATCTTGGAATTATACAGTGTGAAATATTGTATGACATTAGTTACTGAAGCACGTCGAGAACAATCAGTAATAGAATTATTTGAACCATTCTCCCGATTCTGGTACCTGAAGCAATACATTAAATGCAACATAAAATGACAAGAAATCACATGATACCATAGGGCAATAATGGGGTGCCAGCGTACTGACAAGAAATTACATTACCTCAAAGGGCAATATTCTGACAGCATATTGTACGAAGAACCAAAAATACTTCCTGCGAGGAATTGGTAAGCTGCGGATGCAATTCATGGAGAGGGCAAATGGTGTATTCTCTATGTACGAAAACTGATGCTGATCTTATTTTCTTCAAATCGGCCTTTCGTTCCTTCGAATAAGTTGAAAGAATAAGAAAGTATATAGTTATAAAGGTAAATGATGTATTACTGGATTCCCGAAGGAAAAAACCCCGGGAAATCGATACTTGCTAGTAAGCTGATGCGATTCTCGCCATATGAGAGGGAAGGTCCTTGGATGGGGTGAACTGATTGGGGTAGGGGAGGGGGGGGGTGTCAGCCCTCCTCGGGCACTTACCAAAGGAATTTAGAGCTGAAGCTCTCAACCTATACGCCTGGGTCTAGGGCTTATATTACATGCTCAATTTTATCAACAGGCAAGAATGATGACATAGAGACTACATTTTCGGGAATGATGAATTGACGTTGGCAGGATGGAGTCCGCTTATATTGTTGTTGTAGCACCAGTGCACCCGAAAGCATGTATCCATAAGATAATTCAAGCTCTTAAATCTTCAACATGGTATTTTTTTTTCTTCAAACCGCCCTCAGATAATTTTGGTAGCTCGTTCTACTTTCGCATTCAATCTTCTCAATTTACATTTTTGTGAATTTCAGAAATCTTAGTCCTGTCCTGACTCTCCATCATTATGACAAACTATACATTGATGCATGGCAACCCATTTTGGAGAAAGTACTAGTCTATGGCACGAGAAAAAATTTTTGACTATAAATTCATACATGTATCCGTCATAATCCATCATAATATGGCCATTGTGTCCAATTTTGCTCTTCAGTTACTTTTCATACTACTTAGGGCAATGTGACTGTCGGGATTGAAAATGCCTATGAGCATAACTTTTGTAAATCAACGGGTCAGCGCAACACTGGTCCGTATTTGTACCTTAACCTCCGTTTATCTTTCTACCGAAAAGTCATCTAACTGATAATAGGTTTGCTGAGTGCATCAGTGATTAATGTGTCCACTGAACATGATTGTCCTATAAAGTATCTGCTGGGAATCCGTCGGATAATAGTCAGTCTCTTGATTACTTTGAGCCAACTAGGGACGTAATATGTCCGTTCTTTAATGATTAACATTATACACTTTTCCAGAGATGCTTCGACTTTCAACATCGTGACGGCGCAGCGTTCAGCTTTTATTCAACAGGCCTCTATATACTATAATAGAGCACAACTGGTCCTTGGTGTTTACAGCAGCCTGCCATGATGGGTTGATTAAACGATGTACTATAATAGAGCACAACTGGTCCTTGGTGTTTACAGCAGCCTGCTATGATGGGTTGGTCCTTGGTGTTTACAGCAGCCTGCTAGGATGGGTTGGTCCTTGGTGTTTACAGCAGCCTGCTATGATGGGTTGGTGTTTACAGCAGCCTGCTATGGTGGGTTGGTGTTTACAGCAGCCTGCTATGATGGATTGGTGTTTACAGCAGCCTGCTATGATGGGTTGGTGTTTACAGCAGCCTGCTATGATGGGCTGGTGTTTACAGCAGCCTGCTATGACGGGTTGGTGTTTACAGCAGCCTGCTATGATGGGTTGGTGTTTACAACAGCCTGCTATGATGGGTTGATGTTTACAGCAGCCTGCTATGATGGGTTGGTGTTTACAGCAGCCTGCTATGATGGGTTGGTGTTTACAGCAGCCTGCTATGATGGGTTGGTGTTTACAGCAGCCTGCTATGATGGGTTGGTGTTTACAGCAGCCTGCTATGATGGGTTGGTGTTTACAGCAGCCTGCTATGATGGGTTGGTGTTTACAGCAGCCTGCTATGATGGGTTGGTGATTACAGCAGCCTGCTATGATGGGTTGGTGTTTACAGCAGCCTGCTATGATGGGTTGGTGTTTACAGCAGCCTGCTATGATGGGTTGGTGTTTACAGCAGCCTGCTATGGTGGGTTGGTGTTTACAGCAGCCTGCTATGATGGGTTGGTGTTTACAGCAGCCTGCTATGATGGGTCATGTCTTACGGAAGAGCTTGATGCTAAAGGTCACATACCGTCAGACATGTATCCACATGGGATTTCTCGACTCTCTATACTACAATCCCTCATCAGGACCTTATTGTCCGTCTAAGTTCATTAATAGTATCTGTGTTCAAGAAAACTGATCGTAGATATATTAATGTCGGAAGCCATAAAGCATTCTTTAGCTCTACTACATACAAGAGATATCATTCATGGGATGTTTCTTTGTTTATAGAGTTGCTTGAATTTCTCATTAAAAATATCTATGTGAAATTTGGCAACACAATATATCAGCAGCATATAGGTATTCCAATGGGTACTAATTGTGCACCCCTGTTGGCCGACCTGTATCTGTTCTCTTATGAATATGATTATATGCAGGCGCTTTCAAAAATCGATCCATTCAAAGCCCGTTCCTTCTCATTCACCAAACGCTATATAGACGATCTTCTCGCTGTGGATAATCGCTATATAAATGACGCAGTGAAGGATATATATCCACCTTCAGTGGATTTGAAGGAAACTACAGATAGCCCTACAGGCACATCTTATTTAGATCTCTATCTCTATAAAAATGAAGCGGGCATTCTCTCTCGTCGACTTTATGACAAAAGAGATGATTACAATTTCGACATCGTAAACTATCCCTTTCTGGATAGTAATATTCCAGTGGGACCTGCATATGGCGTATACATATCTCGCTTAGTAGCATTTGCTAGATCCTGTGTTAAATGTGATGATTTTAATCCACGTCACAAAACATTGTTGCAGAAACTTATAAAACAGGGCTATTCCACCAAGCGCCTTCACTCAAAGTTTCTCAAATTTGGCGATACATATCGCATGCTGATAGCAAAATACGAACGTAGCGTGCAAGATTTATGGCGCTACGTTTCGTAACTTGTGTCTAATTCCGCTTAACCCGGGGCTAGGGGCCGTATGAACCCATGTACTTCAAGATCCTCATGGTACTCATATGAACAGTCACAATCAAAGCGTGACTGAGATACATCATTCTTTAGATGACGACTCTATAACGAATATTATGGATTAAGAATACTGATCAGCGATACGGATTTGATATTTTTGGAACATCATGATGTCTTGCCGGCATCATTGAAAACTGTTGACCGCTTCTCTCTTGCAGGAAACAAGCCTATGTTTATGTATACTATGATTGTCTTTTTGAATTTGGTGCTAATACTGTTATATGGAAATGGAATAGGTCTTTGGATTATGGACGCGGATATTCTCTAATGGACGACGGCTGGATTATGAATGACGGACTAGACGCTTGTAATTTTAACCTGTGTATGCCTGGATTCTGCTGGTGGACAAGTTGTCCCCGAGGCCGGGCCCCTGCACACCCAACAAACATAATGAGCACAACTATAAGAAAAAATATGAAGACAGACCCGAGGAACCTTAGTGCAGGTTTCTCGGCCGAGTCTCTAATAGTTCGAAATGCACTAAGACCTTTTTCAATCCAAATGACAGATATATTTCTGACAGCAAAGCAAGGCCATGACATCAAACCTTGTAATATTGCGCTTGATGATTGTTTAGCACCGAATTCTACATGTAATAATTTCAAAATTTCTAAGTGTGGACATCGTGGATGTCTCACGTGTCCACTCTTTAATACTTCAGCTTCATTTAGTTCCACGTTAACTGGTAACTCATATTCTATTAACTCGTATGTTGATCTTAGTTGTTCTACTACAAACTGTATTTATTTAGTTTCCTGTGAGAAGTGTGGTCAACAGTATGTTGGCAAGACCACCCAAAGACTCCATCTTAGGGTGAACGGTCACAGAAAATCCGTTAGGAAAAAGCAATTGCTTATAGGTAGGCATTTTTCTGGACCTGACCACGGCTGCGATAACTTTAGTATTCAGATCATAGACGTCGTCTATCCATCTACTAAGGATTCCCCTTTTGGATTTGAGAGAAAAATCCGAGAGCGGGAATTATTCTGGATGCTAGAACTTGGGTCAGTGTTTCCGTTTGGTTTAAATGATAATGTCAGTGGGTTCGGCAATGCTACAAATCGCCGTTCAAATATATCCAACATTACCCAACTATTTAAACCCCATCAACGGAGACATCGCAGCCATGGTTGGCGAAAGTTTAATAGTTCGATGATTCACGATCATATCACTTTAAATTACTTAGTGGGTTTAACTAACACACCCAATAGTATACATAGCTTACGTACAGTTCTGTATGCGTTACCTCTGAGAGCTTTAGATCAAATAGCCAGAGGTATACAATATACAATATAATACCATCAAAAATCATTAAAGTATGTCAAGATATAGCGTATTTTCGGTTGTATCGTCCAGTGAACATAATCGAAACCTCTCAAGATCGGCTTTTCTTGAAACTCAACTACTTAGATAAAGGACTGGACATCATTAATTTACCTCGAATCCTGAATGATCCAGAGGTACGCAACGCTGTACCAAACTATTTTAAGTTCACAGAACCTCCTTGCATTTCATATAAGTACACTAAATCTATAGCCACCAAAATATTCAATTACTCCAATGCTGTCCAGGAGTTTGACTGGAACTTATACACGTCAGGAGGCTATAGTTGTGATTGTGAATCGTCGAACTTTATCTATACACCATGCAAACATATTGTGACTGGTGACCTTGATGTGGTGAGTGATAAGGATCTGAAATTACTCCTGATGAAGGGACCTAAATATAGAGAGCCAAGAAGAATAAATCTGAAGGCCGACCAGAAGATAGTCCTGTCTGCATTGGAACAGTACGTTATTGATTGGTCTAAGCGAGAAAAAGTTGAACCTACAGTACTCGCTGATTGGCTGGACCTCACCAAGAGCAAGGTCGTTGAAACAATCCGCCATATTGACAGAAGTACTCTTCCCCAAGCAAAACAAGTTCTGAGAAACCTCAATTCGCAAGAAGTTCTAGCAAATCTCCAGAGTAAATTCGTCATAGTCCCAGAAGACAAAGCTCCGAATAATATAATATTCATATGTAAATATTACTATTACCAGGTGCTGGTTAAAGAATTGAGTGTAGACATATCTTCATCAAATACGTCTACTTACTCCCAAACTGCATTTACTCTGGAAGATTTATTTAACAATCACAAAAAGTTTCTCAGGGAAAGAGGTATTTGTCTTCCAACCAATCATAACGACATACCAAAAATATACTGGACTCCCAAAATGCATAAATCACCATACAAAGCTAGATTCATAGCTGGTTCTAGAAGCTGCACCACCAAGCTTCTTTCAACCCTATTGACGAGGGCCCTTCAGGAGGTAAAGGCATTTTGGGAAAGGTATTGCGCCGTATGGACGACGGCTGGATTATGAATGACGGACTAGACGCTTGTAATTTACAGCAGCCTGCTGTGATGGGTTGGTGATTACAGCAGCCTGCTATGATGGGTTGGTTTTTACAGCAGCCTGCTATGATGGGTTGGTGATTACAGCAGCCTGCTATGATGGATTGGTGTTTACAGCAGCCTGCTATGATGGGTTGGTGATTACAGCAGCCTGCTATGATGGGTTGGTGATTACAGCAGCCTGCTATGATGGGTTGGTGATTACAGCAGCCTGCTATGATGGGTTGGTGTTTACAGCAGCCTGCTATGGTGGGTTGATTAAACGATGTTCTCAGAATCCTTAATGACAAACCAAATTATTATGTTTTTACCATTTTTTCATGCACACAGATACATGTATAGATCTGGGATCCAACAGTCCTTTAGTGTGAATAAAAAAACGTCTTGGGATCTTTAGAGGAATTATCAAATTGCTTAAAATCTCTTTTGTTTCGCCCAGTCACTTTTATGCAATCTTTTGGTATACACTAACACACTGCAAAGAATTTACACAATAATATGCGAAATACCTATTCACTATGACAGTTAGCATCAATTCCAAATGTGTATAAAAAGAAAACACAAGATGGCTTCCTAGAAGGGAGAATAGTTTGTAATGATGTCAGCAAAACATGATGATGATTTACACTGACCATTATTCTTTATCCAAGTTGTTCACGATAGTGAGACGTTCTATGAAGCTAATTATTTAAAGAAATTTTCGAATTCAACTTTGTTTAATTTTTTAGCCATATTTCAATAATTGTAGGCGTTTATGCAAACTCTCACAATATACAAATGATCTCGGTGCTGAAGGACGTGTATATAGAAACTCAAGCATACACAAACAAGTATAAAGAGTTGTTTACACGCTCCTACATTCAGCATCGTTCCCACCACTAAGCATGTAATGTTCTCTGTTTTCTCAATTATCCCGACTACCATTAAATATGAAAAGTTAAATATTCTCGGGTCAGTGTGATACTCTATACAGTGTCTATCCTATATTGGAGCCTCTCCATCGATCAATCCCCATGTCTGATAATATTTTCGCTTCTCACATGAGCAGCGCATTCCAAGTGATATTTACTGACCGCGAAAGCGTACGTTAAAATCGTCCGGTCAATAGCCCTGTGTTTGCTTCAACAAGCCAATTATAGGAAATCAAGACTAGAGGCTTCTCCAATAAAAGTTTATCATATAAGGCTCATAGCTATAGAAATCGGAAAAACTGGGGATCTTTATGAATAAATACAGCCTGAAGTTGAGATAATTATTCAATTAAACAAAGTTCTTAAAAGGGCCTTCAGACGATGAAATTGATGTACATCATTCGAATGCAATATCGGGAATGGTTTTAGGCAGTTTGTCAGTATTGAAGATGGAACAGACACAGTGTCTAATGATTTAAATTAATATATGCTTGTCAAACTGATTGGCCAACTCCCAAAGAGGAGAGAAATGGGGAAATTGTAATGGTATCCATCCTGATTGAATGTGGTGAACAGATAGACGGAATACGTCTACCTTTCATCCATCAATATTAAGATAATTTTCCGAGTAAGAGTAAATTTGGTCTCCTGTAGAATCGGGAAGAATCAAGAATTTGGAACTTAAAGACTCATGAATAAACCTCAATAAAGGAGACCTCTTATGATACTCCTTCATTTCACAAGGGATGCCATAGAATAATGATGTGCGAAAAACAGAGAGCCATCCAGAGACACTTTCAATGAAGATGTATGATACATCCTAATTTCAGTAATCTAACATTAGTCCGCGTCGTTCTTCTGTGATCGTAACAAAGGAGATGGTAGGTTAAGCCGTTAGGAATGCACACATGTCTAGAGTGTTTTAAAGCGGCACGTGCGACAGAGAGCTGTCACTCAATGGCGGTTTGGAATGGACACCGGCTGCCGAAAACTGTCCACTGACGCCCAGAGAGAGAGAGAGAGAGAGAGAGAGAGAGAGAGAGAGAGAATTAGATTCATCGTCGCGTTCACCAATTGTTCAGTTATATAGCAACGATCCTGACACTCAGAATGAAGGACAACGCAAACGTATTATTTTGTATTTCAAACTCGTATCTAATTCAAGGTGCATGTGATATTTGCTCGTTCCGTAGTCATTGACAATGTTAAAATTGCATTTTCGTCTCTCTATTATTTATGTGTGGAATAAATCATTGAAATTTATAATTTCCTGCCACGGTCTTTGGTATGTGGTTCAATATGTGTCAAGTTAGAACTGTGCACAAGAAATAAGGCGGCATTTCGTTACATTAACTGAAGATCTTATCAGATATTCATTCATCGATTCTGAGCATCATTTTTGCTAAATTTTACTGACTCATAATAATGTCCTCGTGCATGGATAGCGAGTACATTCGCTCAGAAATGCAGAAAACCGTTTGAATACTGACATTCACCAAACAGCCATATTCCGTTAACACGTTTGCGTTTATAACGGAAGGAATCGGAGGACAAATGGCTCAAGTACGATAGCAAGATATGGTAGTTATCTTCAACACCACAGATGACTAATATACAAAGTCAATCTATTCGTTGGCTATATTATCAGACTACGAAAAAAGCAGTTTCTTTATTCAGATTTCTGAATCTGCTCTCAATATCTGGAAATCACCAGGACTAAGCGACAGGGAAAAGGCAAGTGACCTGCAGATTGGCACTTCCATGTCACATCCTTTCACTACTCTAAGCATCAGCCATGCAAATTTATAGACAAATGTTGGTGTTGCTATTAAAATGTATAAAATTCAATTCTGGTATCTTTGGCGGTATCCTTGGCAGAGTACGACCGTTTGCTGCAAGGGGCAACCTGCTGTACATTTTTAGTTTCAGTTTGAGATAACATTATCGGGTAAGAAACACGCATTATGCTAATTCGCAGTGTTCACCATGAGTATGCATTACGGAAATTTGCCTGTTGTCTGGTAAATACAACCGGTGCTTGTTGAAGCCTATAGGCAAACAGAATATCTTATGATGTGTTTGCAAGAGACAATCGGAAGTATTATATTGTTCCGTTTCTATGGACACAAAAACTCTCCGAGTACAAATTTGTGGTAAAATAAAATGTTTAAAGTACTTCTTCCCACGTTTCTTCAACGCATCTACGTATATCTCCCTTCGATTCGATCCGTTCTCTTTGTTCACTTCCGTTCGGGCTCTCTGATTCAAGCCTACCCAATCTGTTTAAAACATGCCAAACTTGAACAAAAAGCGAAGGCACCGAAAACAACCGGACCCGGTCCAGATGAAAACAAAACTCATGTGTGGGACAAAAAGTACCATACATGTACAAAACTGTATCGGTTACTGAAACAACGCGTACTGGATTCAACATCACCTACAACTGTGGGAAGCAAATCCAGCGTGTTGATTCCATTTTAACAAAATCGTATGTCCATGAGTTAAACTCGGGACTGTGTGAGATTTGTGTTTTTTGTTGAAACAGTGCAAATCCACGATCGATATCGCGTTTCGGGAGAAAAGAACAACACAAACTACTTAATTGACAGAACAATTTTTTTTTCCGGATTATGCCGGGGTTTATAAAAATTGTGTTATTGTTCTGATATTTTATGCTTTTATTTTCGCCGTTGTTTGCCAGGTTGTGGGTTACATTGAATCCAGTACGTGTGGTTTCAGTAACCGATACCCGGTTACTTACTTCCAGAATTGGTGGCCTTTTGTACAGGTATGGTGCTTTTTCACTGTACCTTCGCGTTTCGTTCAAGTTTGGGATACTTTCAAACAGATTTGGTGCTTTTTCTTCCGGAGCACTGTAGACTTGTGATTCAGGGATCTGTGACGGCGATGAGTTTAATCGTGTCCTCTCTTTACTCACAAAACACATATCGTTTACCGTTATAAACATGTTATTCAGGTTTTGCAAAGTATCTGCATGACGTGACGTTGTTTAAAATCGTCACATTTTACACAGCAACTAGCAAATCCTACTACGAGAGATATGTACATGTATTCGCCATATGTAGATCCCACTGGAATATTACTGACAGGAAGGGATAGTTGACGATGTCGGAATTGTAATCATCAATTTGTAAATTGTAAGCTAGTTTACTGAGAACATGGATTCTCAGATATTCTCTTGTTCCTCTTTATTTTCAAATATGATGCATATGTGTATCGTTTTCAGTCTCCCGTTACTTTTGTGGGAATTGATCACTTTTCGTTCCTTTCTATCAAGCTTACCGTTCCATATAAAGATTGTTATGAAAGATAAGTCATGATCTGGCAGGACAGATAATAAATGCACTAAGAGTGGTCATTTTTTTTAAATAATTGTGATCTTCACTATTGGTGTTAAATTCCTTCTACACCAGCTTCATAGAATTTAGAAGCCAATACATCGTTATAATATTTGGAAACGATGCCTGTTACCGTGTGAACCAGATAAAGAGTAATTAAAAACCTCCGGAGTCTACAGTGTGGCTAATTCTATATTGAGAGCAAGGTTGACTGTGCTTATCCAAATGATTGGATTTATCCACATTAAACCGTAGACCTGGCGAAGTTGCGAACATGTGCAGGAAACCTTTATAAATAAATCACTAGATCCGCCCATTGCTGGATACTTATCCCCTGTATCGTGTTATTGTTTTTAATAGCAATGCTTAGTGTCTCGACAACACTAATAAAGGGATTAGGAGAAACTGGGTCTAACTGCCGACAACCCCGATGGAAACTAAACAATTGGGAAATGAATTCACTGATTCTGGAATGTTTTTGTCTACCAGAAAAAGTCGACTCTATTCTATTAAAAATTAAAGTTCTGGTTTGTCGTGTTCCTTTGTATAGTTCGCTAGATCAAATACAAGTCTGGTACTTTTCCTCAATGAAACGCCCCTTCATAAACCCTTTTTTTCGCTTCGCGGAAGATTGATGGTAAAACTTCCTAGATTTTGTTGGCTATACTAGTAGATATAGTTGTGTAGTTTATGCTTTCGGTAACATGTTATATACCTTTTCAGCCAATTATTTCTTTGGAAGACACGTGTCTTCAAAGGAAATATTATCGATCAAGGCTGTGTGAGGGACGAAGCCGCTTCATCTCGTGCATTAAAAAATATATTTCGAAATACCGGAAATCCCCAAGCCTTGTAGAAAGATATTGTGGCGATGAAGTAGAGACTCTCGTTCCTCAGAGATACGATTCACCAGATATATTGCAATAAGCGTATAGGTGACTTCCATGCGATGAGACTTCATACTGCGGCTATTTGGGGATCAGTATCTCAACGAGTCCGACAAACCTTTCTCGATCTAATCGCAATAATTTATTCATGTCAACCTTGAAATGACTGGGAGTGTTGTGGGGAAACACTTGCATTAAGTTTGTGCTGCGAATGAAGATATAGGTTTCCATTCTAGTTGAATTGACTTATGAAGATATGGTGACTCAATGCGTATAAATTCCTTATGTATTTTAGTTTTCACCTTGTTTGGCTAGTAGTCTCTGTACGATATCGCTTATGATATCGATTTGGGCTTGGAAGAATAACCACATATGAGTTAAACGCCATTTCTCGTAGCATTTTCGTTCAGGAAATATTTTAAATCATTTCGTGTGTCTTTACCTCAAGATAAGAATGCGGTCTCTTTCAAACGGAAATAACGATCGCTTGGTATATATTACATAAAATTATACGCCGTTGTATTTGTAGTAGCCGTAATAGATGAAGTGGATTGAGTAATATTCTCACACTGGCATTTGGGTTATGGTGCGTTTAATCCGACTGGATTAATACCGATGGTTGCACCCTTAAGCCTTATCAGCGCCTTCCCGTACTGATCCATGTGTTCAGTTCAAACGAATTTCTGATTAGAGTTAGTTCCGACGTGTTATCAATTTGGTCACTGCGATTTTGTCTGATTTCGAGGTTTTTCTTTGGAGTTATTCCAAATTTTTTATGTAATATATTTAGTGAACATTTTTGGCATCTGTGTATGGCGAAATTTAAAGTTGATTCGTCCAATGGGGCATTTTCTTTCTTGTCTCCACCGAGTCAGTCGGACTGGCACTTTTTCTTGCTTGTCAATACTAGCGAATTGTAATTTGTATGCGCTATACTCGTCTCGTCAAGTTGACCTATTGTTTTATTTTTTGCTTTGTTTATTCAACTGACAGAGATCGCTGGTTGTGGGTTTTATTTTGTTGTCACCTGGAGTTAGCTCTAGGTTTATAGGCTCCCTTTTGGGCTATCTGTGAAACTTTACTACTGGTGTGTTGAGAGCCTACCTTTGGGTGCTTTGTATGAAACTTTACTACCTGTGTTTTGAGAGACCTATTTGGAGGCTATTTGTAAACCTTTACTACCTGTGTGTTGAGAAGCTTCCTTTGAGTGCTTTTTTTATGAAATTTTACTACCCGTGTGTTGAGAAGTCTGTTACTATTTCTGTTACTATTTGTTTATATTTCATCTGTTTACAACTTTATATTTTTTGTGAGGCTGCCTAGTGAGAGTTGATGTTTTTAAAAAATAATTCTAGTGTTATGGCAAACAAAGTGTTTGTGACGTCACTGAGCCTAAAACTATACATGTAAGTACTAAATGCCGCTAAGCCGATTGATATTTCGCGCGTGTTACAAAAGTCTGTCGGATCAGGGGCGACTGTTCATCATGGACTAGTGCTGGGTCAAGGAGTGTTTGGGTTGTGACGACACGAAATTAAATAACCGCATAATTCTCTCAAACGGTAGTTTAGATATTCACAGTCAGTATGGTCGTTTCGAAGAGATTGAACCCAGGAAAGTACTTGCCAAAATAAAATAACCTGTTGGCATTCCAAACATTGAAATGTTTCAGGTATTGGGAAATATAGTGAAGTTCTTAACATTCGTGACGAGTACTATACGTTTGAAAGAAAGTTGAATACTGGGGTTAAGAGGGTGTGGATGTCTGGCATCAAAGCACTCTTCTCTCAGCAATTCTGCTTGGAGGCTTCCCTTGCTGAACGCGACGTTAAACATTAACTCTCACTCTCTCTCTCATCTAAACTTCCCATTTAGTATAAAGGTCAGGTTCAGACATGCTACATTTATGGAGAAGAAAAATCACATGAAATGGGATTGTCCTTTTCAAGGTTAATGTCTTGAATGTGGTCAAACGGGATATTTGAAATTTGCATTTAAGAAATATAGACAGGAGCCTATATTTTCTGAAGAAACTGATGGGCTGATTAGTGGAAATGACCAGGCTGCCCGAAAAGTCTGAAAGTGTGGGTGATAGTATTTGGTCAATAGTATGTCCTGATAACACGACCCCAAGATATAGAACAAGACTGTAGAACAGAAGCGAAATTCGTCCAAGAGCCAAAACAGATTCTCAGTTCCCTGTGATGAAGGAGGTGTTGACCATTCCAATGATATTCCTAGTTCGGCTAGCAAGAAGAATAAAACGGACGAAAGTCCAGGCAAGGATTGTGGATACAAAACTAGTTCAGGATCTGGATTCTTTTTCTAAAGTAGGGAAAGACAGTGTTGCGAACGAAAATCAAATGCTCAGTAATGATTCTACTTTTCTCGTTGTAGACGACAATCGCAGTGATAATACAGCTGTGTATTCTGGGGGTAACTTGAACTTCACCCAGATGCTGATGCGACTATTGAGCTCATTAGAGATGATGCTAGTAATGAGCTACCCATAGTAGATGTTAGTTCTGTTTTCAATACGATACACTTATGAACTTCACCCCTGATGCTGATGTGATTGCGGATCTCACTAGAGATGAAGCTAGCAAAGAGCTACCCATGGAAGATAAAAACGGAGGTGAAGATGAAAATAATAGTTCTATTCCCAACACTGATACCGTACGAACTCCAGACAATACCGTGGTATCTAATCACGACGAAAATTCTGATAATGAGCGACCCGACAAGACTTCGGAAGGTCGGAAGAGAAATGTGGGCAGAAGAGACAACAAGAAATGTATGGCAATTAAGATAAAAAAGCGGATGCGACACGATTTGAAAAAAGGATCAGAAAAGCCAGCAGAATATTTAATTAAACGGTTGACACTGTTTCTTAGTCTGTGCCGTCTTGTGTGTCAATTCTTGTCTAAAAATGGCTCAGTCTCCAGCTCTCCTCCAACCGAATTGAATAGGAGTTTGACCAATTTTAAATGAGCTTCAGTTATTGGCTCAGGATTATGAACCGTTAACTCGGTGTTTGAATGAGACTTTTCTCAAAGAAGCAGATGAAAATAATCATAACGAGAATACTGTTATACCATCACTTTCTAAATGATAAAAATATATCTATTCAGCTGTGGGAGCTGTGTCATTACGATCATCAAAGAAGTACTGTATGTTCGCTTTCAAGACTACCGGTCTGCTACCTCCTATTTTTGTGTGACTGAGTGATTTAGATCGCCGAAATACGGTGCTGGCGATTAGGTACCGGACTCTGGGGTCGCTGATTCGAGTTCCGCACGGGACTCGACCAATCTTTCAGCACTAGAATTTGTGCTATTCTAAGATATTGTTATCCCAAAAATAACGAAAATACTGTTAGACGAAAATAAGTTGAATTACGACAATTTACACCTTATCATTCCAACTCATGGATGGGGTACAGGCGGCTCTTCAATATTTATCAAAATGAGTGCTTTACCTAATCCTGTTGATTTAAAGACGGATTTACTAGCTGTAGTCACTGTGTTACTTTGAATTCCGTTCTAATATTATGCACCATGTACATACCTTCTTCTGGCGGTCCCTGTCTTGATGAACTTCAAAATCTGTGTGACCAACTTCCCAATCCATGCTTGTTGATGTGTAATTTTAATGGTTGAAGTATACTTTGGTATGTTATAGAAGACTTTATATCACATAATTCTTTATGTATCCTCAATGACGGTTTTAAAACATACTCGGTTGAAAGGTTACGACGTCAAATGACTTCTCTCATCCCTTGTCATGTTCATGTGCCTCCAGAGATGCCTTGTTACACCACACATGACGAATATGTGCGAGTAGCTAAATGATTACGATTTTCTCGTACTTTTTTTAATTTTTCTGTCACGGACGTCCTTAAAACTGTGCGCATTATTTCGGAGAAGATTACGGAAATAAAAATTCGAAAACTTGATCTGTAAAATTGGCTCTTTGGTCTCTGAGACGACGTCATTAGGTTTGGATTGCTCTAAATATCACGGAGAAACTAAATCTAGTGCAGTGTGATAACTTTTGGCCACTTAGGCGTTTTAAGGTGAGGAAAAAATATCAGTGCTGAATACTGCGATTCATCACTACAGCACAACTGATAGGAACCTGACCTATTAGTTTATGATTTAAGGGGTTATTGCTACCATTGGCTTTGACGTCGTTCTTGAAATATTCCATGAAACCTGCGCTTCTGTGCAAAAGCACATTCATAACAATTGGAATAGACTATGGGCCTGCAATTTTCCGTAAAATCTGTCAATAACAGCTAAATCTTCACCTATCTGATGGAATAGCTGTAAGATTCACTTTGAAGGCACATTATGTAGCTAATTTAAAAGGTATTATATGAGGCAATAATATAAGCAAATTGAATGTTCTCGAAGGGAATTCCTTTCCCCCAGAATGCATAATTAGTGTATATTTTTGACTGACCCCGAAAATCTTATTTACAGTCGATTCTACTTTCTAGATTTCTAATAGGATCGAAGTTTACTGTACCGGGTATCCTCTGGTTATAAGTAGTATTTTAATATTCTACTGTTTTTATATATTTGATGGGCTTAACGGGTGTATCGGCAATTAGAAAGGGTACAGAAATCCCTTAAAACGAGGGCATCAACTTGATATGTTGCAGGATTGCGAGCAGCCGCCGTGCAGAATTGACGTGGGTGTCGTCTCATTTTGCCAGTCCACAAATTGGTTGCACTGTTCACTTAAAGAGGACTCGGCTATAACGTTCAACCACACATCGTCTATGTCTTCTATTGGGACGAGCGCTAGAACTGCTGCACGACGAACCAACCTCTTTACCTCCTGGTCTCCCTGATAGTCCACCTGAAGTCCAAGTTTTTGACATTTACGCCAGATACACTGTGTGAAGTGAAAAAACATCCTTTCAGATTCGCATCTGGCAGAACAACCTGGACTCTTTCGGCGTTCTCTTTAATTACAACGCATATAAGGGAAGTGGGAAGAGGTGCCGACATACTGACAGAGCCACATGACTTCACAGCATAGTCTTCTGGTTGACCTATTCTAAAGCACATACCAAAAATCTAACGATTCGTGATATATGTTGTATCTCAGATATGCTTTTGTTGTACCTATTCATGTGGCAACTTGGATGACCTGACCACACGACCACTAGCATCGGCATAAGCGGTATTAGATACAAATCTAGAGAGCTATGATGGAAATGCTCCTACAACTCGTATATTGGTAATTGGTGAGCTGTGTCGCTGTGACAGATCGTACACTGGGAAAAGCCCTGCTCTGACAGAGTAGAAGGATGGAAAGTAGGCAGGTTCAATGGGGTCTTGGTCGTGCAGCTTGGTTATCTCATCGTCATATATGGTCGGTAATGGGATTAGCTCCTCTCTAGCTTTCTTACGGATAACCTGTTTCATGTCTTTTACTCGTCTACGGAATGCAGTGGTTTCGTGGATATGGGCATGTTCCCCGACATGAGATAGCAAATTATTCTTGGTACAGGTGCTAGCCCGAAATCCTGTGAAACAGCACTTCCATGCGGCTCAAGTATCCTTCTTTCTCGTAAGACGGTACTTGTAGCCATTCCAAATTACTGACAGTCCACCTCGTTGAGTTGATATGAACTCGAGCTGTGCTTGTACAGCTGCCATAGTATCTTGTAAGTAATTGGAATAATGATGACGTTCGTTTTTCGGTAGGTTATTTTATAGCAGCTGAGCAGTATTCTGTCAGTCTAAATTAATAACCTCAAAGGTCATAACGGGACCGCTCAGAGATAATCCGGCTTAATCTGTTACCCTACTCAGTGCCGCTCAGCGGCATGTCAGTTGATTGGCAAAAATGCCGAGATGGCGAGTTGAGACCTTGATGTGGATATCAGATACAATCCAGGCCGCATTTTGTAAGTTGTATATGTGCTCGAGCTTAGTGTAATCCCATGGAGATTTATGAAGGATTTGTAACCCACCTGGGCATCAAAATCAAGGATGAAATTTTTATTGTACATTTCTTTAGTGCTATATCGCTGCTTTCTACATTTGAGAATATTTTGGTGAACACGTGTTTACCTAGGTGCAATTTTAACCTGCAAATTCGTATTATGAACGACAAAAAATATTATTTTTATTGAATAGAGACACGCCAAGCTGTTTTAATCGCTTTAACTCGATTGCCTGATTTCTCCAGTTTTATAATAAAGATTCGTTTATTTATGGGAAACTATGCATCATGGGGATTCGAAATTTGGCACTTCTCGAAATATAAGCGCTTGAAAATGGAGGATCCTATTATGTAAATACAATCTTTGAACTGGGATAACTGACGTATTGTTTCAAAAACAAACAGGAATAACTGACATATTCTCACAACATATTTGAAATGCCAGAGAAATAACTTTTGCAATAATATTTGCATGTACGTCGGTCATGTTTATAGTTGTCACAATAAGACAAGCACTGCGTAAAAAACGCAAGTTTCCATTTCCGAAAACCTTTTGGAAACTGGCTTGGATTACATTACAAGCGTCTGGTCCGTCATTCATAATTCAGCCGTCGTCCATTAAAGAATATCCGCGTCCGTAATCCAAAGACCTTCTCCATATTCTATATAACAGCATTAGCACCAAATTCTGTGTATATAGATTATGTATTTATTCATTTCAAATATATTCCTTCGAATGTCCTGTTCTCGCTTTAAACATTACTCGTTAAATTAAATTTGATAACGTCATGTTATGCAACATGAACAAACAACATTGGTGTAACATGTGTATATAGATTATGTATTTGTTCATTTCAAATATATTTCTTCGAATGTCCTGTTCTCGCTTTAAAAATTACTCGTTAAATTAAATTCATGACACGTCTAGTTCCAACCTCAATAAATTAAAATCTTCATTCAACAGACTTGAAACACGACATGAATTTACGGTAATGTATATCGGTATATACTTTTGTTTTGTCCTATGCTTTCCTATTTGTGCAAGCTGAACTATTTAGGTTGATAAACTTATATGCCGAGAACATCCCTTCACGAGATTGTTAAGTATTAAGATCGAAACGAGATTATTTGATTCGAAGTTGAATTTTTAGTCATGCATGTTCGTACGGGCCAGGTCCGTATGTACAGATTGTCGACTGGATAGCTATGTGTATATTGATTATTTTTCACGCGATTGTTCTTCTTTTTTCCTTTTATGTTGATGTTGTGTTTGTCAGTAATATGCGGAAAACTCGACTGATCAACTATGAATACTGTGAATTTAGTACTGTATGTTTTTTGAAGATTGAAGCCCCTATCACTTGTCCTATTTTGCTTTTTCACAACTTCTTTTTAGGTGATATCACTTGATGTATATAGGGCAAGAATAGGGTGCTTCTGCTTCAAAACTGGTCGCACCAAAAGTACCTAGAAAATAACACAAAGATTATATGAAAAATTAAATATGGATATTATTGACTTACCCACTCAGAAATTTCCCTGAACAAGTTTTTGCTTTTGTGAGTTACCATATCTATTTTCTCGATATACATTGCTCTTACTGATTTGTCTCAGCATTATATCCGTACATCCAATGGGCGATGCCATACCCCTAGGTACAACTGCTTACAACTGTTCTGTGCAGTATGGAAATTGTTTTTGCTCTGGCCTACTATATCTGACTTTCCTCATTAACACATCTATATACACTTGTCACCTACTAATACTAAGCGGAGATATAGAATTGAATCCAGGACCCGACGTCAGGCCATTGTCTATTGTCCATCTTAATGTCTGTGGATTACGTTACAAGTCACTCCTTGTCCATACCGAATTAGGTGAATTTGACATAATTGCGATAACAGAGAGTAAATTAGACGATAGTATCAGTACTGAGTCCATACAAATTCCAGGTTATCATCATCCACCAATTAGGAAGGATCGCTTGACCCAAGGCGGTGGAGGGATAGTAATCTACATCAAAGAAACAATAGTATATGATGAGAAAAAGGATTTCGAAATAGATGGTCTTGAAGCAGTCTGGGTGGAAATTAGACTACAAAATAACAAATTTATGCTGGGAACGTTCTATCGTGCTCCATCCGCCAGAGTAAGATATTGGGATTTAATTAATGAGTCAATTTCAAAAGTGAGAGATCGAATGGATAATAAATGTATTATTGTGGGTGATTTTAATTCAGACTGCCTGACGCATACACATCCAAAGATACGTAATCTCGAAAGCTTTTTCGATCTTAAACAGATAGTTTCTGAACCAACAAGGGTCACCCGCATTTCTAAGAGCTTAATAGATCTAATATTAGTGTCTTGTCCAAATATTATCCTCCATTCGGGCGTCATAGAACCATTTTGTAGTGATCACCACGCAACCTTTATCAAATTATCTTATAAAACTAACAATAAACAACAAAGTTTTAAACGTGAGATATGGCTATATGACCAGATGGACGAAATTGGGATAAAAAATGCTTTCAGCCAAACTCCATGGACAGATTTACTAGGTGATGACGTCAATAAATCAGCTGATGATATATCATCATACATACATTTGACATGTAAATTACACATCCCACATAAATCTATCACTGTACGACCGAATGATAAGCCATGGATGAACGGAGAATTACGGACAATGATGAGGAAACGCGACCGTATCCACAAAAAAGCAAAAACATCAAATTCGGATAACTTATGGGGTCAGCTTCGGAAATTAAGGAACGAAACAATTACAAAAGTTAGACAAGCCAAAAAAGATTACGAAAACAAACTTGATATGAATATATCACAAATGAACTGCGGAGACAAAGACTGGTGGAGATTAATAAAAAAGTATACAAAGGGACAAGCAATGTGTAGTTCTTATCCCAACATAGTATACAATAATTTAGTACTATGTGAACCGTTAGACATTGCCAATGCTTTTAACAATTTCTTCACTATGAGTTCTCAAATCAATGATTCAAATGCAACCTTGCCCCCAGTAACCCCAACTAATAATACCCTAGACCGAATAGTTATTACACCTTCTGACGTTGAAAACATCTTACGAAATTTAAATATTAAAAAAGCTCACGGACCAGATGGGATAAGCAATAGAATACTCAAATGTACATCAACCGAATTGTCTAAGCCCTTGTCGGATCTCTTCAACAAATGTTTGGATAGTGGAGTATTCCCAACCAACTGGAAACTTGCTAATGTCATACCAATCTTCAAAAAAGAAAACAAAAATGACATACAAAATTACCGTCCAGTTTCTCTAACCAGTACAATCAGTAAAGTCTTTCGTTTTCAAATATCTATTCAACTTTTTGATGGACAATAATTTGCTAACAAATTTACAGTCTGGTTTCCTTCCTGGTGATAGTACAGTCTACCAATTGGTGGATATATATAATTTCATTTGCAAAGCTATGGACGACGGGAAGGAGGTGAGAGCCGTATTCTGTGACATATCTAAAGCGTTCGATAGAGTATGGCACAAAGGGTTAATACATAAATTGCGGATTATGGGCATAGGGGGATCTCTATTAAAATGGTTCGAAAATTATCTTACAAACAGACAGCAAATGGTCGTAATAAACGGGAAGAGCTCTGATGTGGAGGGAGTCACAGCCGGTGTGCCTCAGGGAACCGTCTTGGGTCCGATCCTATTCCTTATCTATATTAACGATATCATCAGTGATATAAAATGTAATATTAGATTATTTGCTGATGATACTTCGCTTTACATTCAAGTTGAAAACCCAGTATCTACTAGTCAATTTTTGAACTCGGATCTTCAAAAATTATCGTCATGGGCAGACACTTGGCTAGTTAAATTTAGTGTGGAAAAAACAAAGGCGATGCTTTTTTCTCTGAAACAAAACCTGATACCTGGCCCGTATTTGCTCATGGGTAGTACCCCGATTGTGGAAGTCAACGATCACAGACACTTGGGTCTTCAATTACAAATAAACTGGCAGTGGACCAACCATATTCAGTCATTGCTAGACAGGATTAGCCCCATGATTAACTGCCTGCGTAGCTTGAAGTACAGATTATCTCGGAAATCCCTACACATTCTATATTCATGCTTCATCCTCCCCGTATTCGATTATCCTGATGTTTTATGGGACAGTTGTACACAACAGCAGGAATTATCTCTAGAAAACTTACAATTGGATGCATTGAGAACAATCTCAGGATGTACACGGGGGACTTCGCATCGCCTTTTGTATGTAGAAACCGGTTTCATACCCCTTAAAGAACGCCGACGAAGACATAAGCTAAGATTATTTTATAAAATGTTAAATGGAGCTACTCCACAGTACCTCTCGTCTCTTGTTCCCACTCGAGTTTCTGAAACTACACATTATCCACTCAGGAATGCAAATAGCTTTATAGCTTTGTACACAAATTCATTTTACCTTCTGTCACACGAATGTGGAACGAATTAGAACCCAATATACAGCAATCTATTTCTTTCCAATCATTCTGTAAAAAACTTTCTGTTCAACATAACGCGGTCCCTAAATACTATTTTATGGGATCGAGACGAGAGGTACAGATTATACACACTCAAATGAGACTGGGTTGCAGCAAACTTAATGCCCACATGTATGAACGTCATATTTCTGAAAATGCTGCCTGCTCGTGTGGTTATCCTTACGAAGACCCAACTCATTATTTCTTTTCCTGTCCATTATATGTTAATATCAGACTGAATCTTTTAAACGGTGATTTAAATTATACCATGGATATCAATACCTTATTATTTGGCAGCGATAATCTGAATTACGAAGAAAACGTTGATATTTTCAACAGTCCATGACTACATTTTCAATTCAAATAGATTCGTTGTTTAATTATATAGTCTATGTACGACCTAGTACCGCGCTTCGCATTATTCTTGTTAAAGTTGCCAGTCGCTATCTGCATTGTTTTTCCTATTTTACTTTATTTATTTCCTCTTTTTTACTGTTTATCCACAGTTCAATTCTATCACTCTCTGTGAAGTATATTATGTATATATTTATTAACTTTATTCAATGTAACTTTATGTGGGGAGAGGTGTTAATATAGGCTTTGCCTGTTCACCGATCCCATTCCATTACATTGTTGGAATAAAATATTGTTTGAACCATTAGCACCAAATTCAAAAAGACAATCATAGTATACATAAACAAGTTTCCTGCAAGAGAGAAGCGGTCAACAGTTTTCAATGATACCGGCAAGACATCATGATGTTTCAAAAATATCAAATCCATATCACTGATCTTTGTTTTTAATCCCTATGATATTCATTGTGAAGTCATCATCTAAAGAATGATGTATCTCATTCGTTCGAAACTTGATTATGACCACAACGGTGCAACCAAGTCAAATTAACTTGGCAAAGCTAGATCCAGATCTTTTTCTCCATCAAGGACTAAGATTTTGCTTTGGAGCGTTCAGAAAATCCCCCAAAGAAAGCTTATATGTCGAAGCACTGCAAAATATCACACATTTGTGATCAAATCACTCGAATCCTGCATATAACTTTGTTTTCAAATCTCAGTTCGTGGATTTCTATTTAAAGAAACCCTCCATTATTCCACTTCTTGGAATTCGTATGAAACGCCACATTGTAGCAGCTTAGTCAAAGTATACCTAACAAACTCTTACAAATTCCACCGTGGTAGTTAGCTAAACCAGAAGTAGATATGACACTAACGAAATATTTAAAGGCAAACACGAGCCAGCTCGTGTAAACGATGTAGATAAGAATTTTTTCTGCTGAGAGAATAATACAGATCATATCAGGCTATTTTTACAGATGGTTCTAAAGATGGTGCTACTATCTTTACTTCCAGTAGGCCTACTGAAACCTGTCGACTATCAAGTAAAAGTTCGATATTCACTGCAGAAGGAAAAACCATATTGTCGGCGTTGGAAGGTATTGGGTCCACTAAAATGAAAAAAATATGTCATATTATCAGATTCACGGTCATGCCTTCAAGCGACTACAAGTGGAACTTCAACTTATCTCACCATCTTCAATATTCTAAAATTATATGACTGGAGATTTGATCAACAGATTGATATTGTATTTTGTTGGTTGCCTAGTCACGTTGGCATAAAATGTAATACTGGGGCTGATAGAACGGCTGAGGGAGTCCTAGATAACAAGGTTGATCCTGTTTGAGTGAGTGAATGAGTGAATAGAATTTAACGTCGCTTTCAACAATACTATTTGAATCCCATATAGCGATTTCAGACCCTCCATCTGTACATATGTGAGAAAGATGTTTCAATCTGTATGGGATGCTGTGAATAATAACAAACTTCACGAGTTCAAAAAAACAATGTAGGCTATACTCATATGAACAGCCAGAAATGTTTCGATCAAGCCATGATCAGGCGATGTAGACTCGACCATACACGATTAACTCAAGAAAATTTACCACAAAAAAGAGCTGTCCCAAGGTGTATTCCGTGCCACGAAAATCTCACAGTGAAACATATTCTTATCGGCTGTATAGATGTTAAGATTGTAAGAGATTCTGTTATCTAGCAACTATTTTAGAAGATCTTTATTTGGTTGGGCGAGGGAGGACTGTGTCTTAGGTTATTTTAAAGAAATCGGTTTGCTGAATAAGGTTTAATGTGTGTATGTTTTAATGTGTTGGATTTCTAAGTTATTAACTTGAATACCTTTGTTTGATCCTCGCTATATATAGCTGAAATATTGGTGAACGCGCCGTTAAACCATAATTCTCTCTCTCAGTCACGCTTTGATTGTGACTGTTTATATGACACTATGATGATCTTGAAGTACATGGGTCCATACGGCCCCTAGCCTCGGGTTAAGCGGTCGTTGCGATATGACTGAAATAATGTTGAAAGCGACGTTAAATCCTATTCACTATTCTATTCAAGCGCAATTAGACACAAGTTAAGGAACGTAACTCCGAAGATCTTGCAATCTGCGCTCGTATTTTGCTATCAGCATGCAATATGTGTCGCCAAATTCGAGAAACTGAGTGGAGGCGCTTGGTGGTATAGCCCTGTTTTATAAGTTTGTGCAATAATGTTTTGTGATGTTGATAAGAATCGTAACATTTAACAAGGATCTAGCAAATGCTACTAGGGGAGATATCTATACGCCATATGCAGGTCCCACTGGATTATTATCGGGTCGCTACAGTTTCCATTAGGTTTCTGGTGAGTTTCTGAAATTGGAAACTTGAGCCATTCGCCCATTGAAATGCTAGTGGGCGTGTAAAAATCCACTCAGATGAGTTACAAACCCCTAATGAGGTGGAAATAATCGGAAAGAGAATTGTCTTCTATATGGAAACTGCTGTTATTTCATTATGCCAAATCCTGTAAAGTAGGGAACTGTACGTATGGTATTGGTTCCAGTAAAATTCGTTTGAGGAATCAAACAGGCCATTCATTTTACAACAATAAATCAAAATAAGCTCAGATATAAGGCCCATATGTTACACCTTAAACACTTCCTATCTAAAATATTCTGCTTGTTTATGGACATCATCGACTGCCCCCGTGTCCAGGATAATAAAAACTGTGGGCACTCTCGTGTTCTGGCATATGTAGGCACCGTCGTGATATGACGGAAAACATGTTGAAAACGACGTTAAATCCTACCCACTCAGTTGTATTTGCCAGACACCAGACAAATTTCCGCAATACCTTGTAGCTAATAGACTACTGCATATCGATGCTGAACACTGAATGATGTCCTAATGCGTGCGACCTATCCGATAATGTTATCACAAATTGCCACTAACAATGAACGGATATTGGCCACAGTAGTTTAGCCGTATTATTTTCACCGTTAAAGGTGATCTGCAAAGCTTTTAATTTTATCTAAACTGTTGCTTATATACATCTTGTCTTATGTGACATAACTTTTATACGTTTTTGGGGCAAATATAGTTGGCAAAATTGTACTAATAACAATATTTAAGTTATCCTGTTATAAATCCGTCTTGAAAACTTGCATCGCTTGTCTCTCTTGGTTTGTAGAACGTTATGACGTTATAGTGGTCCCCTTCAGTCAAGTTTTATTCAAATATGACGTCATGCTACGTCGGATGAATGAACGGGGACCACTATAACGTCATGACGTTCCAAAAACAACGGGAGGCAAGCGATGACGTTTTTAAAAGTTCTGGCTCTCGGTATAAGTTTTGACTTCTCATATACCTAAATAAAACAATAACCCACAGAACTCCTACCACACATAATTGTAACAACTATAGAAGTTCTTGTTTTATGACATTTTAACAGAACATTGGAAAGCTTTTCAGTTCACCTTTAACTTGTATTCGGATCAGAGGGTATATGCGTGTATAGTAAAGCATCAATAGAGTACTTAAGGCTTTCCCATGAAAATTTGACTTTCTGTCAAGGATGACAGCAAACATTTCAGGAGGGTCGGAATTTGAAACATTTTAATAACAATACCAACTTTTTTCGTTGAATTCGCATGGTTCATGTTTAGAATGCTGAAAGGATGTGAAATGGAAATATCCGTATTTCTGAACTGTGGTGATTTGAACAGGTTCAGGAAATATTTTTATCGAAACTATTACCATATTTCATCCAATCTAATCGACCGACATATGCATTCATATTTACCAAGTAATAGGCGACATATATTTAATCTTCCTTGTCTTCTTCTACCCTAACCGCCAAGTTGAACCTAGCGAAGGTTTCCAATATACATAAATAATCTGTTTGTGCCAAGCCTGATAATAGAGTGCCTTTATATTAGACATCTCTATTTTTGAAGGTAAGTGTATCAGGTCTTGCCGTTATCATCGTGCCATTTGTCCTTCGATTCTTCCCATTGTGGAGGCGAAAATTTTTAATGGAAGATGGCTACTTGGTGAATGGCAGATCAGAGGATTAAATTAATTCCATGTGGCCGAAGAGAAGCTCTAGATTTTCAAACGATTTTCTGAATGAATGTAAACGCTCTCCGTGCACGAAGACGTTATTATCAATCAGGAAAATTGAAAAAAGGATACTGGGGTCGAAGAATAACATGTATGAGAGTCTGATCATGACACGTTGATTTTTAGCAGTTTATATATCAAAATACCGTGTTATTCGTGATGCGCAATTGTAAAATCCTTATCACTGAGAAATATTCTTTTATTCTTTATTCAAATGAATTTCCAATGTTTTTCTACGGTATGATTGATCTCGATTACGGTATGATTGATCTCGATTACGGTATGATTGATCTCCATTACGGTATGATTGATCTCCATTACGGTATGATTGATCTCCATTACGGTATGATTTATCTCCATTACGGTATGATTTATCTCCATTACGGTATGATTTATCTCCATTACGGTATGATTGATCTCCATTACGGTATGATTGATCTCGATTACGGTATGATTGATCTCCATTACGGTATGATTTATCTCCATTACGGTATGATTTATCTCCATTACGGTATGATTTATCTCCATTACGGTATGATTGATCTCCATTACGGTATGATTGATCTCGATTACGGTATGATTGATCTCCATTACGGTATGATTGATCTCCATTACGGTATGATTGATCTCCATTACGGTATGATTTATCTCCATTACGGTATGATTTATCTCCATTACGGTATGATTTATCTCCATTACGGTATGATTTATCTCCATTACGGTATGATTTATCTCCATTACGGTATGATTTATCTCCATTACGTTTTGAGTGGGACTGTTCATTTGAACTTCATGGAGATGAAAACACATGATGTTCAATGCTTTACGCCAAGCAGGTCAAAATAGTTAATGTATTAGATATTTTCGCTTGAGTCAATAATCTCATAAGATTCTGCAGGCTTGTTCGTTTTATCGTAATATTTCAATCTCTCGAAAGAGAGGTTAGAAAGAGTAAGATAGCTTCCAGCACCGAGTTCACCGAAATTAGATGTACATAATTTTGTGAAGAACCCATCACAGGACTACGTAAAATGAAAATATCCAATTAAATGTTTGTCGTGAACGGCATAAGTATTTCCCCGCCACCCAGTGATGCTCCGAAACACTCGAAAGTTGAATTTTACGATTCTAATTTCACTTCGGTTGGGATCATATTCGATCCGATGTGTATCATGATGATGTAATTGTTTTTTTTTTATTTTCGCCCTTTTGTCGTTTTTAAGTGAAAGTACATAAAACTATTTTATTACGTATGATATATTATTTTCCAATTTTCCAATATTGCACCAATAAAAATATTGACCATCGGTTCGAAAAATGGCAAAAATGCCTTTTTGAGATATAACACCAATGTGACGCCACCGAGGCTTTATTAGAGGAACCCACTTCGCGTGCTTCATATTATGGGGAAGCTTGACCCAAGGATATAGGGTGGCAAATTGCAGCTTCCTATCTTCCAGAATAACGATATATTGTAGAACGGGAGGTGGATGGGGTAAGGGAGAGTGGTTTCTGACAAACCCACATCGCGAAAAACCTCAATTTGAACTTGGCAGATAGGGTTGGAACAATATCACAAACATTTCGACAATCATTCCCTGGAACCAATATTATGTCTACAGTAAGAGTCTGTTACAGTTGAGGTCTAGTATGCAGACACGATAGAGCTTGAAAAATAATTGCCAGTAAAATTAAGGACGAACTCATGGAGTGTTGCAGTGTCCCATTAATAGGGGCTCGACTGGTCATGAATAACCTATCATGTCGGATAACAACGGACGTTGGGCGATCAATCAGCCAGCGACACGTTTACCAGCTGAATAGGTGCGAATGGGTATGGCAACCAAGGCTAATGAGAAAAACAGGTCTGCCCGTTTACTCATGAAAGAGACCAATGTCCTTCAGAGTGACACATTCACCTAGGAACTCCTGATCAAAATACCCTGCTGTACTTGCGGTATCAATAAACTCTGAGAGAGTAATCTTTCTTCCTCACAGAGGAATCCTAGCTACAACAGCTGCTTCCACATCTGCTCACTAGTCTACAACATTTACTGTGGAAGGAAACACAAACAGTTTACGAAGAAACGGAACGTATTGCTTTGAAGTTCCACAGACATACAAAAACTGTACCAGCTTACGCATATACAAATATTTCAAGTCTAGCTATCTGGGAATACACTGGTTATATGTATATGTATTTATGAATGCGTTGATTGTGGTGCTGATTGTGTCTTGTGATCTATCGACCGAGCAGCGTTATCGAGCACACTTGATTATGGTCACAAGTGAACTTTTGAAATCGAATCTATGGTCTGATTTATTTGAGGTCGACGTTTTTGAAAACATAATTACAATTTATTTCCAATGAAAATACCAATCACGCCTACAAGACCGTAAACATATATTGCGCTTGACTTACATCATCAGCAGATATACTCAATCCATTAAAAGAGCATCATCGATTTATCTTACTATATCTTTAGTAACCCTCTGTTCTTTCCACATATATTTTGTGCTTGTTCAATTTTGGATTATCTTTTCGCTCTCAAAGGAAGGACCTGGACACTTAAATAAGGCTACTGTACTTTTAAATAGGGATAATTAGCCAAATTTTAGGAGAAGTCCAAATGATGAAAGACGAAAACTTGTATAAATTTATTTATCATGTAGAGTCAGAACTAAAAAACCGAGGTTGTCGCCCAAAATATTACGAAACATTGCATACTCGACTCACGAAATACCAATTTAGAATTTAATAAAATAAGCTTAATATAATAATGGACAACCAGCGATTAAACCACAGGCCCCGGCCCTAATAATGTTAATTTCAGTGAAATAAAAGCGAAATGTCAATATACGAAATGTTGTTGTTGTTTACGTACGAAGGTGGTGTACGACTCATATGTACCGATCAGGAAATTCTCCCTTTCTCACAAATTCCTTCCGGACCACCAACAAAACTAGGCATCAATCGATCACGTATACATTCTAGTTTAAGTAAATCGTATGCTTGTTTCCATGACGAACTCTTTTCTGTACAAAATAAACTGAAAACTATAAATATTTCAACAGCGAAGATCGATCGGTAACAAAAATGGCCGCGGAACATGGGTACTCTGGTGTGACCTCATAGCTTCATGCGTAGATACGAGAGCCTGAGCATAGGGAGGGAAGGGTCGGATCGTATGACATTGTTATATGATATATATTCTTAGCGTTATATTTGTATTTACATAATTCAAAACTTCGATAATGGAATTATTCTCTTTTCTGTTATTTGTTGGATTTTGTCTGCACTAAAATATTAAGACCTGAGAATTTGATAGTACATGCACGAGGATCGGGGGAATTTGATTCACTCCATAGCAACATTTGTACATTTGTTTCCCCTGTAACAACTAACGCATCTTCAGATCTGGTAGAGGTTGCTGAAATATCTCGGAAATTGAAGTGTCTTCACTGCTGTTCAGACACAGAAGAGCATTTGTTGACTCGGGGCAGTTTCTTCTTTTCGTTTGAATTTGATTCATGTCAGCGGTCTTTGACAGGCCAGACACATTGTACCTTTGATGGTGAAGGATAGTATCTGCTCGCATATTGACGATCTGTAAAGCTGGCAAATTGAACTCTCATCCACTCACTGCTCTTGGAGGGCTTGAGAATTATCGACCGCCTCATCTGATTTATAACCCTGACACAATTTGATTTCCTTCATAATTTCGAAAATGCTTCTGATAGAATTTCTTCCGAAATCAGTGTGATTGCTGACTGAAATTGTCTTCAAATCAATATAATGGTTGCAAATTGATAAAAAAAGACCCTCTACGGATTGAAAACTCTTTCAGTATTCTTTAACTCTTTCAGATTCCTTAACTCTAAGCATCAAGTGGCTGTCAGATTCCTTAATGACAGCAACATTGTTTTCTAACGCTAGTTTTAAATGCCATCCAAGTTGAAAAGAGGATCATTTGCTTTACTCGAGTCTCGATGCGTCAGTCCAATGTACACCTTCAAAGTATCATTTCCGATTCTTTTTACGGATGTTTTGATTCTGAGGAATACTCCTTTCAGTATTGAGGCAATTTTCTTTTTTGTGCGTTTCTGTTCCGGCCAATGAGCTGAGATTGTTTTGAAAGTCACAAATTCATCACTTTCCTCCTCGAAATGAGATTCAACAATATTTGACAGAACAAACAAAACAAATGTCAGAGTTCATATACTGGAGGTCGATTTTCAATTTTTTTTTATTATTTAATTATTTCGTCTCTTGCATATATTTGGAATTCATGATAACTGTTATACGAAAAAAAAATCTTTCCATTATTGACGCGAAAATTCTTTTGTGGACGAGAACTGAATATTGAATGTCGAATATGACGCTTCTATTCTACCATACTATGCCTATCAAACAGATTATAGCCTCTAATTTTCCGGAAATTTAAATGGTAATACTATGTAGTACACTACAGCCAATATAGTCTATACAGCTATGTTAGCTAAAAAATTGTATTGTAGATGATATTTCGATCGTTAGTGTCAGTCATGTTATGATGTAGTAGCAGCAATACTCACTAGTTAACTACCGTATATCAGTTGCACGGGACATACTGTTCTTTGCTATATATCTATGACATTGCACGCCCAAGATCAGCACCAGCAACATAAACATCCAGACAACATGAATAAATTGTTAATTGTAAATAATTTGAATAAATGAATAAATAAATGAAAAAAAAAATAAATAAATGAATAATAATAATAATAAATGAATGAACGAATGAATGAATGGTTTATGTAAATATTACTATTACCAGGTGCTGGTTAAAGA
Source organism: Hanleya hanleyi (assembly GCA_036873755.1). Taxonomy (NCBI): domain Eukaryota; kingdom Metazoa; phylum Mollusca; class Polyplacophora; order Lepidopleurida; family Hanleyidae; genus Hanleya; species Hanleya hanleyi. The sequence continues at coordinate 202,949 of JAVTVY010003304.1, read as the reverse complement.
ATTGAGTGTAGACATATCTTCATCAAATACGTCTACTTACTCCCAAACTGCATTTACTCTGGAAGATTTATTTAACAATCACAAAAAGTTTCTCAGGGAAAGAGGTATTTGTCTTCCAACCAATCATAACGACATACCAAAAATATATTGGACTCCCAAAATGCATAAATCACCATACAAAGCTAGATTCATAGCTGGTTCTAGAAGCTGCACCACCAAGCTTCTTCAACCCTATTGACGAGGGCCCTTCAGGAGGTAAAAGCATTTTTGGAAAGGTATTGCGCCATTATTTCTAAGAACTCTGGCGTTGAATGTATGTGGATATTGAAAAACTCAAAATGTCTTACGGAAGAACTTAATGCTAAAGGTCACATACCGTACAGACATGTATCCACATGGGATTTCTCGACTCTATACTACAATCCCTCATCAGGACCTTATTGACCGTATAAGTTCATTAATAGTATCTGTGTTCAAGAAAACTGATCGTAGATATATTAATGTCGGAAGCCATAAAGCATTCTTTAGCCTGACTACATACAAGAGATATCATTCATGGGATGTTTCTTTGTTTATAGAGTTGCTTGAATTTCTCATTAAAAATATCTATGTGAAATTTGGCAACACAATATATCAGCATATAGGTATTCCAATGGGTACTAATTGTGCACCCCTGTTGGCCGACCTGTATCTGTTCTCTTATGAATATGACTATATGCAGGCGCTTTCAAACACCGATCCATTCAAAGCCCGTTCCTTCTCATTCACCAAACGCTATATAGACGATCCTCTCGCTGTGGATAATCGTTATATAGATGACGAAGTGAAGGATATATATCCACCTTCACTGGATTTGAAGAAACTACAGATAGCCCTACTGGCACATCTTATTTAGATCTCTATATCTATAAAAATGAAGCGGGCATTCTCTCTCGTCGACTTTATGACAAACGAGATGATTACAATTTCGACATCGTAAACTATCCCTTTCTGGATAGTAATATTCCAGTGGGACCTGCATATGGCGTATACATATCTCGCTTAGTAGCATTTGCTAGATCCTGTCTTAAATGTGATGATTTTAATCAACGTCACAAAACACTGTTGCAGAAACTTATAAAACAGGGCTATTCCGCAAGCGCCTCCACTCAAACTTTCTCAAATTTGGCGATACATATCGCATGCTGATAGCAAAATACGAACGTAGCGTGCAAGATCTATGGCGCTACGTTTAGTAACGTGTCTAATTCCGCTTAACCCGGGGCTAGGGGCCGTATGAACCCATGTACTTCAAGATCCTGATGGTACTCATATGAACAGTCACAATCAAAGCGTGACTGAGATACATCTTTCTTTTAGATGACGACTCTATAACGAATATTATGGATTAAGAATACTGATCAGCGATACGGATTTGATAGTTTTGGAACATCATGATGTCTTGCCGGCATCATTGAAAACTGTTGACCGCTTCTCTCTTGCAGGAAACAGCCTATGTTTATGTATACTATGATTGTCTTTTTGAATTTGGTGCTAATACTGTTATATGGAATATGGAATAGGTCTTTGGATTATGGACGCGGATATTCTCTAATGGACGACGGCTGAATTATGGATGACGGACTAGACGCTTGTAATTTTAACCTGTGTATGGCTGGATTCTGCTGGTGGACAAGTTGTCCCCGAGGCCGGGCCCTGCACACCCAACACTCATAATGAATACAACTAAAATAAATAATATTAAGACAGACCCGAGAAACCTTAGTGCAGGTTTCTCGGCCGAGTCTCTAATAGTTCGAAATGCACTAAGACCTTTTTCAATCCAAATGATAGATATATTTCTGACAGCAAAGCAAGGTTACGACATTAAACCTTGTAATATTGCGCTTGATGATTGTTTAGCACCGAATTTTACATGTAATAATTTCAAAATTTCTAAGTCATGGACATCGTGGATGTCTCACGTGTCCACTCTTTAATACTTCAGCTTCATTTAGTTCCACGTTAACTGGTAACTCATATTCTGTAAACTCGTATGCTGATCTTAGTTGTTCTACTACAAACTGTATTTATTTAGTTTCCTGTAAGAAGTGTGGTCAACAGTATGTTGGCAAGACCACCAAAGACTCCATCTTAGGGTGAATGGTCACAGAAAATCCGTTAGGAAAAAGCAATTGCTTATAGGTAAGCATTTTTCTGGACCCGATCATGGCTGGGACAACTTTAGTATTCAGAACATAGACGTCGTCTATCCGTCTACCAAGGATTCCTCTTTGGATTTGAGAGAAAAATCCGAGAGCGGGAATTATTCTGGATGCTAGAACTTGGGTCGGTGTTTCCGTTTGGTTTAAATGATAATGTCAGTGGGTTCGGCAATGCTACAAACGCCGTTCAAATATATCCAACATTACCCAACTATTTAAACCCCATCAACGGAGACAACGCAGCCATGGTTGGCAGAAAGTTTAATAGTTCGATGATTCACGATCATATCACTTTAAAAATTACTTAGTGGGTTTAACTAACGCACCCAATAGTATACATAGCTTACGTACAGTTCTGTATGCGTTATATAGAACTTTAAATCAAATAGCCAGAGATATACAACAATCAGCGTCTTCAGGAAATATAATACCATCAAAAATCAGTAAAGTATGTCAAGATATAGCATATTTTCGGTTGTATCGTCCAGTGAACATAATCGAAACATCTCAAGATCGGCTTTTCTTGAAACTCAACTACTTAGATAAAGGACTGGACATCATTAATTTACCTCGAATCCTGAATGATCCAGAGGTGCGCAACGCTGTACCAAACTATTTTAAGTTCACAGAACCTCCTTGCATTTCATATAAGTATACTAAATCTATAGCCACCAAAATATTCAATTACTCCAATGCTGTCAAGGAGTTTGACTGGAACTTATACGTCAAGGAGGCTATAGTTGTGATTGTGGTGTCGAACTTTATCTATACACCATGCAAACATATTGTGACTGGTGACCTTGATGTGGTGAGTGATAAGGATCTGAAATTACTCTGATGAAGGATCTAAATATAGAGAGCCAAGAAGAATAAATCTGAAGGCCGACCAGAAGATAGTCCTGTCTGCATTAGAACAGTACGTTATTGATTGGTCTAAGCGAGAAAAGGTTGAACCTACAGTACTCGCTGATTGGCTGGACCTCACCAAGAGCAAGGACGTTGAAACAATCCGCCATATTGACAGAAGTACTCTTCCCCAAGCAAAACAAGTACTGAGAAACCTCAATTTGCAAGAAGTTCTAGCAAATCTCCAGAGTAAATTCGTCATAGTCCCAGCAGACAAAGCTCCGAATAACATAATATTCATATGTAAATATTACTATTACCAGGTGCTGGTTAAAAAATTGAGTGTAGACATATCTTTATCAAATACATCTACTTACTCCCAAACTGCATTTCTCTGGAAGATTTATTTAACAATCACAAAAAGTTTCTCAGGGAAAGAGGTATTTGTCTTCCAACCAATCATAGCGACATACCAAAAATATACTGGACTCCCAAAATGCATAAATCACCATACAAAGCTAGATTCATAGCTGGTTCTAGAAGCTGCACCACCAAGCTTCTTTCAACCCTATTGACGAGGGCCCTTCCAGGAGGTAAAAGCATTTTGGGAAAGGTATTGCGCCACTATTTTCAAGAACTCTGGCACGTTGAATGTATGTGGATATTGAAAAACTCAAAATGTCTTACGGAAGAACTTGATGCTAAAGGTCACATACCGTACAGACATGTATCCACATGGAATTTCTCGACTCTCTATACTACAACCCCTCATCAGGACCTTATTGACCGTCTAAGTTCATTAATAGTATCTGTGTTCAGAGAAACTGATCGTAGATATATTAATGTCGGAAGCCATAAAGCATTCTTTAGATCTATTACATAAAAGAGATATCATTCATGGGATGTTTCTTTGTTTATAGAGTTGCTTGAATTTCTCATTAGAAATATCTATGTGAAATTTGGCAACACAATATATCAGCAGCATATAGGTATTCCAATGGGTACTAATTGTGCACCCCTGTTGGCTGACCTGTGTCTGTTCTCTTATGAATATGACTATATGCTGGCGCTTTCCAAAAACCGATCCACTCAAAGCCCGTTCCTTCTCATTCACCAAACGCTATATAGACGATCTTCTCGCTGTGGATAATCGCTATATAAATGACGCAGTGAAGGATATATATCCACCTTCACTGGATTTGAAGGAAACTACAGATAGCCCTACAGGCACATCTTGTTAGATCTCTACCTCTAAAAATGAAGCGGGCATTCTCTCGTCGACTTTATGACAAAGAGATAAGATTTACATTTCGACATCGTAATCTGGATAGTAATATTCCAGTGGGACCTGCATATGGCGTATACATATCTCGCTTAGTAGCATTTGCTAGATCCTGTGTTAAATGTGATGATTTTAATCAACGTCACAAAACATTGTTGCAGAAACTTATAAAACAGGGCTATTCCCTGAAGCCCTCCACTCAAAGTTTCTCAAATTTGGCGATACATATCGCATGCTGATAGCAAAATACGAACGTAGCGTGCAAGATCTATGGCGCTACGTTTCGTAACTTGTGTCTAATTCGCTTAACCCGGGGCTAAGGGCCGTATGAACCCATGTACTTCAAGATCCTCATGGTACTCATATGAACAGTCACAATCAAAGCGTGACTGAGGTACATCATTTTTAGATGACAACTCTATAACGAATATTATGGATTAAGAATACTGATCAGCGATACGGATTTGATATTTTGGAACATCATGATGTCTTGCCGGCATCATTGAAAACTGTTGACCGCTTCTCTCTTGCAGGAAACAAACCTATGTTTATGTATACTTTTGTCTTTTTGAATTTGGTGCTAATACTGTTATATGGAAATGGAATAGGTCTTTGGATTATGGACGCGGATATTCTCTAATGGACGACGGCTGGATTATGAATGACGGACTAGACGCTTGTAATTGTCCTTGGCCGCACTCATCAGATCATCTAGCACTACCACGTTGGTCTGCTCGGGATCAAAGTAATACGGTTCGTTTATGTCGTGGGGAATCCCTGGGACGAAGCTCACATTCTGTAACCTTGTAGTTTCGTAGGCGGGCTGCCATTGGCTATAACACCAAACAACACGTGTCGGAGCTGGGGTTGCCACAACTGCCTCTAAGAACTTCATCACCCAGGACGTCTTTCCACATGCCGTAGGGCCGCTCACCGTCATCGTATAGGGATGCTCTACTGCTCTTGTTGGACCTATATCGGGACTCGGCTGTGTCTCTTGGTTGTGTTTGCGTTGAATGTGCCTGAGTATACTATCGCGACGAGAGAATGTTCTCTCACAGAACGTACACGTACACGACATGTTCATCAGTCGACCAATACATATGGATTGATGATGGACAAATGTTTATTCCTATATTTAAAGACTCTACCACCACCACCACACACACACCACCACCACCAACTCCACCAACACCACCGCCACACACCAGCAACACCACCACCAACGCCACCAACGCCACCACCAACGCCACCAACGCCACCAATGCTACCACCAACGCTGCCACCAAGGTTTCCACCGCGGTGGAGACCTTTACACCGCGCGCGCCGGGGTCAGCTCTGAGCTCCACAGGCTTTGAGCTCCATGAGCTCCGATCCAAGAGCTCTGCCACACGGGGGCTACCACCACCACCACCGGGCGTTGACGCCCGTCAACGCCCGGTGGTGGCGTTGGTGGCGTTGGTAGTGGCGTTGAATGTGCCTGGGCGTACTATCGCGACGAGAGAAGGTTCTCTGACAGAACGTACACGTACACGACATGTTCATCAGTCGACCAATACATATGGACTGATGATGGACACATGTTCATTCCTATATTTACAGACTCTACCACCACGTGTACGTTCTGTCAGAGAACCTTCTCTCGTCGCGATAGTACGCTCAGGCACATTCAACGCAAACACAACCAAGAGACACAGCCGAGTCCCGCTATAGGTCCAACAAGAGCAGTAGAGCATCCCTATACGATGACGGTGAGCGGTCCTACGGCATGTGGAAAGACGTCCTGGGTGATGAAGTTCTTAGAGGCAGGTGTGGCAACCCCAGCTCCGACACGTGTTGTTTGGTGTTATAGCCAATGGCAGCCCGCCTACGAAACTACAAGATTACAGAATGTGAGCTTCGTCCCAGGGATTCCCCACGACATAAACGAACCGTATTACTTTGATCCCGAGCAGACCAACGTGGTAGTGCTAGATGCTCTGATGAGTGCGGCCAAGGACAATTCACACGTCGCCGACTTGTTCACTAAAGGATCCCATCATCGGAATCTGTCCGTCATCTATTTGACCCAGAATCTCTTTCCTCAAGGGAAGGCGTCAAGAGATATTGCCTTGAACTGCCAATACTTTGTGTTGTTCTCCAATCCCATTGACAGAGCACAAATCCGTGTGTTTGGTAGTCGAATTTATCCTCAGAACATCGACCATTTCATGCAGGCGTTTCAAGGGGCGACAAGTCGTCCGTACGGCTACCTGTTCGTAGATTTAAAAGCCCATACCCCCGAAGATCGTCGGCTGGCGACCCACCTGTTACCCGGCGAGGAATCACCGCAACGTCATATACCCCTACACCATCCGCCGAGTCCACTCCTGGCAGAGCAGCAGCAGCAACCCACCCCCATACAGCGGGTCCGCTTCATACCATCAGTCCCGGAATATCACCCAACCGTGAAGGCCCAACCCGTACCCGTACAAGGGAATGAAGATAATGTGAACTCGAGGCTATGGAAGAATTTGTTCAAAGAAAGTATGGACGCCGAGATGGGCGAGACGTTGAGGGCCACAGAAAACACAAGTTTCAACACAAAGGATATTCGAAAAAAGAAGCCGCAATTTTAGCCCATAACAGATTGGCACCCAGACTACGACGGGCTTTATGTCAGCAGTATGTCGACCTCGTGACCCATATGAAATTGTTGGACAAGGACCCAGTCCATATGGAAATCGAAAGAACAACGTCGATGTTGAAAACCTCGGGCATGAACTGGAAAGCGGCGTATGTCAGAGCAATAGCACAAAAGCAACATTTGTTTGAACGCATCATTAAACGACGTTAAAGCGTTAAGAAAGTGTGTTGAAGCGTTGAGACGAGCGTTAAGGCGTACATATAGGGCGTTGAGGCGTAACAGTGAGCGTTGGCGGGCGTTACTGTCTATGAAAGCGAGTGTATTCCCAAAACACGCACAGTCGACGTTCAACCGTCAACATGGCTTATACTTGTTCTGAGTGTGAACGCACGTTCACCAGACATTACGATATGATGCGACACCAGAAAAATATACATGGGATTGAAGACGCCGAGGAGTCCGTTGAATCGGATGCTGATACAGAGATCGATGAGAGTGTATCGACTGATACCGAATCCAAGATTGTTGACAGTCTATCTACTGATATGGAGAGCTTGACCTCAGATAGTCAGCCTACATCCCAGGAAAGTGAGGCAGAACCTACCTTCTGGGATCGTATTGTGACAGCAGCTATCAATACTCACGCTGAAGCGATCGAGGACGCGGGACAGGATAACTTACAACAGGCGTACACCGAAATGCGGCCCCGCATCAGGAAAACAGCCATGGCGATCTATGAACAGTATACCTCACTACCGCTTGAAATGAAAGGCGACCCCACGCACAGGTCCATCATGAAGACCAAGCGTCACTTGGGAGAGGTTATGGGGTTACCACCCACCGAAGCCCTGGAAAATGCGATTAGAATGCGCAAACAACTGTTTCAGGATATGCTGCCCGACGAATATCCAGGCCTAACCGACGACGATTAGAACAAACGGATGAGAGCGAACAGGGCCGAAGATGGGACTTTCTTAAGGACGGCTTCTGATTGGACAAGTGCAGCCGAGAATACATCTGACGGGCAAGAACGAATATGGCAGGACCAAATGGCGGTCTCTGATTGGACAAGAGTATTCTTGAATTGTAAACATACCCAACGCGGCTCCCCCAGCGTGGGTATGTTATGATGGAGGGGAAAATAAACTACCTGAACAAAACTCGTTGTTGTTGTTGTTGTTGTTCTCTCATCCTTGTTGTTGTGGTTCTTCTCTCATCTGTCTATATCATGGCGTCAAGGTGTTATGCTAGGGCGTTAAGGCGGACGTTGACGGGCGTCACTGCATTTGCAATGAATTAGTGACAATTCCATGAAAATCAGAGCTTTTGGGCTAATTCACCAGGGCGTTGAAGCGTTGAGCTTGGCGTTGGCGGACGTTGCTCACAATTCCCTGTTTGCGCATGCGCAGAATGTAGACAACGGCCGAGACACTAGTCCAGGCGGATGCCCCCTCACATAGGCTTCACATGGATACCTCATACGGCTCAATCGGCTCATTAGGGGCTCCCCTATATCCTAAGACGTTCACTGCAATGCACTTTCCCCACAATTCCCTGTCTGCGCATGCCCAGAATGTTGAACACGGACGACACACTAGTCCAGGCAAATGCCCCCTCACATAGGCTTCACATTGATACCTCACTCGACTCCATAGGACCACTAGTGGCCCACCCAGACCCCAAAATGTCTATTTCCATACCCTTGGTCCACCGCGCATGCGCAGAATGACGATATTCCTACCCCACATCCACCCAGTCAGATGCTCCTTCACGAATGCTTCACATTGATACCTCATACGACTCCATAGGACCAATAGTGGCCCACCTCGACCTCAAAACGTCTATTTCCATACGCTTGGTCTACTGCGCATGCGCAGAATGACGTCAGTTCCACGTCACATCCACTCCGTCGGATGCTCCCTCACATAGGCTTCACATGGATACCTCATACGACTCCATAGGACCACAAGTGGCCCATCCAGACCCCAAAACGTCTATTTCCATACCCTTTTCCCACAATTCCCTGTTTGCGCATGCGCAGAATGTTGGCAACGGTCGAGATACTAGTCCAGTTGGATGCCCTCTCACATAGGCTTCACAGTGATACCTCACTCGACTCCATCGGCCCATTAGAGGCCCACCTCGACCCCAAAACGTCTATTCCATACCCTTGGTCTACCGCGCATGCGCAGAATGACGCTATTCCAACCCCACACCCATCCGTCGGATGCCCCCTCACATAGGCTTCACATTGATACCTCATATGACCCAATCGGATCAATAGTGGCTCCCCTAGACCCCAAAACGTCTATTTCCATACCCTTGGTCCACCGCGCATGCGCAGAATGACGCTATTTTAACCCCACACCCAGCCCATCAGATGCTTCTTAACGAATCCTTTACATTGATACCTCATACGACCCAATCGGACCATCCATACCCCATACAGGCATTTTCCTGTATAGATTTAATATGCAAATGTTCGAATCAGGGAAGATAACCCGGCATTTGCCAAAAATCACAAAAGTGCATCAAGAGTTACCTCCCCATTGGAACTCTGCTGTGTTGGAGGTAGTTTTCCTCCCCATCAACCAATTACCCCCTTAAATTTTACCCAGTGGGGACAAAAATGTTGGCATCCAGCCAATGCTGATGCAATCCATAACTACAACGCCCCCTATCGGAATCAAGAGTTACCTCCCTGGAAAATGCGACCTTTTTTCAGTAGACACTACTACTGGTGCCGTACTGAACTCTTCCGTAATTCGTTTTTCCCTGCTACTATTCCACAGTTCAAACACCAATTAATAAAAATGTGTCCTAAAGCTATCTCTCCTCCTTGGAATTATATTGTCCCAAGGCCACAAAACATTCTACTGTGTCGAATCCGTAATGGTTGCAGAGACTTGAAACGACACTTGTTCGAGAATCATGTAAGCGACAACGCGATATGTAACTGCGGTTGCCTTGACGAAACTGTCGAGCACTTTTTCTTCCACGGTCCCATTTTTACCACTCAAAGACAACGCTTGATTGCTAATCTGCTGGACACCTACGACGACCACTTGTCCTAATCTCCTCTTTCGAGATTGTGATAAAAGTCTAACAGAAAATATTAATATCCAGATGTATCTGGGAGCTTTTGTTATAGAAACCAACAGGTTCCAAGGCTGAATTGTGATTCTCGCGACCAGATAGAAGTGAAATACCGGTACTTCATATATATAGGTCATTCGCCCCAGATGCAGCTTCTGACCAATGACAATCCCTCTGTCCAGTATTACTTTTTAACAGTACAGCATTAATGGAAACAACTTATTTAAGACGAAATAATTTTTCTTGTATGTTTATTCTTTACTACTCCACATTTACATCATCACTCATCATATACAGTATCCTGCCATTAATGAATCATAATATGTACATATTCTTGTATGTGTATTTGTTGAATAATATCTATTGTTTGTATTTATTACTGGGAGACACACTAACGAGCTCTGACTCATTGTACTCCCACTGATTCAATAAAATTTCGTTTAAACCAAGATATATATCAACACAAATACAGGTTTCAAACCTAACTAAATAGGAGGGACCTCCCTTGTCTGAGAATTGCACATATGTTTTACCCTATAGATCGTGACACTTTGGTCGCATATTATTCGCTTATCCTAGCGACCTATTTAACCCCAGTCCATTTCACAAATCAAGATATAGTTCATTGATCAAATGCTAAGGGAATAAGTTATTTCGTTGTGAGACCTGGAAAAGTCTGGTCTGAGCCGACTGTCTTACGGAAAGGGTGGGCCCGGTGTTCTTTATGGATTGTGAATCATCAATAACCCAAACCCCAATGAAAAACACAAACAACCGAAATGTAATTGTATATTGACAGGAAACTTGGTTTATTGACTGTGATCTTTGTTGGCCTGTATAAAACAACGTACGGTCAGTTCCAATTAGAAGACCAAAGTGTCTGTTTAATATAATATTTTAATTATTATATATTAATGCAATATTATCGGGATATAGAATAGGTTATAATATTAGATGGGAATAAGGTAAGTTAGGAAACAAGCTTAGCTGAGAATCAAGCAAAGATAGAGTGAATTTTCTTAATATAGGAAAGGTAAGTATTGTGACTGATAAGATAGAACATGTTGTTAACAACAGAATCAGCTATAGGCTGAATAGTCAGTTTCGATCATATATATATATATATATATATATATATATAACAATTTAAATACAGAAAGTCTCAAACACACAATAGCATATATGCTATTATTATACAATATATATGTTATTGTATACAATAACTGTGTAATTGATAGCCCATTTGGCTATACCGGTGCCATTGGCATTTAATGAAAACCATTTAACTCTGTCGGGGCTACAGGTCACAAACCACTAAATATTTGCCTTACTTATTATGTTGTAAATGAGCTGGGCACATCTGGCCAAAATTATATTCCCTAATATTCGCGGCCACTATTGACATACCACACCGGATAACCTGGTTTTTCCTCTAAAAAATATGGAAAAATCAGCATACATTCCCCAACATTTTTCTGAATGACAGCTCCTGGGAATGAGGACATGGCGCCTAATGCCATGGCAACCAGGGTTGAGGGGGTCAAGAAAACCGGGCAATTTTTTTTTATTAACCTGTGACAATGGTTATTCCATATTCCTGAGAGTCAAATATTATAGGAATGAATTATAAAATATTGCATAAAACCATTTCACTGCCACTTAGTATAACAGCCAATCAGTGGTTGCCGGAAGTCTACTCCACCCAATAAATTCAATGGAGGTTTTTGACCTACACATCAGCACGCAAGCTCTACCAGGCATTCATTTCGTTCTGCTTTGCGCCTCTCCATTTAGCGCTGTAAGGATCTCACGGACTGTGCCGGAGTTGACCCGAAGTCATCTGTTGCCACAGTGAACGAACATGGCGACCGTCTAACTGAGCGACTTGATATCACTCGTTACTCACCGATATATATTTCCGCAACATATAGTTCTAGGGTAATTTGTCAAAAAACTGCTTTCAAACTGTGTGAAACTGGCGTTTTGAAATACATTGAATAATTGTTTAGTGTATTTCGAGATAAGTATACATTTTGCTATCAGTAAAACAGTCAGATAGAACAGTTCTTGGTTTTTACAAGAATCCTGTAAAAATGGGCGAGGGGACATAACTCTGATTTTCGCGCGCATACAAGAAAACCATTACCGCGAGTAACTAGACATTTTAGAAAGTAACAGGCACCAGACCACTATTAATTTTGTTACTCATGTATTAGCATAAAAAATCACAAAAAATTCAGAAAACTACCGATGCATAAATCCACTTGGCATGACAATATTCACCTTGTGAGACACTAATTGTGAAAGTCTTGACATATGTTGACCATGGAAATTTCCAATTCCCGCCACTGACAGCTGATTGGTTCTACAGAATGTCATTCAATTTGTAAACAGGGAACCTTCTTATCCCTCACTGATCATGTCTCCATCCACCATGCTTTTGCCAAAGTGGCCCAAATCAACACCGGGATGTACAGTTTGAAGCCTCATCTGCAAGTTGAAATATCAGATGTATCAGAAATGCTGAAAAATCGCAGCTCATAAAATCCATAAATATCTGCTCTCAAATTTCTAAACAATGTAGGTCGTGGGCACTGACCCGGAAGTGATTAACTCCCGTCTGATGCCTGTCAGGGATGGAACCATTGTTAAAATAAAGAATGCTCTCATCTTAACAAACCATACCCATCTCCAAACTATCTTGAGAAGGCACAGATAAAACTATGCACAGATAGAGATTTTACAGCCTATATACCAAGGGTACCCCCTTTATAATTTCCCCTCAGTTTGCCCCATATGACTTAAGACTGAGGTACAAGTAAAAAGTACAATATCTCACTAACCTGTACATATTTTTCCATCTGGTAAAAAGCACCAAGTCGACAATCCTTCTGCCTATAAAAAGAAGTATAAAGCATTAACTAGATATGTTAAACACTATTTATTTTATTTTATTAGATTAATTCATTTTTTATTAATTTTTTCAAATTAACAGTTAAAAATAAAGAAAAGTTAAATTCAAAATGTGACAAAACATAATTTGTTTACAAGCTGCTCATTTACACTACAATTGGTAAAAATTTCCTTCATAGCAGTGGTTAACTTTCTCATGTAATCAGTGGATCATCCCAGTAATCTATCAAATGTGATTAAAATTTGATGTTGATACAAAGATCAAATACATGTTTAATTCTGTAATAAGTGACAGTAATATACACAAATGTGTACACAACACATACAAAAATATAACACAGAGGTGTTTATGGTATACACATCTCCCATATAGAGAATATATGTCAGTTCAATTGGATGGATCTACATCCCATCAAGATCTTGCTGGCAGTAATTGGAAAGATGCACATATTACTTGTAAATAGTTATTATTACTGAGAAAACTCCTAAATAACATTAAGGCATATATTCTGTGTCAGATTTCAAGTCCATGAATGCAATGTCTGCAAACAGGCAACACTTGTCAAAACACTACATAGAAGAAAAAAGGAATAAAATTCAATGACAACATATCTGATGATCATTTGCTGATCTCTGCTACATTAACAACCATGAAAGATGAGGACAGCTGGAAGTTGCCTCATTTAAACTGTTAACTGTTTGGTGAAACATCAAAGTGACAACTTACAGAGAGCAAGGCCTATCTTCCAACAGAGTTGGACGCCATACCTCTGAGTCACACCGTGTGAAATTCCCAGAGAAACTATTTGATGTGTGTGTGTGGTGGTTCGGGGAGAGGGGCTTGCTAATATTTGGTGCATGTAGTCCTTGTTCCTTGCTACCCACAAGATCTCTGATATGAATATGAAAGAAAATTACAAACTTATAATCCTGGAGATAGTGGAAATGAAATGAAGCGAAAGTATGTGCTATGATGCAACTGCAACTGACAATAGACACACACAAATGTGAAACCATCAACAGTCAGATTAATTGTTGACTCAGTTAATCATATTTTATTTGTCTCATTAAAGTAACAAATGTAAAAGGCATTTTGGAAATTCTTTGTGTGTGGAACAAACATCTGAGTTTTTACAGGTGATATGATTATTATTAATTTCGTGTGGTTTTAGACTGATATAAAGTGAATTTATGCATAAATGATTGAAGCATTGAAGATTTGAACTGAGGTCTAGATTTTGAAAAAAAACATGTAATTGTATCTATGTGAATTTCCTTTCTTCCATTTACATTTTATTGTATCTTGAAAGTTAATTTGCTCATAATTACCAGCTGTGGTAAGTGGAGCTCGTCATATTTGGCATTGACTATTTGGCCCTAGTACTGACAAATCAGTCATTGTTTGCCTATATTTGCTCCAAAAGTCTCAATTTTGTCGCGGAAATGGCATAAGAATACAAGAGATGTTACCCAGCATTATCAGTATGATGTTTATTTCAACCACATTTGGCAAGAAAACAAATTAATAATTAAAAAATTGATTAAAAATAATAAAAAAAAATATTTTATTAATAATTTATTTAATGTTATTTAATAACATAAATTTGAAACAACCCTAATATTTGTACGTTGTTCATGTGTCAGCCTGGAAAAAATTGGGCTGATCAAGTCAAAAACTGTAGCCGCAGTGACGATTTAAAGTTCTCTGGTCAAGTATGAAAATGTCAGGTGACAGGCACCAGACCACTATTAATTTTGTTACTTGTTATGTATTAGCATAAAACAATCACAAAAAATCAGAAAACTACCGATGCATAAATCCACTTGGCATGACAATATTCACCTTGTGGGACACATATGTTGACCATGGAAATTTCAAATTCCCGCCACTGACAGCTGATTGGTGTTACAGATTGTCATTCAATTTGTAAACAGGGAGCCTTCTCACCTCTCATTGATCATGTCTCCATCCACCATGCTTTTCCCAAAGTGGCCCAAATCAACACCAGGAAGTACAGTTTGAAGCCTCATCTGCAAGTTGAAATATCCGATGTATCACAAATGCTGAAAAATCGCAGCTCATAAAATCCATAAATATCTGCTCTCAAATTTCTAAACAATGTAGGTCGTGGGCACTGACCCATCCTCGCGAGCCAGTATATCGATCTATCTGTTGGGATCGATACACTGGCTTGGTTAGTTACCCATACGAGTTCTGAATATACATAGAGCAAGGGGTTCCCCCTGAATAAACCCAATCAGCGAACGCGCTAAGCTAGTTGATTAGGCCAATCCGCTGCGAGGTATGAGATGTGACAGGTTTCAATTTCATCGCGGGCCAAACTGCTTTGATGTCAAGCGGAAATCGACATCGGAAGTCAAAGGAAAAACCGCAGGCTGGGGATACCGACATGCTAATTCAAAACAAGCGCGGGAATGTAATGTACGAGATTGTATAATAGAGCCATCGACTCAAGAACTCATTCGAATCACCAAAAATGTCCAGGTAAACCCTCTGCGAGGATTTAGGATTTACCTGGACTTGTGCAGATGCACTGACCCGGAAGTGTTTACTCCGGTCTGATGCCAACACCAGTTTCGATGGAAATGTGAATGTTTATATCAAATAACATACTGGTAAACGTGTGTATGATGTATTACCCCAGAAAGGAACAATTTAACCGTATTGTGCAAATGGTGCGGGAATAGGATGTTAACATTGTGCTGATATTTAGCCGCCCATGAAATTGAGCATATACACATGTATAATACATATTTACATGCAGCAAAGCAACCCTATTGCCATTCCGGCAAGGCTTTGGTGTAAGACCTCCCATTGAAAAGGTAATATCCTGGACAAAAGACTGACAATACAACTTGTAGCAGATCCTTTGTCAATTATATTTCTTGAGTCTTACACCAAATCGTTGGCGCCATTCCTCAGAAATAGAACAGATTTATATTTAAGCTTAGCCTCTCTCAAGCATTGTATGAGTGTGCTACATGTAACACTGCCATGAATGGTCTTTCCAAAACACCATCGATGAATATGGTGAACAGATTTATATTACTTAGACCAGCAATACAATATTTGGGTGGTCATAATATTATATAGCACCCATTTTGGGGATGGCAAATCAGGATATTTTACTGCAGGTATATGAAATGGTATCCTCATAGCGCGATACAAATAACGCACGTTATTCCAAGTTATAAAAGTAACACTGAAATATTTAGTCTCCACACGCTTTCCATTGTTTATAAGCTCGGTATACTGACGAATCGATATAAATTGTCTGATCGGTTTATTGTATGATGCCAATAGCATACATATACTCAATCTAGGTAAACCAAGATGGTAAATCAGGGGAATACAATAGACGTATCTCTATGAAAACTTCATGCGAAATGTTCGTCGATATTCTGCAAGATCTCATAATAAACCAATCACGACCATTTCTGACTCTTCTCTCTGACAATGATTGACGTTTACTTCACGGAGATTAACGTACATCTCGCGTGGCACAATCTTTTGATATTTTCTACCCCAAACAAAGCCAGACTTTTCGGCGGGAGTAAAGTCTTTGATCATCACGGATCTGTCTGGAAATGATACCATATTTGGATATCATTTCCCGATAATGTTTATATATTAGTCCACGTGCTGATGTGTGTAATTACATGGCGTGATTTCAATAAGCTAGCCATCTGATTGGCTAACAAATATAGTTTCAGATTCGCATGGGATTTATATAGGGCTGAATTCAGATATAATATTGCGTGATATTATATCTGAGTTTACTGAGATTGACATATACTTGTTGTTCGCATAGTGTGATATACGTGTATGGTAATGATGAACAAGAGACATGCTAAATATTGAAACAGGAATAAACTATAAAGTAAAGTAACTGGGCATATAGTAAAATTGAATCCCAGAATGACATGTTTAGTCTAGTTTATTATTTAAATGCTCCCAGACAATGCGCAATTTAATAATGGAGCCAGGTTTCAAATTATGGCCGATGTGTGATACCAATACAACAGCCCTTCAAAGATAGCTTGCTGAACTTCAGCTTTAATTTGACTCAATGTGACAAAATTGATAGCCACAAATGTTCTCAAGAATAATATGAAATATTATTATAGTAGCATGTCTCTGTCACCAAACATATAAAAGCGTAATATCAACAAATCTTCATGGATCCAGTAGAATATATACTTGGAATGCTTTAAATTTATACTTTAAAGCTCCACGATACAGACAGCGGTATGCATTTATGGCATCGCGTGCAATATACAACGAATGACAAGTTCGGTAAATATAGGTAAAAGTCGGTAAAAGAGTTGACAAAATGCTGTCAACTCGATGTAAATATAGGGGTAAAAACTCTCAGTTATTCAAACTAGAACTATGGAAGTTCAGGCATAAATTATGACATTTAGATTGACCAAAAGTATTTATTAGAGACGAGAAACAAAACTGAGTTTGTTTACTTCCGCATTCCGATGTCAGCTGATATTATGATGTTGCCAAATATCACAGGGTGCCGAACCAAACCGCGCCATGCACAAGTTTAACAGCCGAGATAGGGACATGTGGTCTTTCGAGGCCGGAAACCGTCATCAGAACTAAAATTGTCGGGTAAGGATGATAAAATATTAAATTACTATATCTTCTTTCATAATCAATTAACTTGAGGGATAATTTAGACAGATTTTGGACCGGTGCACAGTTTAAAGATCATGCGACGGGGTCTTGTGTGACGTGCGGGGAAACCGGAATGTCAAAATTCAGAGTGTTTTCGCTCGTCTAATTTTGCTATAAATTTACCAAAAAATATCTAAAAGCTATCCAAGTATTAAATTTAATAAGTACAGAGTCTGACAACAAATGAGCAAAAGGAAAACTGGGGGTCTGGTGTTAGTTTGACGAAATGACGAAATTTGGGCACTCACCTGTATAAAACAACCACTTCCAATTCAAAGACCAAAGTTTACGGACAGGCGTTCGTCTGCTCGCTCAAAGAGCCCGCCTCTAATTAACCAATTTGATTGGTCAATTGACCATTAGATACTAGAGCGGTCAGCAGAATGGGACAGATCTCCATGCTAATGAAATTCGCTCACGATGAAAATTGGCCAGATGCCAGAAAAATACGACAGGCTTTCTGTCAAACTGAATTTTGAACTGTACAGCTTGAAGACTTTCCAATTAAGTTAATATAGCTTTGGATTCCTTTGTAGGGGAAACTGTTTCCCTAACTAGAACAAATATTACGGACTACCAGTCCCATATATAATGTAGTAGCAACCATAGGGTAAACCTATCGTGGTTTCATTGTAACATTTTGTTTTGTATTGGCGTATCTATACAGTCATGCTAGTATTTTTCATTTCTGCCACAGAGGAGTTTTACGAATAACAATACATGCCAAGCCTCAACACTGGGATTTGTTCCTCGCGGGAACTTTTAATCTTCAGATAATGAGCTTGAATCAGCATTGACCCTATGAACTTCATACTAACGCCATGGGCTGTTTAATTGTTTTTGTCACGTATTGTATAATATTGTCTTAGTCTGCACAGTGTTCACTGTCCTTAGTGTATATATATCCTATGTCTCACTTGCTCAAATTTGTATCTTGAAAACGACTTTGAATTAAGTTGAAATATATATCATTATAACCATGATATCGTTCTCGGAGTTACATATATATTGCAGGTGGACCAATAAGGGTCGTAATGAGTCGTGGAGGGTTTCATCTTGGATGACTCGGCATGTAGAGGACGATTCGGGTGGGTTGGATGGGAAATGATGTCATGTGTGCGCAAGGGATTATTTGAGCAATTGACAGATTAAATGTCAGCCAAATATGGCGTGCAGTGTCTGGACTTGGCATCTAGAGGACGCGTGAGATGATTTGGATGGGAAATGACGTAATGACGTGCATGCGCATTCGAGGTGTAGGAAAGGAGATGCGTATGCGCATATTTGAGCGATTAAGTGACCACATCTCATCCAAATATGGCGTGCAGGGTCTCGCCTTGAAGTTCTTGGCGTGTAGACTAAGCTTGGGATAATTTAGGCTGGAAATGATGTCATGTTACGCATACGCAGTCGAGGAGTAGTAGGAAGATGGGCATTTTGAGGGTGCGTAAAGACGTGTTTGGGCCATTTAGGGCCCATCCTTGTTCTATATGGTCCGGGCAGCTAAGTTGTCAGGCTGTTGAAACCCTCGGTGTGTAGGCTATGACTGCTGTGCCTTGTACTGGGAGTGACGTCAGGGTGTGCATGCGCAGCTGGGCAGTAGTAGGAATGGAAATGATGTCAGGGTGTGCATGCACAGTGGAGGAGTAGTAGCGAAAGAGGGCATTTTGGGAGTGCACAGGGACGTGCAAGGTCCAAATTGCCTGTATGGGGTGACAAATTGAAGATTTCGTGGGTAGTATCAGACTTGGGTGGTTTTTATTGAAAGTCGCGTCAATATGCCTATGCCCAGTTGGGGTGTAGCATAGAACGATGGCAATTGTGGTTCACATTTGGGTGTCATATTGAAGCTCTTGACGTGTAGACGAGGACTGGAGTGGTTGGAACCGGCAGTCACATCATCGGTGACGTCATCAGTGGTGGAGTATTTCCTGATGGAAAGTCATCTATGCGTAGCTCTATGGGTGTAGTGCGTGCTAAACACTGTTCTGATTGGTTAGTCCAATGAGAGAACAACAACAACAACATCAACAACACACAAATTGCACATTTTATTTTCCCCTCCATCACAACACACTCAAGCTGGGGAAGCCTCTGTGGGTATGTTTACCATTCTCTTATGCTCTTGTCCGTATAGTGTCCAATCAGAAGCCACCTGTGTCAATCTCCAACTGCTCTTGTGCAATCAGAAGCCACCCTTTGAGAAAATGCTTTTGTGTTGTATCAGTCTACTTTTTGCTCTTGTTCGTATCCAATGGTCGTTCAGTCGCTCTGGTCCAACCCTAAGTGTCTTCGAACAGTCTAGGACCCAATGTGGTGAGTTTTATGGAAAGCTCTTGCTGCATAAAGTCATGCAATACCCTGGCCGTGGTGTTACTTTGATGTCATGGTTCGTATGAGCACTCGAGAGTAGATACGGGCGGATGCACACTCTAACACGCTCATCCAACTAGTGGTATGTGGCTGTTCGAGACGCTTGTTAGTCCGGGAGGCAAGTTGGAAAAAGGCCTTATTTTAGAAATTTGCTCACCCCACCGACAAGATAATTTTCATCTATACCATGAATTTCTATGACCATTGCGGGTATCAACCGGGGTGGATGTAGAGTTCCAAAGTGGTGTAGATTTTTTTTTATTTCTGCCGAAACGACACCCTAGAGATATTTTTTTTTGTTTCACCGAAAAAGGAGGTAGGTGACTTTAAACAACCCAGTCGATCTGATTTATAGCCCAAGCGGTCTGCGCTCTAGTACATATTACTCACCAAAAATGAGTTATATAACATCATGATTTGTTTATGTAATCCAATCGTGTGGCGTTATGTGGGGACCATATCCAAATGTCAACTGAAAATAATAATCCCTTCCAAAAAGAGGATATATGTATTTGGATTGCCATATATCGGTTAACACTGATCCCATCTATCTAAATATCATTATATATTGTTACGCGCTAAGTAGCGCAGTTTTTTAATACCTAAGATCGTAGTTGTATTCGAATCCTATGGTAAAATTGGGGGGTAAAACTCAAATCTTATTTGAAAAAAAAAATCACGCTATGGAAAAAGGGGTATGCGTGAATAAATTGACATATCTTTCTTATTGATAACCCTAGGTGTCTCAAATTTATTTCATTGTATTTAGTATATATGCCAGAGTTATATACAATCAGGATTTGGTTTTGTATCTCAATGTATGATATCATTCAGGGGCCGTATCCAAATATCAACTTGAAAAAAATATTCCTTTCCAGAGAAGGGGAGTAGTATAGAAAGGCTATTTAAAGTCAACTTGACCTACTTATTTGTTCCCCCGGGGAGGATTTGAGGAGGTCAAGGTCACGGGGCGATCACGTGATCAAGGCACAAGAGACCAAAAACTACCTCCAACACAGAAGAGTTCCAATGTAGGGGAAGGTAACTCTGGGTCACTATAGTTCCGGCAAAGGGCCCCTGGGCATGTATTCTTTCGCGGTCTGGCGGTGATGCGGTCGCGGGAAAAAGCTTCCGCGGAGAAAAAGTAGTCCTCAGACTTCAAATACGCTGCATGGTCCGATTGGGTCAAGTGAGGTATCAAAGTGAAGCATTCGTGAAGGGGCATCCAGTCATGGGTGGGTGCATGTAAAATTAGGATTTTTTCCCCAAACTAAAAAGCGGAACACGGACTTTACCCCTAAAATAGGGGAAAACACCTATCAACCCTAGCCAAAAGGGCTAATATCGGTCCCCGCGCTTATTGGGGCCTGCCTATCAAGTCAATGGGGTGGGTGCATGTAAAATTAGGATTTTTTCCCGAAACTATAAAAAGCGGAATACGGACTTTACCCCTAAAATAGGGGAAAACACCTATCAACTCTAGCCAAAAGGGCTAATATCGGTCCCCGGGCTTATTGGGGCCTGCCTATCCAGTCAATGGGGTGGGTGCATGTAAAATTAGGATTGTTTTCCGAAAATATAAAAAGCGGAACTCGGACTTTACCCCTAAAATAGGGGAAAACACCTATCAACTCTAGCCAAAAGGGCTAATATCGGTCCCCGGGCTTATTGGGGCCTGCCTATCCAGTCAATGGGGTGGGTGCATGTAAAATTAGGATTGTTTTCCGAAAATATAAAAAGCGGAACTCGGACTTTACCCCTACAATAGGGGTCTGTATTATACAATATAAGGGAAAATGCCTGTATGGGGGGAGGGGTGGTCAAATTTTTTTGTAGGCTTTACTATGGCTTGTGGGGCTCGTTTTTCTCGTCTCGCCAAGAAAATGACGATGGGAAGGGTCCCGGAGCGAATCGGTGAAATTTTGGGAAAAGTACCGGGTAGGCCTGTATATAGGCCTATAGGCTGGCTAGTACCATAAAGCCCATATACCATATAGCCCATATAGTCCCATACTGGCTATATGGGGGTATAGGTTCAACCTTGGAAATTCACACACGTTCATTGTGATATGGGTTGTTTGGATTTGTTTTTCACGTCTCGTCATTTAGAACACGATGGGAAGGGTCCCGGAGCGAAACGGTGAAATTTTTGGAAAAGTCCACCGAGGCCTGGGTAGGCCCATAGGCCTATACTGCATGGCTATGGGGGTATAGGCCCATACGGGGTGGACGTTTTGGGGTCTAGGTGAGCCCCTAATGATCCTATGATGTCGTATGAGGTCTTATTTTGAAGCTCTCGTGGAGGAGCATCCGACTGGACTAATGGTTCGTCCGTTTTCAATAGTCTGCGCATGCGCAGTCTGGCCGTAGTATAGAAAGCAGGCATTTTGGGGGGTGTGTGGGTGTGTGTTTGGGGTAGAGATGGACCGCTATGGGTCCGAATGGGTCGTGGAAGGTGTCAAAGTGAAGCTTGTGTGGGTTAGAGTCAGAATGGTGTGTCTTTAAGTGCAAGTCGCGTCAATCTGCGCATGCTTAGTTGGTTGTAGTAAGTAAAGTGGCCATTTTGGGGCAGTACAGGAAGGTATTTGGGGTCGAGATGGACCATCCTTGGTCCGAATGTGTCGTGGGAGGTGTCATTTTGTAGTTGTCGGGGTGCAGATCCCTATTTGAGGCATGTTCACGTCATCCGTGACGTCATTGTAGACATGGACCATCCTTGGTCCGAATCTTGTAGCAACGCCCGCCAACGCCAAGCTTAACGCTTCAACGCCCTGGTGAAATAGCTCAGAAGTTCTGATTTTGTAGATATTCCATGGAATTGTCACTAATTCTTCGAAATGCGGTGACGCCCGTCAACGCTCGTAGTTACGCCTTAACGCTCTAACATAACGCCTTGACGCCATGATATAGACCGGAGAGAGAACAACAACAACAAGGATGACACTTGAGAGAACAACAACAACAACACGTTTTTTTCATATAGTTTATTTTCCCCAATGTTACATCATACCCACGCTGGGGGAGCCGCGTTGGGTATGTTTACAACTCAAGAAAACTCTTGTCCAATCAGAGGCCACCATTTGCATCTGTTATATTCCTTCTTGTCCGTTAGATGTATTTTCGGTTGCTCTTGTCTGTCGCCATTTCAGAAAGTTCCATCTTTGCTCGGTGTGGCCTAAGCGTCGTCGGGCAGGCCTGGATATTCTTCGGGCAGCATGTCCTGAAACAGTTGTTTGCGCATTCTGATCGCATTTTCCAGGGCCTCGGTGGGTGGTAGTCCCATAGCCTCTTCCAAGTGACGCTTGGTCTTCATGATGGACCTGTGCGTGCGGTCGCCTTTCATTTCAAGCGGTAGTAAGGTATACTGTTCATAGATCGCCATAGCTGTTTTCCTGAGGCGGGGGCGCATTTGGATGTACGCCTGTTGTAAATTATCCTCTCCGGCGTCCTCGATCGCTGCAGCGTTAGTATTGATAGCTGCTGTCACAATACGATCCCAGAAGGTAGGTTCTGCATCACTTTCCACGGCATCACTTTCCACGGACGTAGGCTGACTATCTGAGGTCAAGCTCTCCGTATCACTAGATAGACTCTTGGATGATTCTTATATGATTAGTAATAACCAAGTTGGGTTTAAACGTGGTTATCGATATGCTGATCATATCTTCACACTAAGAACTGCTATTGAAAAATACATATCTCATAAAAAGCCACTGTATTCCTGCTTCGTGGATTTTCAGAAGGCGTTTGATTCAGTCGATCGTAGAATTTTATTTCAAAAATTAGTAGACAAAGACATCAATGGCAAAATACTCAACCTGGTGAAATCACTTTACGGCGATATCTCATACAATATTAAGATTAATAATGAGATCTCTTCAAAATTCTCAAGTCATCAGGGAGTGCGACAGGGTTGTAGCCTCTCGCCAACATTATTTAATATATTTATTGATGATATACAACACATTTATAATGACAGTTGTATACCCATCAGTCTCAATGGTCAATTATTGTCCCATCTCCTTTTTGCTGATGACCTCCTCCTATTGTCAGAGTCTCCACAGGGGCTACAGAAATGTCTGGACCAACTCAACACATATTGTAAGGAGAACCATGTTACTGTTAATTTAGATAAATCCAAAATTATTGTATTCAAGAAAGGCCCGCAATTTAAACGACCAGTCAGATGGCAGCTGGGCAACTCAATTACTCAAGTCAATCAGTATCAGTATTTGGGAGTAACTTTCTGTCGAACAGGCCACTTTAGACAGAATAGTGAGCTGATGGGCAAGAAAGGCTTGCGCGCGTCCTTTTCTTTGCTCAATAACATGCACCATAAGAATGTACCAATTAATATCGCTTGTAACCTTTTTCAGTCTTTAGTTAAACCAGTCCTCCTTTATGGATCAGAAGTTTGGGGAGCTGATCTTCTGTCATCTAAAAACCCTGATTCCTCCCCCTTAGAAAGGGTTCAGCTCAAATTTCACAAGCGTCTGTTACAAGTTCATAGATCTTCTCACAACTGGGGAGTACGAGCTGAACTGGGAATCTTCCCATTGTTATATGATGTTGTACAGCGTCCTGTTAAATATTATCACTACATACTAGAGTATCCTGACAGACTGGCCTTCCATGCCCTGCAGGAGCAAAAGGCCTTGTGTAACAAACGCGAGGGATGGCTATACAGACTGAAAATGTTTATGAGTAAAGAATTAGATATGGACGTTGACAACACACGGTGCAGTAGTTTCAAACTCAAACTTCAGACACACTTCCTGGCTTGTTTCAACTATGCACTTCAGGATAATAAGCCTAATTCTAATGGAGAAAACAAAATGAGGACATACAGATTATTTAAAAGTAATATTAAGTTCGAACCATATTTACTTGTATGTAAAAATTCCCATCACAGGCAAGCTTTTTTGAAAAAGAAAATTGGAACTGGTAGGCATACAAACCCAAAAACAGAAGTTTATCAGCGAGTCTGTGACACCTGTCAAGTAGTAGAGGACGGAATGCACTTTGTGTTGTCATGTTCCCGGTACACAACTGACAGAATATCGTTGTTTAAAACAATTACTGAAAGTCACAGTAATTTCATGACCCTAAGTGATATTGACAAATTTGTCCTCATCATGTCCTCAGAGGACTTGGTCAGTATTGTAGTGCCACATTTGTATGCTTGGTACACCCTTCGGCTACAGTGTAATACATGAGTAACCTCCTATAACAGTACAGACCATATATACACCACAGTATATTCATATATGTATATGAACATTTCATTGATTTGTTATTCATGTTCTTGTTCTTTGTTGTTTGTACTCTGCCTGTAAAGGTGTTTTCTACAATAAATTGAATTGAATTGAATTGAATTGAAGGTGATATTCACGTATCAATTGAACAAAAAATGAACCCTGTGAGAGACGAGTGTATATGTAATTAAAGGATTATATCCACCTTAAATATTGTCTAATCTGTCTAAACTTCGTTTCCGATTACTCCGCACTATTAACAAAGTAACGTCGTGTCAGCATTTGTTGTTATGTCTCCCCAAACTATGTTGGGAACTACTGGACATCTAATGTTTGTGCTGTCTGTCTGTCTGGATGTCTGGATGGATGTCTGTCTGTCTGCAAGATATCTTGAGAAAGATATCTTGAGAACTACTGGGTGGAATTTCACCAAACTTGGATGGAAGCTTCATTGGGATAGCCCCCTCATTTGATTAGGCTTTGGTGTGTGTGCGTGCATTCATCCATGTCCGGTGTCCGTCCGTCCGTCCGTCCGTCCATCCACTTGTACATGTACATGTATATACAGGCCTTGTCTGCAAGATATATATCTTAAGAACTACTGGATGGGATTTCACCAAACTTGGATGGAAGCTTCAGTGGGATAACCCCCTCATTTGATTAGGTTTTGGTGTGTGTGCGTGCGTTCATTCGTGTCCGGTGTCCGTCCGTCCGTCCATCTACTTGTACATGTATATGCAGACCTTGTCTGCAAGATATCTTGAGAACTACTGGACGGAATTTCACCAAACTTGGATGGAAGCTTCATTGGGATAGCCCCCTTATTTGATTAGGTTTTGGTATGTGTGCATGCGTTCATCCGTGTCCGGTGCCCGTCCGTCCGTCCATCTACTTGTACATGTATATACAGGGCTTGTCTGCAAGATATCTTGAGAACTACTGGACGGAATTTCACCAAACTTGGATGGAAGCTTCAGTGGGATAGCCCCCTTATTCAATTAGGTTTTGGTGTGTGTGCATGCGTTCATCCGTGTCCGGTGTCCGTCCGTCCGTCCGTCCGTCCATCTACTTGTACATGTATATACAGGCCTTGTCTGCAAGATATCTTGAGAACTACTGGATGGAATTTCACCAAACTTGGATGGAAGCTTCATTGGGATAGCCCCCTCATTTGATCAGGTTTTGGTGTATGCGTGCATGCATTCATCCGTGTCGGGTGTCCGTCCGTCCGTTCATCTACTTGTACATGTATATACAGGCCTTGTCTGCAAGATATCTGGAGAACTACGTGACGGAAGTTCACCAAACTTGGATGGAAGCTTTATTGGGATAGCCCTCTCATCTGATTAGGTTTTGGTTTGTGTGTGCGTTCGTCCATGTTCGGTGTCCGTCCGTCTGTCCATGTACTTGTACATGTATATGTATATACAGGCCCTTTCTGCAAGATATCTGAAGAACTACTGGACAGAATTTCACCAAACTTGGATGGAAGGTTCATTGGGGTAGCCCCCTCATTTGATTAGGTTTGGGTGTGTGTGTGCATTTATCCATGTCCATCGTCCGTCCGTCTATCTAATTGTTCATGTCTATACATACCTTGTTTGCAAGATATCCGGAGAACTACTCGGCGGAATTTCACCAAACTTGGATGGAAACTTCATTAGGTTCTTCACTTCTAATTAGGTTTGGGTGTGAGCTAGTGCTTGCGTGGGTCCATGCAAAATGTGCTTATCTGTCTGTCCAATTTTTGTTCACTCCATATCTTGGAAACTACTGAAGGCAGATGCATGAAACTTCTATACGGTACAGCATGTATACTATAGGTGTGGCTCTTGTATGTTTTGCATCTTTCCTATAATGTGATCAGTTTCGAAATAGTTGATGCTTCACAATTACATGTATTTCACATTGGTTGGACGCTGTAGATGTCGACAATCCACTCAAGGCTATATAAATCCCGACTCCTCACTGGGTTACTGCAACAATAAAAATCGCCTCTCTGTAATTAATATTTTTAGATGCGCAGCTTTGTTTAGGATACTTATTGCTACATTCATTTTATAACACTTTCCCTTAAATTATGTGCCCACTCAAGGCAATGTGGGAGGTTGGGGGAGACGTATGTTTTTGCTTAAAAAACAACCAGCATAGGCTTCATGCCGGAGCGGCAACTCAAGGGTCAAAGCGGAACCTTTAGTTGTTTTTCATTTCAACCGATGACAACAAATAGGGGCCATATCAGAATTACTGATAGAAATAAATTGCTCCCTCCCGCAAAAACGATATGGATATAATTACATTTGAATGATTATTGATTCACTGTATCTAAACATTAATCAATGTTTAGAATTGGTCAGTATGAGTAAAAGTAAAAGTGTTCTTGTATATAAACCGTAAGATATCACATGGTCTGTATTCAATTTATAAATGAACCCAAATAAATAGGTAGTATGGTGTTACGGACGATTACAGGGTGCCAGGGAATATTCACTCCGGTTTCACAATTCAAGTGTACCACTTCAGAAGATTAATACCAGGTAGGATTGAGTGAACATGGCTGTTGAAGCTGATTTTTTGGTTGCTGACCTAAAATACCTTCCCAGACTGATCACGCCGGTAATGCATTTAAAAGAGCTTTGATAATCACAGACGAGCAAAGTGATACGATATAAATCACTCATGCGGGATAGATCAGTAGCTTCAGTACAGAATGGCTTATCTGCTGGAGTTACCCAAATATAGTTGGAAATCCTCTTTAAACAGCAGTAATAGCCGCAAAGCAACTGCTTCTTTACCATATGTATTTTTCAAAATGGAACTCGAATACACATCTAGCTGTCTACCATCGTTTTAGCTTGGCCTCAGCTTGTCCATTCCATCTTATCAGACTTGCCCCCCCCCCCGCCAGCGTAACCGCCTTTCGCTGATTTCAAGAAGAAACACTTCACCTTAGAAGCATTATTCCCATCATTTATAGTTTTTAGGAAATAATCGAGTTATTTGTTCAACTCGTTACACGTTCATAGCTCCATATTGAGCACTCAATCAGCTACATTTTGAAACGTATAAGTCTGATTGGTCACAATCAGCGGATGGTAGACCGTAATTGTGGACAGGTTAGTATTGACAATTGAAGATTGAAGCCTGTTTACATCATCAAGAATCAGTTCAGCATCATTATTAATTAAATTGACATGTTGAGGTCAAATATAATAATGATGAATATACTTTGTCACAATCAAGGCTGAATGTAACAAAGTTTCCGTTTTAATCGTTTTGGAATATAAAATCGTGCTCTAATAATCAGAGATAAATTGAATATGACAGGGACAAGATGTCATTCAACGAGTGAATCGTTTTATTATTCGGGGCATTTATCTGAACCTCGTGAATGCACAATTATCAAACTTCAATGTTTCACATCAAAACTCATCATCGTGGGCCCACTTTTCCCTGATCTGTTATCCAGTGTCCCTCTTCCACAGATAATTAGACCCAATTCAGCTTCAAGGGACCTTTTACAAATTTGAAATTTACTCCGCATCGAATCGACCAAATTGGTCAGCAGTGCGGTGAATATTTGCTCAGCGAGTATGAATTTTGAATAGGATCAATGGTTGTTTCGTAATTTATTTATGAAGCTCCGATGGAAAGATTACTTAAACAAGCTGAAAAACCAACATGAAACTGTTGCAGCAAAATTTGATGAAGCTGGAGGTGTACAATGAGATCTGAAATTACCCTCAATCTTATGAATTTTTTTACATTTCTGACGATGGCCAAGGCCGCCATATTGAATTTAGCAGTGATACAGTATGCGACAAATAAATATGCACTGATATTAAAGTTTCCTGGATTTATTGTACCACTCAATCTGTAGCTTTTACAAGTCTCATTAATGCTAGTGTGAAACAAAAGAGCTACATAATAGGGAATCTCATATTTAGCAGTCAAATGAACAGCTGAATTACAATTACAAATTCTCCGAATAACTGATACAGTTGTTCTTAAGAGATATATAATAAAACAGTTACAGACGAACGATTCATAGAGAAGATTTGCTGAACCTATTACCTATGTCCTGCTCTCCCATATCTTTCAACAGAGAATAGTTTGTTCAGTATGTATTTTAAAACGAATCTAATGTTACATATGATAAAAATATGATAACACTGTTCACTAATACACGACACATTCCAGGCAGATTGGATCAGTATTGAAAAAAAATATTGCTATATGATCAATCATACCCGCCTTAGCAGCCGCGAGTATGTTTTCAACTTGATATTTGAATATGGTCCCCAGACGACGTTATAGTGTTGGAAAACTACCATCTATCTCGCTAATATATAACTTCGCTTTCAACTGCTGAATAATAAATGAAGCAGTTTAGACAGCCTGAATAATCATCAAGCAATATGTAGCGGGTCATTTTCACATAACCCCTTTTTCAAGTTGCTCAAGATTTGCTCAAGTGAAATTTGAATACAATCCCCAATTACTTCATACGGTTGAAAGATAGAACAAAAGTACTGACTGAAAAACACCCCTGAGTAATGTTCGGCAAAGTAAAATGAATGTCTGTAGTGGAACATATCGTCTACTATAGAAAACGAGAGATCCTGAAGGATGTTGGCGCCCACCATTGTCCGATAATTGTAAGCTAATGACAAGAGGATCTTTTTGTCCATTGTTACTAAAACAAATGATTGATTTGTAATTTTGTTTACAGAATTTCAAATCTGAGCGAAAAGATCGAAAAAGGGACACTGAAAAACACCAAGATATAATCTAAGTTCCAGGATTTTCAAGATATCTAGAAACTGTACTTATGTCGGTTGTTATAATACAAGAGAAATGAGCAAAGTTAGTCTGAAAGTGAATGTACATGTACGGAGGATCCTTCGCCTTCGTTTTGTAGTATTTTTTTTTATTTATTTTTTTGCATGTGTCATCATTTGTGTATGATGGCAAAATGTGTACCAAATTTGAGAAAGATCCATGCAGTAGTTCCTGAGAAATCGAGATAACAAGGTTTCATGGGGAAATCCAAGATGGCTGCCTGGTGCCATATTGGATTTTCGAATCGGACCAGAAAAGATATCTTGCACAACTAGACCCCAAGGGGAAGCTGTGTATCAAATTTGAGAAAGATCCACGCAGTACTTCCTGAGAAATCGCGATAACAAGTTTTCATGGGGAAATCCAAGATGGCTGCCTTGTGGTAATATTGGATTTTCGAATCGGACCAAAAAAGGTATCTAGCACAACTAGATCCCAAGGGGAACCAGTGTATCAAATTTGAGAAAGATCCACGCAATACTTCCTGAGAAATTGCGATAACAAGGTTTCATGGGAAAATTCAAGATGGCTGCCTTGTGGCCATATTGGAATTTCGAATTGGACCAGAAAAGGTATCTTGCACAACTAGACCCCAAGGGGAACCTGTGTACCAAATTTGAGAAAGATCCATGCAGTACTTCCTGAGTAATGACGATAACAATGTTTCATGGAGAAATCCAAGATGGCTGCCTGGTAGCCATATTGGATTTTCGAATTGGACCAGAAAAGGTATCTTGCAAAACTAGACCCCAAGGGGAACCTGTGAACCAAATTTGAGAAAGATCCATGCAAAATCCTGAGAAATCGCGATAACAAGGTTTCATGGGGAAATCCAAGATGGCTGTCTGGTGGCCATATTGGATTTTCAAATCGGACCAGAAAAGGTATCTTGCACAACTAGACCCCAAGGGGAACCTGTGTACCAAATTTGAGAAAGATCCATGCAGTAGTTCCTGAGAAATCGCGATAACAAGGTTTTATGGTGAAATCCAAGATGGCTGCCTTGTGGCCATATTGGATTTTAGATTCGGACCGAAAAAGGTATCTTGCACAACTAGACCCCAAGGGGAACCTGTGTACCAAATTTGAGAAAGATCCATGCAGTAGTTTCTGAGAAATCGCGATAACAAGGTTTCATGGGGAAATCCAAGATGGCTGCCTGGTGGCCATTTTGGATTTTCGAATCGGACCAAAAAAGGTATCTTGCGCAACTAGACCCCAAGGGGAACCTGTGTACCAAATTTGAGAAAGATCCATAAAGTAGTTCCTGAGAAATCGCGATAACACGGTTTCATGGGGAAATCCAAGATGGCTGCCTGGTGGCCATATTGGATTTTCGAATCGGACCAAAAAAGGTATCTTGCACAACTATACCCTAAGGGGAACCTGTGTACCAAATTTGAGAAAGATCCATAAAGTAGTTCCTGAGAAATCGCGGTAACAAATCCAATGTGGCTGCTTGGTGGCCATATTGGATTTTCGAATCGGACCAGAAAAGATATCTTGCACAAATAGACCCCAAGGGGAAACTGTGTACCAAATTTGAGAAAGATCCATGCAGTAGTTCCTGAGTAATCGCGATAACAAGGTTACATGGGGAAATCCAAGATGCCTGCCTGGTGGCCATATTGGATTTTCGATTTGGACCGAAAACGGTATCTTGTACAACTAGACCCCAAGGGGAACCAGTGTATCAAATTTGAGAAAGATCCACGCAGTACTTCCTGAGAAATTGCGATAAGAAGGTTTCATGGGGAAATCCAAGATGGCCGCCTTGTGGCCATATTGGATCTTCGAATCGGACCATAAAAGGTATCTTGCACAACTAGACCCCAAGGGGAACCTGTGTACCAAATTTGAGAAAGATCCATGCAGTACTTCCTGAGTAATGACGATAACAATGTTTCATGGAGAAATCCAAGATGGCTGCCTGGTGGCCATATTGGATTTTCGAATTGGACCAGAAAAGGTATCTTGCACAACTAGACCCCAAGGGGAACCTGTGAAACAAATTTGAGAAAGATCCATGCAGTAGTTCCTGAGAAATCGCGATAACAAGGTTTCATGGGGAAATCCAAGATGGCTGCCTGGTGGCCATATTGGATTTTCAAATCGAACCAGAAAAGGTATCTTGCACAACTAGACCCCAAGGGGAACCTGTGTACCAAATTTGAGAAAGATCCATGCTGTAGTTCCTGAGAAATCGCGATAACAAGGTTTTATGGGGAAATCCAAGATGGCTACCTTGTGGCCATATTGGATTTTCGATTCGGACCGAAAAGGGTATCTTGCACAACTAGACTCCAAGGGGAACCTGTGTACCAAATTTGAGAATGATCCATGCAGTAGTTCCTGAGAAATCGCGATAACAAGGTTTCATGGGGAAATCCAAGATGGCTGCCTGGTGGCCATTTTGGATTTTCGAATCGGACCAGAAAAGGTATCTTGCACAACTAGACCGCAAGGGGAACCTGTGTACCAAATTTGAGAAAGATCCATAAAGTAGTTCCTGAGAAATCGCGATTCGCGATAACAAGGTTTCATGGGGAAATGCAAGATGGCTACCTGGTGGCCATATTGAATTTTCGAATCGGACCAAAAAGGTATCTTGCACAACTAGACCCCAAGGGGAACCTGTGTACCAAATTTGAGAAAGATCCATAAAGCAGTTCCTGAGAAATTGCGATAACAAGGTTTTATTGGGAAATCCAAGATGGCTGCTTGGTGGCCATATTGGATTTTCGAATCCGACCAAAAAAGGTATCTTGCACAACTAGACCCTAAGGGGAACCTGTGTACCAAATTTGAGAAAGATCCATGCAGTACTTCCTGAGTAATGACGATAACAATGTTTCATCGAGAAATCCAAGATGGCTGCCTGGTGGCCATATTGGATTTTCGAATTGGACCAGGAAAGGTATCTTGCACAACTAGACCCCAAGGGGAACCTGTGAACCAAATTTGAGAAAGATCCATGCAAAATCCTGAGAAATCGCGATAACAAGGTTTCATGGGGAAATCCAAGATGGCTGCCTGGTGGCCATATTGGATTTTCAAATCGGACCAGAAAAGGTATCTTGCACAACTAGACTCCATATCCATAAAGTAGTTCCTGAGAAATCGCGATAACAAGAATTGTTTACGGACGGACTGACGACGGACGACGGACGGACGACGGACCACGGACGAAAAGCGATTTGAACACCAGATGGTGGGCTAAAAACTGCACCACATTGGAACTCTACATCCACCCTGGGTAATACCCCCCACAGCCATGGAAAGTCATGGTATAGAAGAAAATTATCTTGCCGATGGGGTGAACAATTTCACCAAAACCCGATCCTGGCTCCCGGACTATGTGGACAGTGGAGTGTGGCGAGAAAACAGTATTGATAGAAATGACATCGTTGGTAGTGGACAAATCTTAGGTGCGGGTGTAGGATGACTGTGGAGCTCCACAGCGCATAAGCATGATCCCAATTCGCGCTTGAGGTTTTGTACCTGTTCTTGTGTCCGAGAGTTCTGCGTGCTTGCGAGACTTGTAAATCACACAAATAATCGCTCCCCCTATTCGGGAACATGAAGAGCTGAACATTCCAGCAATAAATTATTGATTATTTCATGACTTTCCTTTCGGCGACTTATCATGAGTTGGAGAGAACTTCAAGAAGATAAGATCTAAGCTTAGATTTAAACAATGATGAAGATTTTATAGCTTTGAAAGTAACTTATTACATTCCCGTGGTTCCAAGATTCTACATGTATGATACGAAAAAAATACAAGAATATATTGGTCTATATAAATTTACTTCTTGGTTTCTTGTAGGATAGTGGTGGACTTGAGAAAAATCGGATCTGTTAGGCTCTATGATCGGCCAAGCCCTTTGCAGTCGGATTACGAAATCGACGTCAAGCTGTTTCTTTCTATTTTTTCCCAGGCTTATCTCATATCTTCATGAAGACAGCCAAACCTAGATTCCCCTCAATCTATCGTTTGAGAGTACTTCTATATTTGTGTCGACCAATCAGATTTTGCGTTAGAATCGCTGCACGAAAAAATTAACTTCAGGTCACATGACTGTACAGTATCACAAGAAAGCCCATTCACAGCAGACGGGGTACCACGTGATCATATATTTAAGTTGCTTTTTGGTTATTTCTGTTTTACTTATTCTCTGGATCACCGCTGAAGGGTTCTTTCTCAAAATGGCTGCTTTGGGCGTTAAAGCAGTTTTCCTTTTGGTGGTAGCCTATTTACATTTGTCCGAAAGTAGATATAGCTTACATCTCGAGGACAGATTGTACCTTCCTTTTGAATACACCCCAATACCGCGTTTTGAATACAACAGGGATGCAGCCGAAAAAGTCAAGTTTGACACTAACCCGGACCACAAATTTGCCTATGTTATTGGTAAGTTTGTTTGTTTTTTTAAATCCCATATTACTTTATTTCAGAACTTGTTACGATGCATCTGACGTATAGTTTGTTCATAAATGACAACCTGTATGCTGTAAAATCTCAAGGAGGTAAATGAGCCTTCTATCGAGCCATGTAATACAAAAAAATTTAACTTCGACCACTGATCTCAAGACATTCTAAAAAAGTCCTTCCGAATCATCAAAACATGTTCAATTCTCCAAGAATAAACCTAGGCTTGAAATATGAAAGCAGCCTAAAACTCGTAATTTTCTGATGTATATATTAATAGTCCATATTAGACCGGTCCGTCTCGTAAGAAGTCTTCATAGTTAAAAATGACCAAGCTTGCATTGTGAGATGGTAAATCGACAAAATAAATGTATCAAGATGACGGAAACTGGGCCCAGTATGACCTTTAAATGAATGGCGTGCCGGTTTTGGTCTCTTTTATGCCCAATGTATGACTGACAATGTAAGTATAAAGCCATATCAATCCTTTTCACTCTTGAGAATGGTCATAATATGGACCCTTAATCTCCACGTACGCCTAATTACGGGGTTTAATGACTGATTACCGGTACTTCGTTTCTTCCTTTTCATCGCATGCAGCATTTACCTGATTAATTGCCCAATTTTCGTTTTCAGGAGCTGATTTGATTCATGTAATCGATATGGCGGACATTCAACATTTGGATAACATACATCATCACCATGAAGAAGACTTTCTTTTCAAAGATATAGCCGTGTGTGGGAATTACGTCCTCGTGACCGGCATAAGTACGGTAAACAGGGATAATGGAAAAGTATTTGTCTTTGGCAGATACACCAGAGAGAGCGCAGACATGCCGCTGCTTCAACAGATAACAGGTAAGCGTATCCGTAACTAGCTCAGAAACTCTAGCTGTGATAGGTGAATATAGGGTAAGGGGCGTGC
This sequence comes from Hanleya hanleyi, assembly GCA_036873755.1. Classification (NCBI taxonomy): domain Eukaryota; kingdom Metazoa; phylum Mollusca; class Polyplacophora; order Lepidopleurida; family Hanleyidae; genus Hanleya; species Hanleya hanleyi. The sequence goes on along the minus strand of JAVTVY010003304.1, from coordinate 167,447 downwards.
CTTTCCTATCACAGCTCAGAGCGGACGTACGTTAAGATGTGGCGATAAAAGTTGACCTTCCGAAAGTGCCTTTTCGCAATCTTTCGCTGACGAAAATAACGAAACGGGAGAGAAAAAGTATGCCAGTTTGATACAGTTTGACCGACCTGAGCTTCTTTGACCATGTACCATCTCTCATGACTGTTTTGATGCTGACAAAATGTGATCAAATCTATGGGAAAAACATTGACTGATTTTCCCGTTTTGGCGCCTTTCTGACATGTTGTAAGAATATGACCTACGCTATTTTTATCTCGTAACCTTTCTGATCACGTGAATAAACACACGTCGCTATTAGTTTAAAACCGGCAAGGATCGATTTCTGATGCCGTGAGCGAAAAGGTCAACCACATTATGCGCATGTCCCTGTCAACCGTGCAGAAAGAACTGAAACACAACGGTCTAGGGGCCGTGTGGTCATGTCATCCAAGTTGCCACATGAACAGGTACAATAAAAGCGTACCTGAGATACAACTCATATCACGAATCGTTAGATTCTTGGTATGTGCTTTAGAATAGGTTAACCAGAAGACTATACTGTGAAGCCATGTGACTCTGTCAGTATGTCGGCACCTCTTCCCATGCACTTCCCTTATATGTGTTGTAATTGTTGACAAAATCCGTGTTTGAAGGCAGATTTCATCTAATTAAAGGAGTCATTAGGTGGTTGTCATAGTGATGGAGATGCCAAATCATATTATTTAGATAAAATGCTTTTGGTGCCTCTGTCTCAATTCCCCACGCCGTGTGCAGTTAAAGATCTCGAGCGACTGACGTCTTATTTAGTTCTTTCCATTTCGGACCCTATCAGTGATTCGGGTTAAGGAGTCCGATTCAGCAACAACAACCAAAAAAAAATAGACTCCTTAGCCGATGTTTTCGGGCTAATCTGTAACTAAAGACGTGCGGTAAGTTAACTATAATTCCGGGATTCAAGTGACCCCACTTCCCGTTTTGCACACGGAGCGCACACGGAGAAAACTGGACGAACCATAAAGCCAATCAGGTCACAGTGACTTGGGTAGCAGGGGGCGTCTTCGTCGATGTTGTTGTTGTTGCGATTATATATATATATTTTTTTTTTCAAGAATGTAATTATTTCCCACCTTTTCATACACCACAATGACAGGGGATGTCATAAAAATGCTTTCGATACGACCTACATCGATCAGATGGAGATCTAGTAGAGGATGGGTATGACGGGTATATAGAAAGCAGTTTTATGACATTCACTGTCATTGTGGTGTATGAAAATGTGGGAAATAATTATATTCTTGAAAAGAAAAAAAATATGTAAAAAATCACAACATCGAAGAAGACACTCCCTTCTACACAAGTCACTGTGAATCAGGTGGGCACAGGCGGTGAGTGAATATCGGAACACGACAGGATTTTACGACAGGAAGACTGCAGAGTGAGGGGACTACTTTACAATGTAAAACAAAACAAATTATAATAGTATACTCGGTATATATAGTTGTATATTACTCTAGACAAAGGAACTCTGCCAAATCCGGCTACGTGATAGGGCCTACTTGAGAAGAAATTTTGTGTTATGTTGTATGAAAAAGACCGATTTCTCCTCGAAGGCAGCTGCGTTGAGTTAGTCACATCAAATCTGGACAGAACATGAATTTATCTATAGCGATATCAAGTCCATTTCATCGGACACGAATACAATGTTTTGTCATCGAATGAATGAAGCTGAAATATGTTCAATTCGTTTGGTTTGAAAACGCTGTTAGTAACTGCAGCGTAACGTCACCAGTTAATAAACAATAAAGTTGTAATCCATAATAGGTCTAATTTGATTTCAACTTCTAAACATGAGTAGTGTGACTAACGTCACAGGAGGGGTGGGAAGATGACTTGGGGATCCAAGGGTCATGTTATAGGTAATCTAAGTAGGTCAAATTTTCAACAAAAGTAAGTCAGCTCAGAACTTGCTGGTAACAATTCCCTAATGCACCTTCCTGCCAAAAATCAAGGTTCTAATGTCAACGGTTCTGCTTATTTTGCCGACGAAAGGATTCGGATGGACTGACTGACTCACTCACTCACTCACTCACTCACTCATTACCGGACAATTTGCAAATGAGAGCCTACTTCGTAGGAACATGGCAGTGTGACTAACGTCACAGGACCTACGAAGTAGGGTTTGATATGAGTTAAGTGTATACACGAGAGATGACTTGGGGGCCCCTATGTGCTACCGTGAGAGAATTTATATTGCAGTCTCTAATTGACAGTGGATACTATTAACTTTCCCATATGTCACCGCTGGTGAGTCATTGGCGTAGCAACTATTATCGCCCTCAGTTCCTATTACCCTGGACGCTTATCAGCCCAGCAGTACAGCACGAGGTCACCCATCCAAGTCTTGACCGGACTGAAAGTCGCTTAACTCCGGTGATTTTACGAGAACCGGTGTGTCCAACGTCATATGCCAGTGAAACATATAGCCAAGGGTTTCCGATGGGCATGACAGCGCACTCGCTGAGCCATCAATAAATAATAAAAAAATGATTATAAATCAAATTTTCATCAGAATTCGGTCAGCTCAGAAATTGCTCGTAACAATGCCCTAATGCACGTTCATGCCAAAAATCAAGGTTCTAATGTCAACGGTTCTCCTTATTTTGCCGACGAAAGGATTCGGATGGACTGACTCACTGACTCACTCATTACCGGACAATTTGCAAATGGTAGCCTACTTCGTAGGAAAAACTTCGGCCTCTCAAAGTAAAAATTGAAAGCCTAATCATGACTTGAGACATGAAAATATTGTTTAACAAGAAAACTCATACAACAAATAAGAGCAATTGCCTTTCCAAAGAAGTGACTCGAGATGTTATACATGTAGTATAATATCAAAGTGATGACAGAAATGATAGGGCAGGATAATTAATGCTTCAAATGGCGGTTGTAAACTGGAGATCGAAAACCCATACATGTGATCAGCTTGTCAGTATAGTTTTGTCAAGGAATTCGATCTCGGTCAAGATAGGCACATATTTCGGCAACAAGTACTTTAACCCTATCTGGCCTGGGCTTTTTGGGGCCTGTCGTGCCCTGGGTGGGGGGCTAATTATTTTTCTTATCCCTTGAGCTAGGGGGCTGAAACTTACCACACTATACCCTTTTCCTACAAAGTAGGCTACAGATCGCAAATTGTCCAGTAATGAATGAGTCAGTGAGTCAGTGAGTCAGTCAGTCAGTCCATCCGAATCCTTTCGTCGGAAAAATAAGGAGAACCGTTAACATTAGAACCTTGATTTTTGGCATGAAGGTGCATTAGGGCATTGTTACCAGCAAGTTCTGAGCTGACCGAATTGATTTATAATTATTTTTTTTATTATTTATTGATGGCTCAGCGAGTGCACTGTCATGCCCATCGGGAACCCTTGGCTGTATGTTTCACTGTATCTATAACACAGTACAAAATCTGATCGGATATGCCATCCGTAATTGTTTTGAGAGCTAGAGGTCACAGCAGTGTAGCTGGGTCACCCCCAATAGGCCTATAAACAGATCAGAACTAACAGTCTGATAGGCTTGGGATTCGAGAATGCAGTTAATACTGCCATGGTGTAATAATTAAATTGTTCTTAGAGGTCAGAGCAGGGGAGACAAAAATAAACAGATCTGTCTATCACAAAAGATGGTACCGGTATTACATTAAACCATCGACAGTGCAGATTCTATGAGTTCACATGTTGACGTCTTTATTAATTTATTACCGTTCCAGGGGACATTTGAACAGCTGCCGTTAACTTAAGACACACACTTTTGCTATATACACACATGTTTTGATTAACTGAACAGATATGTAATCAGTATTAAGAGGCTGTATTTAAGATGCTAAGTACAATCCTCAAATTCTACATTCATCAGATTGCCGATACCCAAAATGTGTTGTCTCATATATCTAGATAACAACGTGATGTAGAGATGCTATTTATTCGTCTTTGTACCGGTCATGCTCAGGAGAATGACATAGAATCATTATTATCTTGTGCCAAGAAGGTGTTGGTCTTGAGTTGAATTACCGTAAACTACATAAATGCTACCTTTCTACTACAGGACTATATATAAGAATTTGTTGTATTGTTGGGAAAATAATGTGATTCAAAAAGTTGTTTTGGTCCTGGACAAGGGCACTGAAAACCATTAAAGAGATGTAAATGTATTTTCGCACGTAAAGCCTGAAATCTACTGAACTTTTTATTATTCAATCTGTTTCCTTTAGTTAAAAAATTGTAAAATTAAATCGGCGATCGTTATTTATTTTTGGAATGAAGGCGCATTAGGAGACTGTTACCAACAAGTTCTGAGCTGACCTACTTTTGATGAAAATTTCTGGTGATTTTTGATGAAAATCACTGGTGATTCTGACTTGGGCAGTGCCCATCTTAATATAGGCAGGATTTCAACTAGGGGTGGGGATTTCCAAGAGTTCAGCTCGCGTCGGAGTCCTAATGCTTACCCTACTTCGTAGGTCCTGTGACGTTAGTCACACTGCTCATGTGGTCAACCTCTATCAGAAAATGTAAAAAAAATCCTTCAAAATGGCCGCTTTGATGACATCACAGTGACGTCATTTTCAAAAACGGCCTTTCTGGTCGATTTTGCGGTCAGATTTTCCGATTTTTTTATTCCTACGAAGTAGGCTACAGATCGCAAATTGTCCGGTAATGAGTGAGTCAGTCAGTCCATCCGAATTCTTTCGTCGGCAAAATAAGGAGAACCGTTGACATTAGAACCTTGATTTTTGGCATGAACGTGCATTAGGGCATTGTTACCAGCAAGTTCTGAGCTGATCGAATTCTGATGGAAATTTGATTTATAATTATTTTTATTATTATTTGTTGATGGCTCAGCGCACTGTCATGCCCATCGGGAACCCTTGGCTGTATGTTTCACTGTATATATAACACAGTACAAAACCTGGTGGGATATGCCATCCGTAATTGTTTTGAGTGCTAGAGGTCACAGCAGTGTAGCTGGATCACCCCCAATAGGCCTATAAACAGATCAGAACTAACAGTCTGATAGGCTTGGGATTCGAGAATGCAGTTAATACTGCCATGGTGTAATAATTAAATTGTTCTTAGAGGTCAGAGCAGGGGAGATAAAAATAAACAGATCTGTCTGGTACCAGTTGAATTACCGTAAACTACATAAATGCTACCTTTCTACTATAGGACTATATATAAGAATTTGTTGTATTGTTGGGAAAATAATGGGATTCAAAAAGTTGTCTTGGTCCTCGACAAGGGCACTGAAAACCATTAAAGAAATCTACTGAACTTTTTATTATTCAATCTGTTTCCTTTAGTTAAAAAACTGTAAAATTAAATCGGCGATCGTTATTTATTTTTGGAATGAAGGCGCATTAGGAGACTGTTACCAACAAGTTCTGAGCTGACCTACTTTTGATGAAAATTTCTGGTGATTTTTGATGAAAATCACTGGTGATTCTGACTTGGGCAGTGCCCATCTTAATATAGGCAGGATTTCAACTGGGGGTGGGGATTTCCAAGAGTTCAGTTCGCGTCAGAGTCCTAATGCTTACCCTACTTCGTAGGTCCTGTGACGTTAGTCACACTGCTCATGTTTATTAATGTGGTGTGAAATAAAATAGTTTTTGCCCACTTTTCATGGCGGAAAAGCAGAAATTTTGAAGAAATATAACAAAAACATGACTTTTCTTGTACCAGAAAAGCCTATGATAACCTATAAAGTCACGGAATTTCAGCTCTCCATTTGTTGTCGTTCCGGAGATAGCGCAGAAAGTTTGGTCGCCCCCCTCCCCCCGCCCCCCCAACCACAGGCCAGGTAGGGTTAATTCAAGTGCTACAACCTGACAAACTTCTTGGTTGGGGTCGCCCGTCTCGATTTTGAGTTATGCGCGCTCGCACAAATGATGTCATACTTTTATTTTATACTGATCGTAGCACAGTAATGTTAGGTGCTGTGACAATACGTGTATTGTCCTTTTACATAGGATTATACCATTGTTCCCTTCTTTATTGTTTATTTTCTGATGATGTTGGAGTATGTATTACTCATGTATTTGCTCGGCCTGTAATAGGTGTATTGTATATAAATTCAAATTCAAAATACGTTTGACCTTTTTCTCTGCTTTGAGAAAGCGGTGCAAAGACCTTATTAGACCCTGAGTGAAAACCAAAATTGTAGCTAAACCGAACACATATCATACTTCAAACAACTACCACTGGCCTTCAGTTATTCGTCACAACAGAAACAGCAAAAAATATTAAAAGCAACTCACTTCCCTGGCAGAGGTTGCTTGGCTAACAGTGTCCTACCATATAAAATGGAGCGTAACACGGAGTTATGCCCTAGGACACTGCAATCCTTCCTAGGGCAACATCATCTCCAGGTAAGAGTGTCCCACGGACACTCCTATACAGGGGACCTTCTTAGCCTCCACACCGGCAAGACACCATGATGTTCCAAAAATATCAAATCCGTATAGCTGATCAGTATTCTTAATCGTTGCAAAGTCGTCATCTAGAGAATGATGTATCTCAGTCACGCTTTGATTGTGACTTCATATGAGCACCATAAGGATTTTGAAGTTCATGGGTTCATACGGCCCCTAGCCCCGGGTTAAGCGGAATTAGACAAAAGTTACGAAACGTAACGCCATAGATCTTGCACGCTACGCTCGTATTTTGCTATCAGCATGCGATATGTATCGCCAAATTTGAGAAACATTGAGTGGAGGCGCTTGGTGGTATATAATCCGGTCCCCAGCTCCTACAATACTACGCCGTAGCATTGTGGGAGCTGTGGACCGGACTAGGTGGTATAGCCCTGTTTTATAAGTTTCTGCAACAATGTTTTGTGACGTTGATTAAAATCGTCACATTTAACACAGGATCTAGCAAATGCTACTAGGCGAGATATGTATACGTCATATGCAGGTCCCACTGGAATATTACTGTCCAGAAAGGGATAGTTTACGATATCGAAATTGTAATCATTTCTTTTGTCATAAAGTCGACGAGAGAGAATGCCCGCTTCATTTTTATAGAGATATAGATCTAAATATGACGTGAGTAGTATACAGCGAGCATTACAAGGCTTATTGACCTGGCGTAAGAATCTGGCGTCGAGATCAAGTGCATTATAGTACCTGCAAAAACCGGCAAAAGAGTACGCCGTCTCAAAAAGGACGCCGTTTCATGTGGAGGTCATGTGATGGTCAAGTACATGGGGTATGTATTCCTCCGTGGTGATGCGGTCTGGCGGTGACGCGGTCTGCCTCCGCGGACAGAAAGTAGTCCCCAGACTTCAAATACGCTGCATGGACCGATTGGGTCGAGTGAGGTGTCAAAGTGAAGCGCTCCTCGAGGGTGATCCAGTCATGGGTGGGTGCATGTGAAATTAGGATTTGTCCCGAAAATATAAAAAGCGGAACACGGACTTTACCCCTACAATAGAGGGAAACCCCTGTCAACACTATCCCAAATGGCTAATATCGGTCCCCGGGCTTATCGGGGTCTGCCTATCAAGTCATGGATGGTGGATGTAAAATCAGGATTTTTCTAGAAAACCTAAAAAGCGGAACACGGACTTTATTCCTAAAATAGGGGAAAACCCCTATCAACCCTATCCCAAAGGGCGAATATCGGTCCCCGGGCTTATCGGGGCCTGTCTATCAAGTCAATCGGGTGGGTGCATGTAAACTGATGATTTGTCCCGAAAATATAAAAAGCGGAACTCGAACTTTACCCCTACAATAGAGGAAAACCCCTATCAACCCTATCCCAAAGGGCGAATATCGGTCCCCCGGGCTGATCGGAGCCTGCCGACAGAGGTAGAATGGGGGAGTGGGTGCATGTAAATTGAGGATTTGTCCCGAAAATATAAAAAGCGGAACACTGACTTTACCCCTACAATAGGGGAAAACTCCTATCAACCTTGTCTAAAAGGGCTAATATCGATCCCTGGCTTATCGGGGCCTGCTGATAGAGGTAGGGTGGGGGAGTGGGTGTATGTAAATTTAGGATTTGTCCCGAAAATATAAAAAGCGGAACACGGAATTTATCCCTAAAATAGGGGAAAACTCCTATCAACCACGTCTAGTGGTGCTTATCGGAGCCTGCCGACAGAGGTAGGATGGGGAATGGGTGCATGTAAATTGAGGATTTGTCCCGAAAATATAAAAAGCGGAACACGGACTTTACCCCTACAATAGGGGAAAACTCCTATCAACCACGTCTAGTGGGGCTTATCGGAGCCTGCCGACAGAGGTAGGATGGGGAGTGGGTGCATGTAAATTGAGGATTTGTCCCGAAAATATAAAAAGCGGAACACGGACTTTGCCCCTACAATAGGGGAAAACTCCTATCAACCTTCTCCAAAAGGGCTAATATCGGTCCCTGGCTTATCGAGGCCTGCTGTGAGAGGAAGGGTGGGGCAGTGGGTGTATGTAAATTTAGGATTTGTCCCGAAAATGTCAAAAGCGGAACACGGACTTTACCCCTACAATAGGGGAAAACTCCTATCAACCTTGTCCCAAAGGGCTAATATCGGTCCCTGGCTTATCGGGGCCTGCTGAGAGAGGTAGGGTGGGGATTAGGAGTAGTATAACTGGGTACACAGGTTCCCCTTGTGGTCCAGTTGTGCAAGATACCTTTTTTGGTCTATTTCGAAAATCCAATAGACCATTTCGAACCGAAAATATGCGAATAAATCCGAAGGTCAAATTGTATTGACGGAAGCTCACGAGTTCAGAGATCGTCTGACCAATGGAATGCTCGGATTCTGGAAGCAAAATAACACCGCTGCCACAACCGGAAGTGCCTAACGTGAAATAGATCTCTAAACTTAAATCGAAATATGTTATAATATGACTGAAACATTGTCTTTTTTCACAAATCTGGGGTGCACTCGAAGAAAACTAGTTTATTAAAAGGAAGTTATCAGTATGTGAGTATAATTATTTTGTTGACTTATCGGACAAACCCATTTTGTGGCAGTGAATGATTAGTGATGAAAAAATAGCGGTCGATCTGCTTCCAGATTTCCATTGCGCCATGTGACTTGTGTCGTCGGTATGCTACACGGAATTTGCCGAGCTCTGTGAAAAGGTCTATATGGCCGCATCCTGAATTTCCCATTAAACTTTATCATGAAATCTCAGGAAATTACTGCATGGATCATTTAGTGTTCAGGGGAGACAACACAAGTTAGAAACTCATCTACTGCAGTTCTTTACTAAAAATTTCTTACAGCTACTTTCTCCAGTTACAGCCAGATGAGCTACAGTGCCGTGGCACTATCTTTTGTAAAATTTTATCGACATAAAGGAATCATCATTTTCGCTTCCCGAAAAAGTGCGGATTTTGACCCGACAGATATTCAATTCCGGACACGATTAACTCTGTAGTGACGAGTGGGTGCGATCAACAAGCAATTGTTATACCCTCGTTTGGAGAAATGGTTACGTCCAGCAGGGTGATACTATAGATATCAGTTAGTATAAAGGTAAGAAGAATTACCATGCTGTCAAAATCGGGCGACCTTCCTTATTATAAAATTATAAAACCGTGGCAAATGTGGAGTGCACCCTAATATATCTACGATCAGTTTTCTTGAACATAGATATTATTAACAAGAAAACTTATTGATGCAGCAGATGCATCAATGCCGGCGGAAACGTTTGTAGCTTATAATCTGCGTATTACAAGTCGATTACGTGTGCAACTGGTGAATACAATTGCAAGTCACGATGCACCATTATGGTTAAAAAAAAGCGTCGATTTGTTTGTTTTCATTAAAGGCTTGACTAATGTAGTTCGAGCAAGGACCCATCTGGAAAGTGTGGGGTTAGCCGGAAGTTAAGTGCTTGCTGGCAAAATGTGCACATGAACCGCATGTCCAACTAGGACTTTGAAGGTAATGTTCTCTGGTTGACGTATTAAGTCACTTCATATAGCCTGATGTAAGAATTCGCGCTGTGACATTATATGGGACTCATCATCAAGCCACTATTTCTTTATTGATGTGTGTCATTGTAAATTAAGCCTAGATCGACTTTCTTTACACTTCAATCCGATCCGCGTGTTTTACTGTTTCGAGTTTTTAGTAACTCGCAGTTCAATCACAAACATTTTGCTGCAGACGTACAGGTGAATAACTTGATCATGTATGGTCATCGATTTGGTCTCTCAGCCATAATAAAATAGAACTAAAGGACATTTATTCGATGAAGTCATTATAACAGAATTAATATTAATGTGTTAACCACGAACTGGTGATACAATCCTGTCGTTTTACGATATGAAACTAGCTGGACCAGTCCACGGCACGTCTGTGAAGTATGGCTCGTGAAAACACCTGCTAGTCGTCCAATATCAAGATGGCCGCTCCCATTTTTACTGAATTCAGATATCCGGCGGCGCTGCGCCGGTCAATTAGACGGTCAAATATGTCCTGATGAGGGATTGTAGTATGAGTCACAAGTACAGCGCCCCCCTGACGTCAGAAAGTGGAATTAAGACTTCACCGCATTCAAATTGGTTCATGTATCAAATATGGATTCGTAACTCCGCACGGAAACGGAGATATAATATGTACGATTAGTTACATGAGATAATTACTGGTCCCCGGACTAGGTTGCATAAAGTCTTTGTTGTGATATTAGCGGTTGAGATGTACATTGTTAACCGTTAACGTCACAAGTACGACATTGCAAAAATGCAATAGGAGCTACTAATGGCACAATTGTCGTAATTGTGTCAGTAGCCAGCTAATGTCGCAATTGTGTCATTAGCAGTTGGTACAGGCCACACGGCTTTGATGTCAGCCTGAAATTGATATCGAGATTCAAAGCAAAAATTGATAAAAGATTAAATGTACGAGATTATAGAATAGAGGCAACGACCCAATAACTCATTCGAATCACCAAAAGTGTCCAGGTGAAGTCTGCGTGGATTAGGATGATGCATGAATGATATGTTTTGTTATTCCAGTTGGGGATGGTCCAGTTAGTCTGGCAGTAACCGCTAACTGCCAGACCGTTATAGTGGCTCTAGAAGGTGAGGCCTACTTTGACGGTGCGACCTTTCACAATCCAGAAGGTGGTGTCGGATTTATTCACTTCGCCTCTGGAGATCTCTCCCAAACTCCAACCTACAAGACACTGGACTTTACAGAATTTAACCCCCGGTACGTATTTGTTCGCCTGGTAAAAATATAAGCCTAATATTTTCGCACATATTTTTGATTTGAAATGAGTGAGGGCGAGGAGAACGGAGGAGGAGTGAGGAAGTTTGTGTAGTGAGGATGGAGGAATTAGATCAATTAGAATCAATTTATACGGCCGCCATGTTTGACCATGTGACGATGATGTGTAAAGAATCATCGACTATGTTTGATCACGTGACTATTCTGTAAAGTGTAGACCATGGTTGATCAGGTGTTACCTTAGGCTATGGAGGGGAACCTACAGCAAACTCAAGAAATCCTAATTCCATTTGATTTGCCATTCCGGTGCAGATGTGCGGTCAAGTATTTACATAAATCATATTGAGAGGATGTGATTAAGGGTAGCAAACGTCGTGGCGTAACGACAGTCTCGGTCACAATGGTTGGGGCATTGTAAGGACAAATGAAACTTGAACAGAATAACGAAGTTCTGGCGAATCAGATTGAATATTAAGGCGATTCTTCTTGGGCGATTCGCGAATCTTCGAAGGAATTTAAGTTTTCTTAATTTTTGTCGACAATCTAATTAACGTATACAAATTCCTGTAAACGACAAGGTGGTTGGGTGGGCAGGAGTTCCTGTTGCTTCAGCGCATTTTGCTGAGAAGCAATAAGAACTTGATAATGTGATGTCTAGCATTGTAATATCACGTGTCTTTATTGCACCATGTACATGTAAGCGTCCTGTCTGTGTCTTGTGTTCTGGCTTCAGCGTTGTATAGGGTGGATGGAGGGTGTCTAGCAGGAACGCAACTTGGCTGGGTGGTGTTTAGTTGGCTCGTCGCGATATAGCTGAAATATTGTTGAAAGCGACGTTAAATTTTATTCACTCACTCACTCACTTAAAATGAAAGATGAGATTTTCCCCAAAATTATTGATGGTAATATTTTGAAATTTCAAAAATCGTTTGCCACCATGCACATTGTAGTCATTCTGTGTTTCTTGGTACGATTAGCTGTGTTTCCACGTCGAACGTTATTGTCACGTATTGGTGGAAAATGCCATAGAATGCTTACCACAAGGTTCTCTTGTGAACAAATCAGGCCATTAAACGCAGCTAATTTCAGTTGCTGCAAGTATACAGTTGAACACGCAAATACACGATCCATCGCCTCTCGGATTTGAAAAATGGAACTTGGAAGATGGGTTATGGTATTAAAATAATGGGTTTGATGAAATCAACCAACATACGACTCTGATACACAGGCTCTTCAATTTTCTGCCCTGTACACTTGTACTGAAATGCTGCCCAAACGCAAACAACTACGTCTGCATTCTTGACACGAGACCTACTTATCCAGTTACTCGGAGCGCTGTATCACACATCCACATATTGAATCGGCCGACATTTTTAGCAACTGTCTTACATGTATACAGTTGACTCTACATCTTCATAGCACAAGATGTCGAGCGTAAACCCGCATACCGAACTTTGGGCAAACAACCTGACAACAACAACATGAATTCAGTGGCCGTCTGTTATAGAATGTCTTTACGGGACCGATGAAGGACGTCGAGGACAACAATTGAATTTCTTTACACGTTGCCTGTACTTGTATCTCCTTTCCAGCAGTATCTGTGGCGTTGCTGGCGAGACATTTCGGTGAAAAGCAATGTTGAAAATCAGCACAAGTCTCCTGAGCTCCATGCATTCTCGCTGAAATCAGGGATATCTCTATCCAAGATATACGGAAGCGTATTAGTGCCAGTGTGAAAAAAAAAATCCGAGATTTATCTCCTAATTAGGACTTAATATCTCCTAATTAGGAGAAAATTATCTCCTAATTAGGAGATAATTATCTATGGGCTATATGATACAAGGTGCACCACAGGTGTGTGTGCGCATGCGTACGATGACGTCACTTCCGAGCTCCAAGAGCTGCAAGCTCAGACTCCGGAGCTCAAGGAGTGAGGCATGCCCAGGCAATGCTTAGGTCACACCGAAAGAAGATTGAACTTTCTCAAAGGAAGGCTTCTGATTGGACAAGAGCCTACTTGAAGTGTAAACATACCCAACGCGGCTCACCCAGGATGGGTATGATGTACTGGAGGAGAAAATAAAATGATTGACCTGTCATCCTTGTTGTTTTCTCATCTGTATCATGGTATTATGACGCAAGGGAATCGACCACCAGCGTATTGAAATCTCGTTGACAAGGGACTACTTTCTGTGCGCGGAGGCTTCTCCACGGACATGACCGCATCACCGTCGGACATGACCGCATCACCCCGGAGGAATACATCCTCAGACGTCACTTGTGGTCACGTGACCGGAAGTAACCCTTTGCCGGAACTATAGCGGCCTTGATCTTTCCATAGGGGTAAACAATTCTTTGCATAACAACCTTGCACCCCTCCCGACTAAAAGTGGTTTGGTCAAAGGTCAAGTTGAGGGTTACGGTGCTGTGCATACTACTCACGATATAGCTGATAAATGGGGCAACAACCGATCACAATTATCTCCTAATTAGGACATAATTTTCTCCTAATTAGGAGATATTAAGTCCTAATTAGGAGATAATAAGTCCTAATTAGGAGATAATTATCGCCTAATTAGAAAATAATAAGTCCTAATTAGGAGATATTAAGTCCTAATTAGGAGATAATAAGTACTAATTAGGAGATAATAAGTCCTAATTAGGAGATAATAAGTCCTAATTAGGAGATAATAAGTCCTAATTAGGAGATATTATGTCCTAATTAGGAGATAAATCTCGGATTATTTTTTTTCACACTGGCACTAATACGCTTCCGTAAAGATACCCCTAATACACATGTTCATGGGAAATGCGACTGTAGATGAATACATTTTTAAAAATTTATGAAAATTAATAAATATAAAGGAAATATATATATGGAAAAAATGGAGAAAAAAATAATTGTATTTATCAATTTTTATAATATATTTGAAAATATATTCATCAAATATCTTACAAGGTAGAGACAACTGGGGAATTCAACGAAAGTGGGCGGAACGCGATCTCCAATCCGAGATGGTCAAGGTTTCGTCTTTGGCTCAAAAATAAATTGTGAAGATGCCTAAGCCCCTGATTCAAATCCCAAAGGACGCGCATCCGAGCAGGATGACTATTTCAAGATGGGTTCACACTGTTCTCCTAAATAGCAACTGGAAGCTGCATGTTGGGTAGAATGTGGTCATTTCTTGGTTTATGGGTTACAAAGCATTGCGACAAGCAGTCTTACAACAACGAGTGACTTTCTGCGCTGATAAACAGCTTGTGGCACTTACGTCCCTACTCTCCTTGCTCCCCCGCTGATTCGCACAGCATATTTAGCGCCTCTTGGCCGTTAGGGGGCGCTCTGCACAGACCAATCCTCGATGGTCAATAAAAATCTTTTTTTCAGTGGATGCGACTTAGTTTCTAGCACGTGCAGTAGTTAGCCAATCTTGGTTGGTATGAGGAATCTGGTTACCCTATTTCGTCTCATTTTTTGAACAGGATTTTTTTTTTACTCAGAAGCAGACAAAGTCCGTCTTTATGTCAAATGAGACTAAATACTGAGGCAAGGATACATTGTTTATCGCAAGAACTGCAAAGATAGCTAGTGGAATTTTTAAAATGTTTGCAGAATTTCTCTCCACAGTAGCCTGAAGTTAAGTTTTGCTGTCTGAATAATTAGAAGAAATAGGGTACATCCGAGCTATTATGGCACGGTGATTGTATAACTAGATAAAGCGCCCCCTAACAATCAAGGGGCGCGAAAGATGTGGTGTGAATCAGCAGGGGAACAAAGAGTAAGGAAGTAAGTGACAAAAGCTGTATATCAGCGTAGTGACGTTCCAGTCGGACAGACAGACATTGAATGTGGTCGTGAACAGGTTTTTAACACGTTTTTAACAGGAGATGTTTGCCATCGTGCTGTCGTCACTTTATCCAGGGAAAACCCGTTATTCTGTCGCACTGACGTCCACGTGAATTTGTATAGCTTAATGATAGGCCATCTGGAGCGATTCACTTTTTAAATTCCAATACATGTAGATTGTCCTCTAAATTAAATAACCTTCGGAGAATCACAGATCGTCTATTCTAAAAGTGAATGCTATATTTGAAATTTAAATATTCATATATGTTTATTAAAATAGTAGATTTCATACGAATGAAGTATATACGAAAAGATACGTTACTATATTATGTTGAAATGTCATATAGTTTCAAGATTATCGATATATTAAGATTGTGGTACACAGGTTACCCTTAGGGTCTAGTTGTGCAAGATACCTTTTTCGGTCCGATACGAAAATCCAATATGGCCACCAGGCGGCCATCTTAGATTTCCCCATGAAAATTTGTTATCGCGATTACTTCGGAACTACTGCATGGATCTTTCTCAAATTTGGTACACAGGTTCCCCTTGGGGTCTAGTTGTGCAAGATACCTTTTCTGGTCCGATTCGAAAATCCAATATGGCCACCAGGCAGCCATCTTGAATTTCCCCATGAAAATTGGTTATCGTCATTTCTCAGGAAGTACTGCATGGACCTTTCTCTAATTTGATACACAGGTTCCCCTTAGGGTCTAGTTGTGAAACATACCTTTTTCGTCCGAACCCAAAATCTAATATGGCCACCAGGCGGCCATATTAGATTTCCCCATGAAACTTTATCATGATTTCTCAGGAAGTACTGCATGGATCTTTCTCAAATTTGGTAGGCAGGTTCCCATTATGATCCAGTTGTGCAAAATACCTTATCTGGTCCGATTCCAAAATCCAATATATCCATGAGGCGGCCATCTTGGATTTCTCCATCAAACTTTGTTATTGCGATTTCTCAGGAACTATTGCATGGATCTTTGTCAAATTTGGAACACAAGTTCCCCCTTGTGGTCTAGTTGTGCAAGATACCTTTTCTGGTCCGATTCGAGAATCCAATATGGCCACCAGGGAGCCATCTTGGATTTCCCCAAGCAACTTTGTCATCGTGATTTCTCAGGAAGTACTGCGTGGATCTATCTCAAATGTGGTACACAGGTTCGCCTTGGGGTCTAGTTGTGCAAGATACCTTTTCTCGTCCGATTCGAAAATCCAATATGGCCACCAGGCAACCATCTTGAATTTCCCCTTCAAACATTGTTATCGTGAAGTCTTCAGGAACTACATCATGGACCTTTCTGAAATTTGGTACACAGGTCCCACATGGGGCCTAGTTGCGCAAGATACCTGTTTTTGTCCGATTCGAAAATCCAAGTTACGCTTCAAATTAATACGGTATTCCCGAGTTGTGAGGTTGCATCACAAGAGTCGGCGGATCAAACGGCGGGGCATATTCTATATATTGACTATAGAAAATATCCATACCTTCACCTTCCATATCAAGGAGTTCAAATAATTCGGAATTAAAATGTCTTTCTTCAAATCTTAAATCAGTTTTCTTTAGTCCATGCAGTTGCAAGTGAACTGCCCCACCGTTTCGTCTGCCGACAGGTCGGCTGCATGAAGGAACGTCACTCTTGTGACACAACGTCACAACTCGACAAATGTAGACTACTGCGTGTTTCGATCCAAGGGAGATAATCAGGATTCAGACAATTTCAAAGTTTCAACATTACTGCGCGGATCCCTTCAGTATGAACTATTGTACCATCTTACTATTTTCGAGCATGGTATCTTAAAAGAGATATCTCAAACTAGCCCAGTAAACAGAACAGAATTATCATTCGTTCCTAATTATAAAATCTTAAGTATGTTTCATAGCTCATGCCAAAGTGTCAAAGAGATTTGTTCTCGCTTCCAGTACCTAATGATGACACGTGCAAAAAAAAATACTACAAAACGAAAACGAAGGATCCTCCGGACATTCACTTTCAGACTAAATTTGCTCTTTTCTCTTGTACTATAACAACCGACATAAGTACAGTTTCTAGAAATCTTGAAACTCCTGAAACTTAGAAAGATGATATCTTGGTGTTTTCCAATGTCCCTTTTTCTATCTTTTTCGCTCAGATGCGAAATTCTGTAAACAAAATTACAAATCAATCGTTTGTTCTTAGTAACAATGGACAAAACGATCCTCTTGTCATTAGCTTACAATTATCGGACAATGGTGGGCGCCAAGATCCTTCAGGATCTCTCGTTTTCTTTAGCGGAGGATATGTTCCACTACAGACATTCATTTTAGTTTGCCGAAAATGGGGGTAGGTATATCTTAATCGCCATAGCTTTTTTGTTATTGGTCTAATATGCCTAAACAGTGTCATATATTATTCAATAATAGTAGCAGAGTTATATGTTATCAAGATTTGTTCCTGTATCCCGTCTTTATAACGTCACTTGGGGACCATGTGCAAATGTCAACTGAAAAAATGCCCCCGTTTAAAAAAAGGCGGTAGGTGAATTTGTATCGCTATATCTCACTTATTATTGAATCAATCTGTGTAAACGTAATAAAATATTATTCTGTATTATCACGCCAGGTTTTTAATACCTAAGACCGTGATTGTATCCCAACCACCTGGTGTATTTGGAGGTGGTATTCAAATGAAATTTTGACAGAAAAATATATTGTCCCTTGAGATAACGTGTATGTGTGATGGAACTGCCACATCTTTCTTAATAGTGGTACTATCTGGTACAACCACGGTTCATTTTTGTATCTCAACCTAGTATGACATACTTGGGGGCCGTATCCAAATGTTCAACGTGAACAAAAAATAATCCTTTTCAAAATCGGGGTATGTGTAAGTGTGTTGCTACATCCTTCTTATTACTGAACCAAATATGTCTGAATATCGTAATATAATTCTCAACATTACTCAGCAGTGTTTATCAGTCAGTACTTTTGTTCTATCTTTCAACCGTATGATGTAATTGAGGATTGTATTCAAATTTCACTTGAGCAAATCTTGAGCGTGTCGAAAAGGGGGTTATGTGTAAATGACCCGCTACATATTTCTTAATCATTATTTGGGCTGTCTAAACTGCCTCATTTATTATTCAGCAGTTGAAAGCCAAGTTATATATTAGCGAGATAGATGACAGTTTTCCAACTCTATAACGTCGTCTGGGGACCATATTCAAATATCAAGTCGAAAACGTACTTGCGGCTGCTAAGTGGGGTATGTTTGATTATATAGCAATATTTTTTAGCCCACCATCACCAGATGGTGGGCTGTTCAAATCACTTTTCGTCCGTGGTCCGTCGTCCGTCCGTCCGTCCGTCCGTAAACAATTTTTGTTATGGCGATTTCTCAGGAACTACTACATGGATCTTTCTCAAATTTGGTACACAGGTTCCCCTTGGGGTCTAGTTGTGCAAAACACCTTTTCTGGTCCGATTCGAAAATCCAATATGGCCACAAGGCGGCCATCTTGGATTTTTCCATGAAACTTTGTGATCGCAATTTCTCAGCAACTACTGCATGGATCTTTCTCAAATTTGGTGCACAGGTTCCCCTTGGAGCCTAGTTGTGCAAGATACCTTTTCTGGTCCGATTCAAAAATCCAATAGGGCCACCAGGCAGCCATCTTGGATTTCCCCATGAAACTTTGTTTTTATGATTTTTTCGGAAGTACTGCATGGATCTTTCTGAAATTTGGTACACATGTTCCCCTTGGGGTCTAGTTGTGCAAGATACCTTTTTTGGTCAGATTTGAAAATCCAATATGGCCACCAGGCGGCCATCTTAGATTTCCGCATGAAACTTTGTTATCGGGATTTCTCAGGAAGTGCTGCATGGATATTTCTCAGATTTGGTACACAGGTTCCCCTTGTGGTCCAGTTGTGCGAGACACCTTTTCTGGTCCGATTCGAAAATCCAATATGGCCACAAGGCGGCCATCTTGGATTTCCCCATGAAACATTGTTATCGCTATTTCTCAGGAACTACTGCAGGGATCTTTCTCAAATTTGTTACACAGGTTCCCCTTGGGGTCTAGTTGTGCAAGGTACCTTTTTCTGGTCCGATTCGAAAATCCAATATGGTCAGCAGGCAGCCATCTCGGATTTCTCCATGAAACATTGTTATCGTGATTTCTCAGGAACTAATGCATGGATCTTTCTGTAATTTGGTACACAGGTTCCCCATGGGATCTGGTTGTGCAAGATACCTTTTTTGGTCAATTTCGGAAGTCCAATATGGCCACCAGGCGGCCATCTTGGATTTCCCCATGAAACTTTGTTATCGTGATTCAAATTCAAATTAATACGATACTCCCGAGTTGTGACGTTGCGTCACAAGAGTCGGCGGATCAAACGGTGAGGCACATTCTATATATTTACTACAGAGAATATCCATACATTCACCTTCTATATCAAGAAGTTCAAATGATTTCGAATTAAAATGTATTTCTTCAAATTTTAAATCAGCTGACTTTAGTCCTTGCGGTTGCAAGTGAACTGGCCCACCGTTTCGCCTGCCGACGGACCGGCTACACGAAGGGACGTCACTCTTGTGACACAACTTCACAACTCGACAACTGTAGACTACTACGTGTTTCGATCCAAGGGAGATAATCAGGATTCAGACACTTTCAAAGTTTCAAGATTACGGACCGGATCTCTTCAGTATTAAGTTTGTACCATCTGACTATTTTCGAGCATGGTATCTTAAAAGAGATATCTCAAACTAGCCCAGTAAACAGAACAGAATTAGCATTCGTTCCTGATTAAAAAATCTTAAGTATGTTTCATAGCTCATGCCAAAGTGTCAAAGAGATTTGTGTTCGCTTCCAGTACCCAATGATGACTCGTGCAAAGAAAACAATACTACAAAACGAAGACGAAGGATCCTCCGGATATTCACTGTCAGACTAACTTTGCTCATTTCACTTGTACTATAAGAACGGACATCAAGTACAGTTTCTAGAAATCTTGAAATTCCCGAAACTTGGAAAGATAATATCTTGGTGATTTCCGATCTTTTCGATCTTTTTCGCTCAAAATCGGAATTCTGCAAACAAAATTACAAATCAATCGATTGTTCTTAGTAACAATGGACAAAAAGATCCTCTTGTCATTAGCTTACAATTATCGGACAATGTTGGGCGCCAAGACCCTTCAGGATCTCTCGTTTCAATACTGATCCAATCTGCCTGGAATGTGTCGTGTATTAGTGAACATTGTTATCATATTTTTATCATATGTAACTCAGATTCGTTTTAAAATACATACTCAACAAACTATTCTCTGTTAAAAAATATGGGAGAGCAGGACATAGGTAATAGGTTCAGCATATCTTCTCTATGAATCGTTCCTCAGTAACTGTTTTATTATATATCTCTTAAGAACAACTGTATCAGTTATTCCCAGAGTTAGTAATTGTAGTTCAGCTGTTCATTTGACTATCAAATATGACATTCCCTGACATGTAGCTCTTTTGTTTCAAACTAGCATGAATGAGACTTGTAAAAGCTACAGAATGAGTGCTACAAGAAATCCAGGAAACTTTAATATCATTGCATATTTATTTGCCGCATACTGTATCATTGCTAAATTTAATATGGCGGCCTTGGCCATCGTCAGAAATGTAACGAGAGATCCTGAAGGATCTTGACGCCCACCATTGTCCGATAATTGTAAGCTAATGACAAGAGAATCTTTTTGTCCATTGTTACTAAGAACAAACGATTGATTTGTAATTTTGTTTACAGAATTTCGAATCTGAGCGAAAAAGATCGAAAAAGGGACTTTCAAGATTTCTAGAAACTGTACTTATGTCGGTTGTTATAGTACAAGAGAAAATTTAGTCTGAAAGTGAATGTCCGGAGGATCCTTCGTCTTCGCTTTGTAGTATTTTCTTTTTTGCGCGTGTCATCATTGGGTACTGGAACATTATTTTATAATGGAACATTATTTTATAATGTGTTAAAACTAGTCAGTATTCAATTAGTCACATTCTTGCACGGATTTGTCATTCGTATTACTATCATTATTTCATGTATGTTTTTATGTTTGTCCTTGTCCATTATGTCTTGTGTATATGTAGTCGACCCTGTGGAAGATCGGCCTTCTTGGCCGAACAGGTCATCGACTAAAAATAAAGTTTATTATTATTATTATTATTACAAAGCTTGTTGACCCTTTGGCATGAGCTATGAAACATACTTAAGATTTTATAATTAGGAACGAATTCTGTTCCGTTTACTGGGCTAGTTTGAGATATCTCTTTTAAGATACCATGCTCGAAAATAGTAATATGGCACAATACTTAATACTGAAGGGATCCGCGCAGTAATGTCGAAACTTCGAAAGTGTCTGAATCCTGATTATCTCCCTTGGATCGAAACACGCAGTAGTCTACAATTGTCGAGTTGTAACGTTGTGTCACAAGAGTGACGTCCCTTCATGTAGCCGACATGGCGGCAGACGAAACAGTGGGGCAGTTCACTGGACTAAAGAAAACTGATTAAAATTTGAAGAAATACATTTTAATTCCGAATTATTTGAACCTCTTGATATGGAAGGTGAAGGTATGGATATTCTCTATTGTTACTATATAGAATATGTCCCACCGTTTGATCCACCGACTTGTATGATGCAACGTCACAACTCGGGAATACCGTATTAATTTGAAGCATAACTTGAATTTTCAAATCGGACCAAACAAGATATCTAGCACAAATAGGCCCCATGTGGGACATGTGTACAAATTTTCAGAAAGATCCATGAAGTAGTTCCTGAGAATTCACGATAACAATGTTTCAAGGGAAAATTCAAGATGGCCACCTGGCGGTTATACTGGATTTTCAAATCGGACCTAAAAGGTATCTTGCACAACTGGACCACAAGGGGAACGAACCTGTATGCCAAATTTGAGGAAGATTCATGCAGTACTTCTTGAAAAATCATGATAACAAAGTTTCATGGGAAAATTCAAGATGGGCGCCTGGTGGCCATATTGGATTTTCGAATGGGACCGAAAAGGATATTTTGCACAACTAGACCCCAAGAGGAACCTATGTACCAAATTTGAGAAAGATCCATGTAGTACTTCCTGAGAAATCACGATAACAATGTTGCATGGGGAGATCCAAAATGGCCGCCTGGTGGCCATATTGGACTTTCGAATCGGAAAGAAAAAAGGTATCTTGCACAACTAGTCCACAAGGGGAACCTGTGTATCAAATTTGACAAAGATCCATGCAGTAGTTCCTGAGATATCGCAATAACAAAGTTTCATGGGGAAATCCAAGATGGGCGTATGATGGACATATTGGATTTTGGGATCGGACCGGAAAAAGGTATCTTGCACAACTGGACTACAAGGGGAACCTGTGTACCAAATTTGACAAAGATCCATGCAGTACTTCCTGAGAAATCACGATAACAAAGTTTCATGGGGAAATCTAAGATGGTCGTCTGATGGACATATTGGATTTTGGAATCGGACCGGAAAAAGTATCTTGAACAACTGCACCACAAGGAGAACCTGTTTACCAAATTTGACAAAGATCCATGCAGTATTTCCTGAGAAATCACGATAACAAATTTTCATGGGGAAATCTAAGATGGCCGCCGGGTGGCCATATTGGAGTTTCGATTCGGACCGAGAAAGGTATGTTGCACAACTAGATCCTAAGGGGAACCTATCTACCAAATTTGAGAAAGATCCATGCAACACTTCCTGAGAAATGACAATAACAAAGTTTCATGGGGAAATCCAAGATGGCTGTCTGGTGGCCATATTGGATTTTCGAATCGGACCGGAAAAGGCATCTTGCACAAATAGACACCAAGGGGAACCTGTGTACCAAATTTGAGAAAGATCCATGCAGTAGTTCCTGAGAAATCGTGATAACAAGGTTTCATGGGGAAATCCAAGATGACCGCCTTGTGGCCATATTGGATTTTCGAATCGGACCAGAAAAGCTATCTTGCACAACTGAACGCCAAGGGGAACCTGTGTACCAAATTTGAGAAAGATCCATGCCGCAGTTCCTGAGAAATCGCGATAGCAAGGTTTCATGGGGAAATCCAAGATGGCTGCCTGTGGCCATATTCTTTTTTCGAATCGGACCAGATGAGGTATCTTGCACAACTAGACCCCAAGGGGAACCTGTTACCGAATTTGAGAAAGATCCATGCAGTAGTTCCTAAGAAATCGCGATAATAAGGTTTCATGGGGAATTCCAAGATGGCCGCCTTGTGGCCATATTGGATTTTCGAATCGGACCATAAAAGGTATCTTGCACAACTAGACCCCAAGGGGAACCTGTGTACCAAATTTGACAAAGATCCATGCAGAACTTCCTGAGAAATCACGATAACAAAGTTTCATGGGGAAATCTAAGATGGTCGTCTGATGGACATATTGGATTTTGGAATCGGACCGGAAAAGGTATCGTGCAGAACTGGACCACAAGGAGAACCTGTCTACCAAATTTGACAAAGATCCATGCAGTACTTCCTGAGAAATCACGATAACAAATTTTCATAGGGAAATCTAAGATGGCCGCCGGGTGGCCATATAGGATTTTCGATTCGGACCGAGAAAGGTATGTTGCACAACTAGATCCTAAGGGGAACCTGTGTACCAAATTTGAGAAAGATCCATGCAGCACTTCCTCAGGAATGACAATAACAAAGTTTCATGGGGAAATCCAAGATGGCTGTCTGGTGGCCATATTGGATTTTCGAATCGGACCGGAAAAGGCATCTTGCACAAATAGACCCCAAGGGGAACCTGTGTACCAAATTTGAGAAAGATCCATGCAGTAGTTCCTGAGAAATCGTGATAACAAGGTTTTATGGGGAAATCCAAGATGACCGCCTTGTGGCCATATTGGATTTTCGAATCGGACCAGAAAAGGTATCTTGCACAACTAAACGCCAAGGGGAACCTGTGTATCAAATTTGAGAAAGATCCATGCCGTAGTTCCTGAGAAATCGCGATAACAATTTTTCATGGGGAAATCCAAGTTGGCCGCCTTGTGGCCATGTTGGATTTTCGAATCGAACCGGAAAAGGTATCTTGCACATCTAGACCCCAAGGGGAAACTGTGTACCAAATTTGAGAAAGATCCATGCAGTAGTTCCTGAGAAATCGCGATAACAAGGTTTCATGGGGAAATCCAAGATGGCTGCCTGGTGGCCATATTGAATTCTCGAATCGGACCAGAAAAGGTATCTTGCACAACTAGACCCCAAGGGGAACCTGTGTACCGAATTTGAGAAAGATACATGCAGTAGTTCCTGAGAAATCGCGATAACAAGGTTTCATGGGGAAATCCAAGATGGCCGCGTTGTGACCATATTGGATTTTCGAATCGGCCCAGAAAAGGTATCTTGCACAACTAGACCATATGGGAACCTGTCCACCAAATTTGAGAAAGATCCATGCAGTAGTTCCCGAGAAATCGCGATAACAAGGTTTCATGGGAAAATCGAAGATGGCTGCCTTGTGGCCATATTGGATTTTCGAATCGGACCAGAAAAGGTATCTTGCACAACTAGACCCTATGGGGAACCTGTGTATCAATTTGAGAAAGATCCATGCAGTAGTTCCTGAGAAATCGCGATAACTAGTTTTCATGGGGAAATCCAAGATGGCCGCCTTGTGGCCATATTGGATTTTCGAATCAGACCATAAAAGGTAACTTGCACAACCAGACCCCAAGGGGAACCTGTGTACCAAATTTGACAAAGATGCATGCAGTAGTTCCTGAGAAATCATGATAACAAGTTATCATGGGGAAATCCAAGATGGCCGCCTTGTGGCCATATTCGATTTTCGAATCGGACAAGAAAAGGTATCTTGCACAACCAGACCCCAAGGGGAACCTGTGTACCAAATTTGAGAAAGATCCATGCAGTAGATCCCGAGAAATCGCGATAACAAGGTTTCATGGGGAAATCCAAGATGGCTGCCTGGTGGCCATATTGGATTTTCGAATCGGACCAGAAATGGTATCTTGCACAACTAGACCCCAAGGGGAACCTGTGTACTGAATATGAGAAAGATCCATGCAGTAGAGCCCGAGAAATCGCGATAACACGGTTTCATGGGAAAATTGAAGATGGCCGCCTTGTGGCCATATTGGATTTTCGAATCGGACCATAAAAGGTATCTTGCACAACTAGACCCCAAGGAGAACCTGTGTACCAAATTTGTGAAAGATCCATGCAGTAGTTCCTGAGAAATCGCGATAACAAGAATTGTTTACGGACGGACTGACTGACTTACTGACTGACTGACGGACGACGGACCACGGACGAAAAGCGATTTGAACAGCCCACCATCTGGTGATGGTGGGCTAAAAAATTTCATGAGATTGAGGGTAATTTAAGATCTCACTATACAACTCCAGCTTCATCAAATTTACTGCAACAGTTTCATGTTGGGTTTTCAGCTTGTTTAAGTAACTTTTCCACTGGAGATTCATCGATAAATTACGAAACAACCATTGATCCTATTCAAAATTCACACTCTCCAAGCAAATATTGGAGATAATTTGGTCGACTCGATGCGCAGTAAATTTCAAATTTGTAAAAGGTCCCTTGAAGCTGAATTGGGTCTCATTATCTGTAGAAGAGGGACACTGGATGACAGATCAGGGAAAACTGGGACCAAGATGATGAGTTTTGATGTGAAACATTGAATTTTTATAATTGTGCATTCACGAGATTTAGATAAATGCCCCGAATAATAAAACGATTCCTTCATTGAATGACATCTTGTCCCTGTCATATTCAATTTATCTCTGATTATTAGAGCACGATTTTATATTCCAAAACGATTAAAACGGAAAGTTTGGTGCATTCAGCCTTGATTGTAACAAGAATATTCATCATTATTACATTTGACCTCAACATGTCAATTTAATTAATAATGATGCTGAACTGATTCTTGATGATGTAAGCAGGCTTCATTCTTCAAGTGTCAATACTAACCTTCTGTCCTCAAATCCGCTGACGGTAACCAATCAGACTTATACGTTTCAAAATGTAGCTGACTGAGTGCTCAATATCGAGCTATAAACGTGTAACGAGTTGAACAAATAATTCGAGTATTTCCTAAAAACTATGAATGGTGGGAATGCTTCTAGTGTGAAGTGTTTCTTCTTGAAATCAGCGAAAGGCGATTACGCTGGGGGGAAGTCTGATAAGATGGGATGGACAGGCTGAGGCCAAGCTAAAACGATGGTAGAGAGATAGCTGTGTATTCGAGTTCCACAAAACGCTCCATATTAAGCGTGATCCATACGTCTGGCCTTAGACGTGTAATCCCGGATCTCTTTAACGATGTATAGTATAAATATGTTCAAAATAAACTAGGATAAAACATTTCCGGCATGATGTGTTGCAGAGAGATTTTGATTTTTTGAAAAATTAAATATGTTAAAGAAGCAGTTGCTTTGCGGCTATTACTGCTGTTTAAAGGAGATTTTCAACTTCTATATTAGGGTAACTCCAGCAGATAAGCCATTCTGTACTGAAGCTACTGATCTACCACGCATGAATGATTTATATCGTATCACTTTGCTCGTGTGTGATTAGCAATGCTCTTAAATGCATTACCCGCGCGATCAATCTGGGAAGCTACTTTGGGTCACCAACCTAAAAATCAGCTTCAACAGCCATGTTCACTCAATCCTACCTGGTATTAATATTCTGACGTGGTAAACTTGAATTGTGAAACTGCACTGAATATTCCCTGGCACCCTGTAATCGTCCGCAACACCATACTACCTATTTATTTGAGTTCATTTGTAAATTGAATACAGACCATGTGAAATCTTACGGTTTATATACAAGAACACTTTTACTTTTACTCATACTGACCAATTCTAAACATTGGTTAATTTTAAGACACACTGAATCAATAATCATTCAAATGTAATTATATCCATATCGTCTTTGTGGGAGGGAGAATTTTATTTCTGTCAGTAATTCTGATATGGCCCCTATTTGTTGTCATCGGTTGAAATGAAAAACAACAACACATGCTGACACGACGTTACTTTGTCAGTAGTGCGGAGTAATCGGAAACGAAGTTTAGACAGATTAGACATTATGTCTGGGGGAATATAAATCACACGAGATAATTATCTCGTCCCAAGATATAATTATCTCGTCCCACGACATAACTATCTCGCCCCACGACATAATTATCTCGTCCCACGAGATACTTGTCTCGTCCCACGACATAATTATCTCGCCCCACGACATAATTATCTCCTCCCACGAGATAATATCTCGTCCCACGACATCATTATCTCGTTCCACGAGATACTTGTCTCGTCCCACGACATAATTATCTCGCTCCACGACATAATTATCTCCTGCCACGACATATTTATCTCGTGCCTCGACATATTTATCTCGTCCCGCAACATAATTATCACGTCCCACGTTATAATTGACCAATGACAACAGGTTTTACAACTACGTTGTTTGCGAATGAAAGCGCACGTAACGCTTGCGAAAAGGAGTGTCTCAAATACTGGTATATACCTCCGAGTAGCTCGGCCAAGCTCCCCGCGGTGTCAATTATTAGTTCGGCATTTAACGCGACACGTCGTCCCTAATTACTCCATGTGACGGCGAATTTTATTGACAATAGGCTTGTTTTCCTGAACCGCAACAGTATACGGCCTATTGTTATCTCATCACAAGAGCTAGAGGAACTACTGCTTTAGCAGAACTTCGATATTGAGGATTTCGTGTACATAAAACTAGTAAAATTTACGTAGTTCAGTCCAGCGCTCATTCTGCACGTTTTGCAGTTCACCATGAAACAACTAAATTGATATACTTGATATAAGGTAAAAAAAACTGCGTGGATCTGTGCCATCTCTCCCCTTATGGTATACCACGAAAAATAATCAGTAAGGTCGGTAATGAGCCAAGAAAACCTTAATTTACTGAATAATATTTATAACGACGAAGACCCCCTCCTAAGGGCGTAGACAAGTTGTGAACTATGGAGGGCTTGATAGAGGGAGAGTGTGAGAGAGTGTAACACCTTTTTTTTTTAAATTGATGGTAAATGGCACTTTCTAGGAGCACCGGGGTGGTATGAGATTTTAAAGATGTAATCAGCCTCAAAATGGATGGATTTTGTAACCTCTCCCCTGTGCGTTTTTTTCAGCAGGGAAGATTACCAAAGCATCATATGTATTATATTTGACGATAGTGGGATCGTATTATACAACGAATGCAAGAATATCTTGTCAGAGAAATTTGTAACTCTGCCCGCTTCGACGGCTTTTCTGTCTCGCCATTGAGTGTGTGTTGTACGCGGAGAGGAAAATGACGTCACTGCGTGACGTATGAGTGACGTAGCGACGCTCACGAATTTGAATGCTGCACAGCTGCAGCCATGGGATAACGTCATGGCTCGTGCCCACGGTTCGGTGATGTCGCATAGCGTACGTTGGTAGAACGCACCATACGTGTATACGCTTGTTGACACGGCCGTGGAAAAATAAACGGCATGCCATGCTGTTTATTTTTAGAGATCAACCCCTTCTATTTTCTCGTGAATGGTGGAAACAAGTTTAGTTTTTTGTGGTCAAATGTGTTTCATTTTGTACCTGTTGTAACATATGTCACTTTCGCCGAGTTTGAGAGACATCAATTTGAGCCCAGATTTGAGGCTGATTACATCTTTAACAATTGTACTTTTAATTTGTGAAAAAATATCTCATAACAGTGACGATGACTACAATGATATACAAGCTGGAATGATCATTCAGTCCCCGGATTGCGCTATAATTCAAGTTAATCCTTAGACAATACTATCTTGCCCTGATACCAGCGGATGGCTGCATTGACGCGTGACTGAGCACATGAGTTCTGGTTTGTTAATGGGATAGCTTTGCTATCTCTTTAACATAGGAAACATTTTTCATCGATGTTAACTAAACTATTTTCGACCTGCACTTGCCGGACTTATCATAAATGTAAGCTTAGTGGTCCTTTCTTGGAATTGTAGTAAAACCTTATCCATATTTACCATATTTACAACAGTCATCAAACAGTGAATTACTGTCTGGATCTACTGTCTGTCCCAGATAATATATCCCGGACGTTTTCGGTGATATTTCAGGGAACATTGAAACTTCACACAGCAGATAAACCAAAAATTAGTAATTTTATTCCAAAGTATCAAGAAAATCCTTCCCGTAGTTCTCAATAAATCGCGAAAACAATAATTAGATGGGAGATTTGTGGGAGGTTTTTTTACGTCATGACGTCAAGTCTGAATGTTATAATATTGGCAGATCAACGCCATCGTGACCTCAGAATAATGTGGTAGATATTGGTGATTTTCGTCAATTCTCCGTCGATTTTAATGGAAGACAGGAATAAAATTAGTATTTTTTTATTGAGTTTCAATAAATTGTCTCGGAAATATCGCCGAAAACGTCTGGGATATATTAACTGAGACAGACAGTAGGCTTATTTCTGTGGTTTCTGTGCGAAAAGTAGTTGAAAATTCATATATCTCTTGTTCGTGTATGCAGAAATACTGAACAAATGACTGGGATCTCAATCGAAAAACAAAACAAGTTTAGAGAAAAACAAAAATAAGAAAAATGCTGCTCAACGGACGTGTTGATGTTTTTTCGACCAAATAGGCAATTGGATCAGAGATGATCTCGGAGATGATCGCACGAGATTTGAGCCCGAGGTCGTCAATCTATTGCTTTGTTCACTGATCGATTGTAATCTTATGTTAGGCCTACTGTTACGCACTGGCGATGATAAGTTTACTTCCGTGCATTAAGCAACAATTAAAAAAATACTTGATAAGAAAAACATTCACTTCTATGCTATGTTTGCTTTCTTTTTCTTTCTTTCTCTCCTTTTTTCGTTTGTTAGCTGTTTTTTTCTTGCTGGCCAAGCCACCCCTTGTCTGCACCCTTGCTCCCCCCTATGAATGGAGCATTTTCGGTTTACTCCTCCCCAGGTTAATATGTAATGTCAGTTACATTTATATAATTCAAGGAAGTGGTGGAGATCGAGACACCTTTTCAGATGTGTACTTGTATCCGCTGAAGAAAATGTTGACATCAAATTAAAGAATTGTAGCAGTAAGAGGATTTTCACTCCTAATCACAAATACTGTTTGTGGGAATGGATACACTTCACTTCTTTGGTGTTCTCTAGTCAGTCTTGTGTAAAGTCTATGTACAGTCTATGTCAACAGAATTGTATTAAAGTTTGACAACGGCTTCATTATGAAGTCTGCGTCCGCTCCATACACAGGTCCTACAACTGCAGACGGAAAAATACAACAACAGACACATAATTCCCAGACTGACTGCAACAGAAGTACGTTACGTGCACTTTCATTGGTAAACAACGTAGTTGTAAAATCTTTTGTCATTGGTCAATTATGTCGTGGGACGAGATATATGCCGTGGGATGAGATAATTATGTCGTGAGACGAGATAAATGTGTCGTGGGACGAGATAATTATGTCGCGGGACGAGATAATTATGTCGCGGGACGCGATAATTATGTTGTCGCACAAGATAATTATGTCGCGGGACGAGATAATTGTGTCGCGGGATGAGATAATTATCTCGTGGGACGAGATAATTATTTCGTGGCATAATTATGTCGTGGGACGAGAAAGTCATGTCGTGGCACAAGATAATTGTGTCGTGGGACAAGATAATTATGTCGTGGCACGAAAAAATTATGACGTGGCACGAGATAATTATTTCGTAGGACGAGATAATTGTGTCGTGGCAGGAGATAATTTTCCGCGAAAAAAAAGATTGTGCATGTCCCCTCTACGGTTCCGTAATTATTCAATCGGATTCAAACAACACGGTTGCGGTGTTGCGTTCGTATAATACGTCATCGCAACGTCGTGATGGTCGACTTCCTTTATTGAGGACAGAGACATTGGTGGAGTGAGCCTGTAAAACGGAGCATGCGCTGTCAGGGAAATTGGTTTCACCTGCATGTGACAACGATGGAAGCCTAATTTTATGAGACTATTTCTCCTCTGAATTGACAAAGAACGTGATATACATTGTAGACTGTTTGTAATCCATGTCATTGTGATATTTTATTACTGAAAATTTAACAATACAAACTCGCCGAATGCAGGATATTGCCACATATATCTTTCGTGATGGGAAAAACGGTGAGTATGTTCAAACAGTTTTTGATGGATAACTCAGTGCATCAAGGAATATCGTCCAATTTAAAAACATTGGATTTCTCAATTCCAATTTTTAAAAAGGAATGCGTTATTTTCATTGTGCTGTTGGATGCAATTCACCTATAAATGATGTCTTTCCACAGCACGGACGAGTATATCTCCCGGGGTGTGAGATTTGTCTACCATAATGACTCTACCTTCTCCCAAGATCTCGAGCCCGAGTCGGTCACTATAAATAGCGCAGAAACCCATGCTTACGTCTCGCTTCAGGTTAGTGCAGCAGATAATCTCTGGCACTAAGAACGTATCTCAGTCGGATATATGAGCGCTAGATAAATGTTCTGTATGCCGGGCATTTAGGGCACAGCGGTTCAATTACCACCGTTTATCGATTGCTTGACAGATGTGCTAGCGAATTTTTAGTACTAATAATATTAATAATATATATTGTCATATAAATCAGTCAGTCATACAGGATTGAAAGATCTCGAGACTTTAAACGATACCTTGATAAGTTTGTTGTAGATCGCTCTCTCCTTAAAAATATGTGACAACCATAAAATCATCTATTTACATTGCAGAAATCAATACTATTGTCTGTACAATTTAATTAGTCAAAATGTCAAAATGCATAAATTATCTTTTCTGCATCGTGTAGAACAAACTGAACTCGGCAAAATGACCACCAGTACTTCTTGATATCGATAACATATCACGCTTGAAATAACTTTGTAATTCTCCCTATATCAGGTTGTTTCATGTACCAAGCCTCAGTTACATAGGGAGATAAGATATTCGTGTTTATTATCACAAAGGTCAACAATGACATGTACGGCCATATAGGTGTGTACGGTTTATCATTCGGCAATTTCACTGGGCATGGGAAATAACCGACACTTCCACTGACCGCCTGTTATTACTATATACGTCATCAATTACCTTTGTGACAGCAGACAAGAATATATTATGACGTCTCCCTATGTAATTGAGACCCGGTACATGAAACAACTGAACTGAAGTTTCATAAGGAGAAAATTACAAAGTTATTTCAAGCGTGATATATTATCGATATCATGGAGAAATCGTAGTCATTTCGTAGAGTTCAGTTTGTTCTATACGCTGCAAAAAAAATGAAAATTTATTCAAAGTTAACTACTGATTTTGACAAGCTCCAAAGTAGACGAATAATTAAAATTGGCAGACTTTAGTAATTTTGAGATTGATAGTCGGATAATTTTGATGTTGAGCTGATTTTGTCCTGGACCTGTCTAGGAAAACAACGCCATTGCTGAGGTTGAGATTAGTGACTTTGACACTGCTGAGGTAAGGGAGTTATACGCCCTTGGGTACAAACGTTGGCACGACCTTCTTATGGACCCCAGTGACTGGGACCAGGGTATGCATACCAGCCATCCGTTGATAACTGGATAGACCGAATGCCTCCCTCGAATAGCCATGCAGAACATATGATATTGCCGGTGTGACGGATAAGAATGTCCTGGTGATCAGTGTCCCTTTTCATATCCTTTTCTATCGCAACCAAGGACGGACACTTGTCCCCAATGTGGAGAAAAGTGTCCTAGCTGGGTTATAAGATAGGACCCGGACACTCTTAGCCACCGGACATTCTTAGCTTCCACACCGGCACCTTTTTTTCATTTGGCTGATAAATTCAGCAATCTGGTTGCTTCTCCACGTTGACATCATTCCAAAATGGCGCCGTACATGATTTCGCCTGCGGCATTCTCTGAGTCTGTGACTGTTTATTCGGACCGGAGCCGGAGAATGAATTTTAACCTCAGATACCAACCATTACATGTGTGGCTATAAAACGAGATGCAACCGGTCTATATAGTTACCTTTATAATGATAATATGGTCGTGATTGTCATGTTGTTCGTTACAGATGAATACAAACTTCTAAGCACCACCTTCTAAGCGTTACCTGACTACTATTTCCAGTTATTTGCTGAAGTATTTTGTCCACAGTCTTCACCACACCCCTCTCCTGTGCGGTGTTCATTCTCTATCAATAATTCAGTTCTGTGAAAACGCTTCATTGAGAATCGAGATGAAAATTACTATTTTCAGTATCAGTGAATACAAGCGTCAGAGCCAACATTCAATAACAAGCGTCTGGCCCGTCATTCACAATTCAGCCGTCATCCACTAAAGAATATCCGCGTTCGTAACCCAAAGACCTCTACCATATAACAGTATTAGCACCAAATGCAAAAAGACGATCATAGTATACATAAACATAGGCTAGTTTTATAGCCAGATAGCCAGATGTCGTTTACAAAGGATTTCTGGGTTCATGTCTAATCGAAAGACAGCATCTACATGACCATCCTCGCAAGCCAATGTATCAATCGATAGTTAACGATGGATACACTGGCATGGCTAGTTACCGATAGCAGTTCAGGATACAAATAGCTCTAGGGGTTTCCACTAAACCGAACCAATCAGTGAGCGCGCTGAAGCAGCTCATCAGGCCAATCCGCAGAGAAATTTGAGTTTTGACTGGTTTGAATTTCATTGAAGTCAGGCTGACATCGGGTGTCAAAAGCGAAAACCACAGGCTTGAGATACCGACGCGCCAATTCAAAAAACCGATGGGAATGAAATGTGCGAGATTGTGTAATAGATGCAACGACTCGAGAACTCATCCGTATCACCAGTAAGGTCCAGGTAAATCTTCTGCGAGGATTCAGGGATTACCCGGACTTATGCAGATGCTACAGGATATGATTAAGACCCAAATCCAAGCAGACCATAAATATATAAACACAATTTCGCTCCTAAAGCCAAATCCCCAGTATTGCCCAATCTTTTTTAATTCAGGTCAATTTCCAAGTCGTTTTCTAGTGTATAGACAGTGTATCACAGTCACGCTCTGGGCGCAGCTGTTCATATACGTAAAGCGGCACATTTGATATATGTGATACACTCCTCGAGTTAGGCACATGTGGTCCATTTCTTTCTAGTGTTGAATTAGGGTCCATGTATATCCATAACCGAATGGCCTGAGGCGCTTCACTGCTGACCGCTAGACTTGCACCGCTGGACGGGTTGGAGCCCCGCCGGTGCATATGTGAAAGTTTGTCAATTACTTGCCCATGGACGGTGACTCCCTCTGTGTACTCCGGCTTCCTCCACAAACCAAACTGGTTGTCACCATATGAGTGAAATAACCTTGAGTGTGATATTAAATCAAGTAAATTTTCTTCGCTGTGTGTTTGCCACAGAAAACTGCGCAATACCAACGGGTATATCTTAATCGAATTGTCCGATAGATATACTGAAGGATATCCTGCATATCTAACATCCACCAGCTTTTTATCTGTTTCAACATATGTGATTTTGAATCGATGAGAGTCAATGGCATATGCGATCGGTTGGTCGTTCTGGGTTGAGCCGCGCTGAGACCGTTCCGGACCGAAGAGCACCGAAGTGTGAACTCGCGTCATATTTGAGAAGGGACGCGTATACAATAATCGATTTGACTTGATGTGACCTTGGTCATGAACTTGAGAACCAGTACAACTCCGTATCTTGAAGTTAGTTTCAGTGTTGATTCACAAGCATCACTGAACTGAAATTTGCTGAGGCAGGCTACGAACACTAGGACCCGCTCTACTCCAGTTGCCCGTCCAGACATGTCCAATACATGGCTCTTCGGCTCGATCAAGTTGGACGTTTCCACGTTTTTTTTTTCAGGTTAGTTTCGCGACAGCGTTCCTATCAGTTGCGTACATTGTGGTCATGGTGGGCGGATGCTCCCTCGTTACATTTCTCGAAGATCTTCCAATTCTTGATCCTGGCTCCTCCGAAACTCTTCCGGCGCAACCGTAATCCACATGGAAGTCTCATTTAACGATACAGGCCGTATGTTGGGTTAAATTGTGAAATACAAAGTTTTTTTCCTCAAGACTCGAGTTTCAGATAGTTACGGGAAGAGCGAATTATCGCCAACATCCGAGATTATTCCCACTGTATCCATGTCTCATTTATTAGCATAAATGCCACTTAGCTGGCTGACCAACAATAAAAAATACCCCCCGATTCATTTGTATGCAGAACAATACGATGCAGCGAAGATTAACAACAATCAGTTCAGCTTCATTTGTAAAAATCCGCGTCTGTTAACGACTTCGCAGGAAAGAAAGGACAATTATAACCGTTCCCGCTGTTTCGGACCGCTATTAAGAGAATATTTGAGAAAAAAACACACAGAAGACAAAGGTTGTAACCCACAAAAATGGTATTTGTCGAATGGAAATATATGTATTTAGGTTTAGTGAACATCACTCCAGTAACACGTACGAATTGTCATTGTCTTCTGCGGTGAGAACGTCTTTGGATCAAATCCAAGTTTTGTCAAACTGTGACAACCGTTGTTTTATATTTTCATTCTGTTGCATTAATGAGTAAAATTTGGTCTACATTTCCTTTACAGCTGTATGCCTATCGTTTAGTTAACACCAATAGGGTATTCAATGCACATTGATTTTTTTACATCCAAAAATGACGGTTTTTGGAGTGATGTTTCCGCTCATGCTCACTTTTTGTTTGAGCCAGTTCTCAAGCTCTGACCATATTTTTTTTGCATCAGAACAATATACGAATAATTGTTCGATAGTCTCAACTTCCTTCTCACAAATGTTACAAATATCGCTATCCCCGATGGAGATTTCACGTAGAAAAGAATTTGTAGGAAGTATTCTCTGTTGGATCTTATATTGTAAATCTCTTAGTTTACTATATTGTGCACTCTTGTACACTTCAATAAGTTCTAGTCTTTCATCTCCGAGCTGTGATTTTTCCATTTTGCCTTACTTAATAAAGTAAATTCTGTATTTACAGCATCATTAAAGTGTCTACACCCCTTCACTGGCCCTGCCAGAATTTTAATAGGTTTGGGAAATGGAGGCATATATCGTAGGTTACTTAATATGCGGAATGCTTTGCATTCTTCCATTCGTCTGGAATATGTTTTAGTATCTGGGATATTTTTCAGGAGTTTCATAACCTCACTCCGGAAAACATCACCGCAAAGGACTAACCTATTTTCTGTTCTGTTTTACAAAGAGGTGAGAATGCAGAAATGGAAAATCTATGGTATGTACCAGCCTGACCAGATTCAATACTTCGAAGTGGATGGAACAGGTTACATTTTGTGTGCTAACGAGGGCGCGGCGAAGGAATACGGACTAAATTATAATGAAGCTAAGAGAGGACAGGATTTCATACTGGGTGAGTGTTAGTTCATGGTCTTCACATGAACAGCTGCAATAAAAGCGCGGCTGAGATACTAAGGCTACGTCCGAGAATCCACCGTATTCTCAGATCTGAATGCTAGGTGCCGAGGGATGCTTTCTTGTATAGTCATATGGTTGCTTTTTGTCACCCGTCGTCATCAATTTTTCCACCTCTTGCATATCGCTCCAATTTACAAGGCATGCACTTTTATCTCAATCTGGAAATTGATAAATGAGGACTGGTAGCCTTGTTCTTTATACTTGTGTGCTTGGAGACAGCGACGACATCACAATGACCTGATTATTTTGTGCTGCGAAAGCACACTGTGGGTGATTAGCTTGTGCGACGGGAGAACGGTTGGCTGATTCACCCTCTGTCTCTTCCTCTGAACTGAGGAAACGCCTTCATTCTCCTATTTTGAATCAATTGAACATATACCCCTGCGTCAAAGTTATTTCGGTGTAAATTCCAGTTTTAGTCGTCGCTCCCATGATTTTAAATGCAGGACAATCATTAAAAATAGCACATGTTGAGAATGTAAATCCTACATGGGTTTAAGATAGACTGCGAAAAACGTCTTGTTAAATGCCTAGACTTAAACCACCAGTGGCCATTTTAACACTTCAATGGTCCCGAAACCTGATGCCGTTTTATCCCACTTCTATCCCATGATGCAATGTAGGCCCCCAACATCCATGACAATTAAATGTTCGGTGGGGATGCCGTGATACAATTAAATTACCCGCACACTCTCAACACGCAAATGTTAGATTTAACATCTAGAGGGTTGGAGGAGGGAAAACATTTAGAAAGTGATGTATTCGCCACTTTTAAGTGTTAAATGCAACATTTTAAGTTGTTACATCCAACACTTTCCTATATTTCACACCTTCTCATCTGTGCATACCACCGTTACACCATCACAAACCTACACATTCAGAGTCATTAATGACGGACAGAAGACATTATTTAAAGAAAGTCTCTGCTCTGTTGACTGGAACTCACTCTCCGACAACCAGAATCCACATGATACAATCGAATCTTTTCTTCAAACGTTTAACTCAATCTATGACGAATGTTTTCCTGTGAAGGATGGCTATATTAAGCAATTAAAAATTCTCAAACCATGGATAACAACAGCTTTACTAAACTCTATTCACGAAAAGAATCGATTGTATCGAAACTACATTAAATCTAAGCGTCCAACTGATAGCATTCAATACAAAACATTCCGAAATAAGTTAAATAACATTCTTAAAAATGCTAAAAGACATTACTACGAGTCGAAATTCAATCAGTATAACGACAATATCCGTAAGACATGGAGAACCATCAATGAGCTGATGCACCGATCGAAAAAATCCACCAGGCCACAATCAATAAACATTAACGGTACTGAAAAATATAACACTCTACATATTGCAAATCACATGAATGAATATTTTTGTACTGTCGCATCGGAACTAGCAGATAAAATACCACACACGGACGTTAATTTTGAATCTTATCTGGGTCAGGAATGTTTGAATAATTGTACTCTCAACCCTTGCACTCCGGAGGAAATTATGCAAGTTATCAATCAGATGAAAAACGGATCTGCTGGCGTTGATGGAATACGCATGTCATTACTAAAACCTGTTGCATATTATATTGCCAATCCCCTTGCTCGTATTTTTAACCTTTCGTTCGAATCCGGCATTGTACCAGATAGATTAAAAATAGCAAAAGTTACTCCAATATGTAAATCGGGTGACTCTAACTCAGTCACTAACTATCGCCCAATATCAGTTCTGCCCTGCATCAGTAAAATACTGGAGAGGCTCGTTTGCAATAGAATCACTGCATTCCTCACAGACAACGATACACTCTGTCACAATCAATTTGGATTCCGTCAAAACCACTCTATGACTTCTGCCCTACTATCTCTATATGACAAATTAATCTCGGCCAAATCACAAAAGCAATATAGCGTGACAACCTTCTTAGACTTATCCAAAGCCTTTGACACGGTCAACCATGAAATCCTTTTACAAAAACTTTCCCACTATGGCTTTCGTGGCACGATCAATGAATGGTTTACCAGCTATCTGTCCTTCCGGAGACACAGCATGTCTCCCTTTCCGGTATACTGTCCTCTTCCCATACAACATCCTTTGGTGTTCCACAAGGCTCCATCTTGGGACCCATACTTTTCATTATCTATATAAATGACATTGCTAACGTTTCGAATTTACTCGACGTTATTCTATTCGCGGACGACACAAGCGCCACATATTCCAATATAGGCTTGAAAACAGCCATGATAAACAAACTTCTAACGTGGTTCTCTTGCAACAAACTATCTCTAAACGTCCAAAAAACAAAGTATATGGTTGTAAATCCAACAAGAACTGCCAAAAATATACCAAAATTATTTATAGATGGCCAAGATGTTGAACTTGTCCACAGCTATAAATTTCTCGGCGTGTATCTGAATGATAAACTCAACTGGAAGAATCACATAGACAACCTCTCATCAAAACTGTCACGCAATATCGGTGTTTTGAATAACATAAAGCATTGTATAAACAAACAAACCTTATTGAATCTGTATCATTCACTCTTTTATTCCTATCTATCATATTGTAATCTAATCTGGGCTAACACATATTCTTCTCGTCTATCAACCATTGTGCTCCTGCAAAAACGAATCATTCGTATTATAACTTGTAGTGACAGGCTCTCTCACACCGAACCCCTTTTCTCTCAAACAAATATTCTACCGTTCACAAAACTCAATGACTATCTCACATTAACTTTCGCCCACCGATTTGTGCATTCGCCTTTCCGTTTGCCTAATCACTCTTTATCATGCTTCACAATGTTATCCACAGTTCATAGTTACCCTACTAGACATGTAAACTTGAATCTATACAGGCCATATTTTACGAATCAAGCAACACTACACACAATCAAAGCTAAAGGTCCTAAATTATG
Source organism: Hanleya hanleyi (assembly GCA_036873755.1). Taxonomy (NCBI): domain Eukaryota; kingdom Metazoa; phylum Mollusca; class Polyplacophora; order Lepidopleurida; family Hanleyidae; genus Hanleya; species Hanleya hanleyi. The sequence continues at coordinate 127,845 of JAVTVY010003304.1, read as the reverse complement.
GAATTCTATTCCCAGTGCATTAAAATGTATCGATTCAGAATCGCTATTTAAGCGCAATATCAAAATATTCTTATTAGCTAAATAATTCTACATCTCAAACCTCAGTATAATCATACGGGATCATCTCCGGTGAAAAGGGACATTGTATATATGTTTAAATAAATATATATATATATCTCTCTCTCTATATATATATCTTTTTACTGTATATTCACTCTGTGAATGTAAACTTATATCCAACCTTATATAATTTAGATGTGTACAAAATTTGTACGGAACATATTTTGTCACCTTTAGTATTGATGTGTGTGTGTTTATATATGTGTATTAGAGTGTGTGTATATGTATATATATGTGTGTATATATATCTTATGTTTCGAATAATATGTATACTTTATGAGTCGCATGTATATATGGTGCAATACTTCCCTGATCCACTCCTATATGTTCCGAATATGACTATTAAGAAATATAAGATTACATATCATAGTTTATATTCCGTTTAATTCACCACCTCCCTCATGCCCATCATTATTGTCATATAATTATAACAGGGATAGAACAAGCCCGTGTTGGGCTTTATTCCCGGCAAAACATTTTGACCTAATATTTATTTCCAATGTAAATTATCTGGTGAATAAATTCTGATTCTGATCTCTGATTCTGAACACTTAAAAGTGGTAAAACAACACTTTCTAAACGCTTTCCCTCCTCAAACCCTCTAGATGTTAAATGTAACATTTGCGTTTTAAGGGTGCATCATGTCACCTCTCTCATTTAACACGACATCAACTTAATTGCCAGCGCGAGGTCTCTGGGCTGTCACAGACGGAAGGGCATGCTTAATTTGGTGTATCAGGTTACATATAGGACTTCACGCCTTGCGGCACATGTACTGTGCGTTGACAATTTATTAGTTTCGTGTTACATAAGCGATGCTACATTTCTGCTTAAGTGATCGCCTATCATGCAGATGATGAATGCACAGTTCATCCCTGGATTGAAAGATCTATAAATACATCATCAGGCCTTAGGTCCAGTGTCGTGTATACCAGTATTCACATGTCACTGTTAGCAGGTTAGGGCGATCCCGCTCTGTAAACTAGAGGTAAAAAATGTCGTTTCCGCTCAATAAATCAGTCCACATAATAAATTCAGCAGAAAAGAATCAAAAGTTATTGAGCAAAAGCGACCATTTTTACCTTCATTTTAGAGAGCGGGATTGCCCTAACCTGGTTAGTTTAATGTCTCGCTATGATCACAACTAGATCACCATGATGATCTCACAATAGTGAAAATGCTGATGTATGTATGTGTTGTGCATTAAACGGTCAATTTGGTCAGTGTAAAGTCGAGACGTCGCAGCAATGAGTAGTTGTATTGGGGTCGAACATTCGAAAGCCATTATTTTTAAATCTTGTTTTTCTTGCAGAAAACCTTGTTCACAGTAGCGTTAGTCAAGGAGTTAAAGATGAACTCTTAACAACTAGTAATCTGGGTGAGTACTGTATATTATATGTAAGTTTTAATGTTAGTTTCCACCAAATAATTGAATGTACTTCAAGAACACATACCTGTACTATACTAGGGAAATTGAAAAACAATACGTATTTGTAAGTGACTTGGGGCCTATTCATGCTGTCGTTCGGCAGATATTGTAATGAATATGATCCAGCAAAGTATTTAGATACGATTTCAGAAATGTCTGCGCGAGAGAATAGTCTAATTGGCGATTGGCTATAGCACGGCATTTTGAATTCGCGATGTCATAATCGTATGATATCTTATATTAATAGATCTAGAGGAACTCAGATGTGCTTATATGAACCGAGAGTGCTTCAACTCACATCAGTTTCTTTCGCTAACAGGTCGACTTGAGTTTTCTGTTGAAAACGGAAAGGAACTTGATGGGAAATATTCAGATTTCTATAGCTTCGGTGGCCGGTCCTTCTCCATCAGACGGGCTGATAATCCCTCTACAATTGTCTTCGACAGTGGCGATTTGACCGAACGCCACCACCAGTCGCTAACGCCCATAACGTTCAACACGGACCCACTTACGGATACTCAAACCGTCCTGCAAACCAGAGATACCAGGTCCGACAACAAGGTAAAGAAACATTCGCGACTGCTCGGCCTATTCCGTCGAAGTCATAGTGCCTCGCGCATTAATGGTATAAGGATTTTACAGCACTCGGTTGTAAACCATGATCCGCCGCACGTGAGTCACATCACATGCTATAGGATGTGTTTCCGGTCACAAAGTCCTCGTTGTATTTCTCTCGTATCCGGAGATAAAATATATATCCAAATGAAATGGATATTCCCTTGATTCTACCCGCGAAGGATCTCTCCTAATTTGAGGTGTTTCTCCTGGTTTTCATTCTCGATCTAATCTCCATGGTAACGGAAGTCATACAGCTGACATGCACTGTTCGGAGTTTCGGCATGAGACTGTGCTTTCAACATGGATGCCAATATGGATCCCTAGCAGTGCGTGAAGAGGTACTAATGTCATACATTATCCGAGGCCGTGTCGAGTGGGTAAAGAAAGCGATGTTACTAATTATCCATTCTGAATTAAGGCTATCAATATCCAAGTCTTAACATAACTGAGCTAAGGCTGAAATAACCATGGAATCTCGAAAGTACTGATGGCATTTTCGGGTATAGTTGAGAAACGATTATGAATAACGGTAATTAAAACATTGGCTCTTGAAGAACTTTTGCCGACCAAGCACACTATCCTCTCATCTCCCACACACTCCTCTATTCATACTTCTCACCATCCCCACAGCCACCTCCCCTTCCCCTCGTACACTCCTCCCCATCCTCATGCACTTCACCTCTCATAGACTATTCTTCTTCCCTGTAAGCTCATCCTTTTCATACACCCTCACCTCGTATACTCATCTTTAGCCTAACATCTTCACACAACCTCTTCTCCTTCACAATCATTCTCATTATAAATTCCTCCACAATCACCCCCCATTCTCACACGCCTCATCCTCACATACTCCTTCATCTCCGCCCCTTCCTCTCAACACGTTGCTTATCCTCCACATAATCTTCTGCTCTGACACTTCTCATCCATAAACTCCTCTTCCCCACAGTCTTCCCTACCTACCTCCTCTCTGCACACTCTTCCTCCCCGCATATTCTCTGACACGCCTCATCCATAAACTCCTCATCCCCACAATATTTTCTACCTCCCTCCTCTCTGCACACTCCTCCTCCCCGCGTATTCTCTGACACGCCTCATCCATAAACTCCTCATCCCCACAATATTTTCTACCTCCCGGGCCTCCTCTCTGCACACTCCTCCTCCCCGCATATTCTCTGACACGCCTCATCCATAAACTCCTCATCCCCACAATAGTTTCTACCTCCCTCCTCTCTGCACACTCCTCCTCCCCGCATATTCTCTGACACGCCTCATCCATAAACTCCTCATCCCCACAATATTTTCTACCTCCCTCCTCTCTGCACACTCCTCTTCCCCATATGCTCTTTGACACTCCTTGTCCATTGACTCCTCATCCCCACACATTCTTCTCAACCTTTCTCATCGCTACACACTCCTTATCCCCACATAATCCTCTGATCTGACACTCCTCACCCATAAACTCCTCATCACCACACAGTCTTCTTCACCTCCATCCATCCTCTCTACACACACCTCCTCCCACATAATCCTCTGATCCGACACTCCTCACCCGTAAACTCCTCATCACCACACAGTCTTCTTCACCTCCATCCATCCTCTCTACACAGACCTCCTTCCCTACATAATCCTCTGATCTGACACTCCTCACCCATAAACTCCTCATCACCACACAGTCTTCTTCACCTCCATCCATCCTCTCTACACACACCTCCTCCCACATAATCCTCTGATCTGACACTCCTCACGCATAGACTCCTCATCGCCACACAGTCTTCTTCACCTCCATCCATCCTCTCTACACACACCTCCTTCCCTACATAATCCTCTGATCTGACACTCCTCACCGATAAACTCCTTATCACCACACAGTCTTCTTCAGCCCCATCCATCCTCTCTACACACACGTCCTCCCCCACATAATCCTCTGATCTGACACTCCTCACCCATAAACTCCTCATCACCATACAGTCTTCTTCACCTCCCTCCTCTCTACACACTCCTCCTCCCCCACATAATCCTCTGCTCTGATAATCCTCACCCATAAATCCCTTTTCACCACACAGTCATCTCACCTCCCTCCTCTCTACACACTCCTCTTCCTCCACATAATCCTCTGCTCTGACAATCTTCACTCGTAAATTTCTCATCACCACACAGTCTTCTTCACCTCCCTCCTCTCTACACACTCCCTCTTCCCCACATGCTCCTCTGCTCTGACAGTCTTCACCCATAATCTCCTCATCACCACACAGTCATCTCACCTCCCTCCTCTCTACACTCCTCTTCCTCCACATAATCCTCTGCTCTGACAATCTTCACTCGTAAATTTCTCATCACCACACAGTCTTCTTCACCTCCCTCCTCTCTACACACTCTTCTTCCCCCACATACTCCTCTGCTCTGACAGTCTTCACCCATAATCTCCTCATCACCACACAGTCTTCTTCACCTCCCTGTTCTCTACACATTCCTCTTCCTCCACATAATCCTCTGCTCTGACAATCCTTACCCATAAGTTCTTCATCACCATACAGTCTTCTTACCTCCCTCATCTATACACACTCCTCTTCCCCCACATAATCTTCTGCTCTGACACTCCTCACCCATAATCTCCTCATCACCACACAGTCTTCTTCACCTCCCTGTTCTCTACACACTCCTCGTCCCAACATAATCCTCTGCTCTGACAATCCTCACCCATAAGTTCCTCATCATCATACAGTCCTTTTCACCACCGTGTTCTCTACACACTCCTCCTCCCCCCACATAATCCTCTGCTCTCACAACCCTCACCCATAATTTCCTCATAATCATACAGTCTTCTTCACCTCCCTTCTCTCTACACTCTCCTCGTCCCAACATAATCCTCTGCTCTGACAATCCTCTCCCATAAATTCTTCATCACCATAGTCTTCTCACCTTCCTCCTCTCTACACACTCCCCTTCCCCCACATAATGCGCTGCTCTGACAATCCTCATTCCTGAATTCCTCATCACCACACAGTCTTATTCACCTCCCTCCTCTCTACGCACTCCTCCTTCCTACATAATCCTCTGCTCTGACAATCTTCAGCCATAAATTCCTCATCACCACACAGTCTTCTTCACCTCCCTCCTCTCTACACACTCCTCTTCCCCCACATAATCCTCTGCTCTGAGTATCCTCACCCGGAAATTCCTCATCACCACACAGTCTTCTTCACCTCCCTCCTCTCTACACACTCCCCTTCCTCCACAAAATCTTCTGATATGACAATCCTCACCCATAAATTCCTCATCACCATAGTCTTCGCACCTCCCTTCTCTCTACACACTCCTCTTCCCCCACATAATCCTCTGCTCTGAGTATCCTCACCCGTAAATTCCTCATCACCACACAGTCTTCTTCACCTCCCTCCTCTCTACACACTCCTCCTTCCTACATAATCCTCTGCTCTGACAATCTTCAGCCATAAATTCCTCATCACCACACAGTCTTCTTCACCTCCCTCCTCTCTACACACTCCTCTTCCCCCACATAATCCTCTGCTCTGAGTATCCTCACCCGTAAATTCCTCATCACCACACAGTCTTCTTCACCTCCCTCCTCTCTACACACTCCCCTTCCCCCACATAATCTTCTGCTATGACAATCCTCACCCGTAAATTCCTCATCACCACACAGTCTTATTCACCTCCCTCCTCTCTACACACTCCTCCTCCCTACATAATCCTCTGTTCTGACAATCTTCAGCCATAAATTCCTCATCACCACAGTTTTCGTTACCTCCCTCCTCTCTACACACTCCTCTTCTTCCTCATAATCCTCTGCTCTGACAATCCTCACCCGTGAATTCCTCATCACCACACAGTCTTCTTCACCTCCCTCCTCTCTACACACTCCTCTTCCCCCAAATAATCCTCTGCTCTGACAATCCTCACTCGTAAATTCCTCATCACCATACAGTCTTCTTCACCTCCCTCCTCTCTACACACTCTCTTCCCTACATAATCCTCTGTTCTGACAATCTGCAGCCATAAATTCCTCATCACCACAGTCTTCTTTATCTCCCTCCTCTCTACACACTCCTCTTCTCTCACATAATCCTCTGCTCTGACAATCCTCATCCGTAAATTCCTCATCACCACACAGTCTTCTTCACCTCCCTCCTCTCTACACACTCCTCTTGTCCCACATAATCCTCTGCTATGACAATCCTCACCCATACATTCCTCATCACCATACAGTCTTCTCACCTCCCTCCTCTCTACACACGCCTCTTCCCTCACATAATCCTCTGCTCTGACAATCCTCGCCCGTAAATTCCTCATCACCACATAGGCTTCTTCACCTTCCTCCTCTCTACACACTCCTCTTCCCCCACATGATCCTCTGCTCTGACAATCCTCACCCGTAAATTCCTCATCACCACACAGTCTTCTTCACCTTCCTCCTCTCTACAAACTCCTCTTCTCCCACATAATCCTCTGCTCTGACAATCCTCACCCATAATCTTCTCATCACCACACAGACTTCTTCACCTCCCTGTTCTCTACACACTCCTTCTCCCTACATAATCCTCTGTTCTGACAATCTTCAGTCATAAATTCCTCATCACCAAAGTCTTCTTTACCTCCCTCCTCTCTACACACTCCTCTTCTCCCACATAATCCTCTGCTCTGACAATCGACACCCGTAAATTCCTCATCACCACACAGTCTTCTTCACTTCCCTCCTCTCTACAAACTCCTCTTCTCCCACATAATTCTCTGCTATGACAATCCTCACCCATACATTCCTCATCACCATACAGTCTTCTCACCTCCCTCCTCTCTACACACGCCTCTTCCCCCACATAATCCTCTGCTCTGACAATCCTCACCCGTAAATTCTTCATCACCACATAGTCTTCTTCACCTTCCTCCTCTCTACACACTCCACTTTCCCCACATAATCCTCTTCTCTGACAATCCTCACCCGTAAATTCCTCATCACCACACAGTCTTCTTCACCTTCCTCCTCTCTACACACTCCACTTCCCCCACATAATCCTCTTCTCTGACAATCCTCACCCGTAAATTCCTCATCACCACACAGTCTTCTTCACCTTCCTCCTCTCTACACACGCCTCTTCCCCCACATAATCCTCTGCTCTGACAATCCTCACCCGTAAATTCTTCATCACCACATAGTCTTCTTCACCTTCCTCCTCTCTACACACTCCACCTCCCCCACATAATCCTCTTCTCTGACAATCCTCACCCGTAAATTCCTCATCACCACACAGTCTTCTTCACCTTCTTCCTCTCTACACACTCCTCTTCAATCCCCCACATAATCCTCTGCTCTTACAATCCTCACCCATAATCTTCTCATCACCACACAGTCTTCTTCACCTCCCTTTTCTCTACACACTCCTCATCCCCACATAATCCTCTGCTCTTACAATCCTCACCCATAATCTTCTCATCAACACACAGTCTTCTTCACCTCCCTGTTCTCTACACACTCCTCATCCCCACATAATCCTCTGCTCTGACAATCGTCACCCATAAGTTCCTCACCATACAGTCTTCTTCACCTCCCTCCTCTCTACACACTCCTCCTCCCCACATAATCCTCTGCTCTGATACTCCTCACCCGTAAATTCCTCATCACCACACAGTCTTCTCAACCTCCCTTCACCTTTCAGAGTATGAAAACAAAATACATCTAGGCGTTTTTATCATTAGTATCCAAATCGGGAATGAGCTGTCAAGTTACACAAATGACAAACAGCAGCTGACCAATCATTTATCCTAAAACCTGTTGTTTTCTCCCCAGGGACCAGAAACAGAATCTGTAACGGTAGGAGTGATTAATGGAGAAACATTATTCTTTATCGGTAATGAGCGAACGGGATCAGTAGAGATGTATTCGACGAGACATGGGGTAACGACTCCCCTCTTCCACAACATCAGTACCTTATCACCATGGGCCAGTGTCGGAAAGAGCTGGAAACTCCTCTACGATGAAAGGAATACTGGTGACCTTGACCCGGAGGGCCTTGAGTAAGATGAGTTTCCTGTAGACTACGTTCTACTCCCATTAAATCAGCGCCCCCATGTCGCCAACAAGGATATTCACGTTGATTTTGTGAGCGTGAAAACGGGGAATTTTAAAAGACACTATAAAACTTATCGCATAGGAAAACAATTTAGAAAATAGCTGAATTATCATGTTGTTCTGAAGTGTGTCATGATGTGTATTCCGCGTGACAATGCCAAACGATATCCTTAAAACAGGTTAGGGTCAACCCATACCTTCCAGTACAAGCGTTTCTCCGGTAGTGAACTGAATCAGTTTGACCAAAAATATCCGTATAATGCTGCTTCAAATCCCGAGATAGTTAGAATTCTATAATATGCAGAATGTTTCCTGAAATTTCACTTTTAGCTAAAAAGCATTCTCATGGCATCAGATTGTATATTCCCTATATATATTGTCGTATATACCGACGGTTTGGAGGTTACAAACTCTGACGTTGGGAGAATGGCTAAAAAGTGACTATGCGTGAATTCTGGCAAAAAAAAGTATTTTTATTTCCATTTTCTCACATGGAATGCTTGCATATACTGACCAAACTATGCGTTTAAGAATTTCATCATCGGCAAAATTGTTTTGTAGAAGTTATTCGAAAAATCAAGTTTTCTGTCGAACTATGAGATTTTCATATTAACGAAATTTCTAAAATTACGATCATGAAATGAAGTTTTATTATTTGACGCATCTTTTCATGTTACTGATTAATTATTAGTAGCAGGTTTTCAAAGAAAATATATCGGAAAGTTAGCAAAACTTGCGCGTTTGAGTTTTTTGAATTGAATTAATTTATGCAAAACCCTGAATGTAAACTCGCCAATGATTTTTTTAGAGATACGAATAGATATCAGTGTCATATTCCAATTATTAATTTATCATCAAAAGTGCATTCGATCGTGGTAATATCAGATATTGATATACCGGACTGTGGTGGTTGGTCCTAACCTGTAAAAGACGTTTTTCGAATGAGGGAATAGTTACCCTCACCGCGGCCCATCCCCTCTCCCAAAATTCGTACTCTGGTCAGAGGCTTTAGCAAAAATTGCCCTCCTAAATGATCTAATTGCCAATTCTTGTTTGTCAATTAAGACCCAGTTAACGAATCAGCTGAGATAATTAAAACTTTTGATCCTATTGTACAAATCTCCCAGTACGCATTGTCCTCAATCAAACGAAATGGATCGCTAGTTTAGTGGAACAATTGAATGTTAACTGTATACTCCTCAGTTGCCCTGGAGGCCACAAACCGCCATTATAGTCCATGAGATAGCCCCCCAAAAGTGCTCTAGATTTAGATGATTTTGCACCCCCCTGGGGGGTATATTTTCTACATATCATTTTGAAGGGTGGCATGCGCTGAACAAAGTTTGACATGTTGCCACTCTGGCAAAGTGTTTAACGTGTTCATTGCGCATGCGCAAAACGGTACCCTGTTTCTCAAAACATCGTCTGTCATACCGAAAATGTGAAGTGATTACCGGTATTCGTTTATCTATTGCGAAAGTTTGATTGGCTTCGAATGTAATTATGATCTCCGGTATTGTCCCAACGGCGACAGATGTTAGTACACATGATCATCAAATATAAATATATATAAACTTTTAAGGGTCAGAGCTCTCTATAGAGGTCAAAGGTCAGGTTTCATAATCTCTATTTTTCCCCATCATACTTTTCTTCCAAAAAGACCCCACTTAAATGTTTTCTTATCTCTTCGACTGTGTGGAGGGAGACTTACCGCAATATATCTTGGGGGAGGACAAGTTCTATGGAGGAATGTAGTAATCCAAGATGGCCGCTGTGATGACATCAGTAGTATAGAAAGAGCAAATCTCTTACTATTTTTCATGTGGTAGGGAGAAATGAGGTGTTTGTGAGCCGTGGCCCTTGACCTTTGACCAATGGGTTACTATGACAATGTAGAGAGGGAATTCGTGTCACGTGAAATAGCAGGGTAGATACAAAAACTGAGATTTTCTCTAGAAATAAAAAGCGGAAACACGGACCAAAACTGAGGAATATATCATTAAATGGATCTAGGTGGGCCAGAAATTTCGGTGTATCTGCAATAATTTATGTGATTGAACGTGGATAGTGGTAGTTCGCTGACGGTATCAAGCCCCTATCCGTAAAGAGATACAGTATGAAATCTGATACTTGGGGAATAGTGGATTTGAAAGGATTGATACCCCTTGAACCACACCAAATCAATAGACTGCCTACTTTGATTGGTATACAGCGGATGAGGATGGCCTGATTGATTGTACCATTCTGAGGCCAACCTCTGCTGAAAATCCCGCCTGAGCAAGGTGTCCTTTGAACACTTGCAAACGTGGTACTGGAACAGTTCCTGTTAGCAGTGGTAAATCGACGACTTGGGCTGAGACAATAGGTTGTGCAACAGCGGAAGTTGTCTTGGTACTTCCACCAAAAGATCCAGTAGGTCCGCAAACCACGGACGTGCTGGCCACCACGGAACGATGAGTTATACGACACATATGTGTTCGTGGATCTTTCGGAGTACCTTCACAAGTATTGTCGACGGTGGAAACGCATATGCGACAATTCCCGCCCAATCCTGCGACAGAGCATCCACTGCGTATGCCAATGGATCGGGGACCGGTGACATGAACAGTGGCATTTGATTGTTTTGCCTCGTGGCAAACAAATCTATGTGTGGTATCCCAGACATGAGCAATCTGTTTCACGATGTCTGGGTGAATTTTCCACTCTTTGGAGATGGTCGGATTCCGTCTCGATAGCGAGTCCTCTAAGAAGTTCAGACATCCTGGGATATGTCTGGCCAACACAGTTAAGTCGTTGTCCCAACACAGACCGAAAAAGATTTCCGCTTGGCTGAGTAATTGCGGAGATCTCGTCCCCGCCCCCTGCTTGTTGATGTAAGCAACAAATGTTGTGTTGTCCGTGGCAACTAGCAGGCTCTTGTCGGTCAAGTCTCTTACCCACGTGTGGATAGCTGGTGTCACTGCCATGAACCCCAACGTTTATGTGGTAAGAGCGTTCCTCGATCGTCCAAAACCCGGATATCGACTTGGACTCGAGGTGGGGCCCCATCGTTCCATAGATGCGTCCGTGAACAGGTGATGAGGGATATACACCGGGCATCACGTTAAGTGCATCCAGCCACCATCGGAGGCATTGTTTGACAAGTGTCGTGACTGGTATCCATGAATTCAACTGCATTTCGCTCCAATGATGATTTGAGTGCATCATCAAGGGGCGTAACTGCAGTCGTCCTCTTGAAGTTACGTCTTTAGCTGACGTCAAGAGGTCGACAATCGCAGCAAAGTGTAAGGCCCTGCTTTACCGTTATCTTTTGCCAACGATCTTCTGGGGGCTTGGCGAGAGCTATAATCGCATCGTAGTCCACCCCCGAAATTTGCGCCTTTGCTAAGGAGTCAGTTCTGATTTCTCTTCGTGCAGGAGATAACCCAGAGAAACCAGCATCCTTAAGACAAACTTCGTGTCCCGAATCAACTGCTCCTTGCACGCATTCCTTAGCAGTGAGTCGTCGATATAAAAGTGGTACTTTATACCTTGACTGCAAGAATAGTGCCACTGGTGTACACGCGACACCCAGGGGGAAATGGAGAGACCGAGCGGAAGCACTTGGATTTGGAAACAGCGACGGCCGACCGTAAACCTTAAGTACTTCCTGTGTGCTGGATATATCGGGATATGTAAATAAGCGGCCCTTAAATCCAGCGAGGTCATACATTCTCCCTGTTTGAGTGCCGACCGGTTGGACCGGAAGGACTCCATGCGAAAGTGTGGCGGTGGAGTGAGAAAGTCCTTGTGTAATCGTTCGGACGTGTCTTTCTTGGGGGCGAGAAATACTGGCGAATAGAGCCCTGGGGATTTGTCCTGTATCGGAAACTCTATAACCGCCGCTTTGTTTATCAGGTTGTCTACAGAGGCCTGTATTGCTGATATGTATTCTCGTCGCAAAGGTATGCGAGACAGGAGGGGAATTGCAGTCAGAAGCCGAAGCTTGCCGAATGTTAAACCGTATTCTGACTGACAGAAATAACCAGACTGCTTCTCAGTATGTAACTGGAATTCAATGCAATACAGGGAAGAGATCTCCCGTTACGGAAAAGTCCGCCGTTGCGGAGAGCTCTGTCACAATGAACGCACAGGAAGTCGAGCAGCCTGAAAGCGTTGGTGATAGCATTTGGTCAATTGTAGGACCGGATGGCAAGACCTCAAAGAGGAATTGTAGGCTTTAATAGGCAAAGGAAAACGAAAAAAAAGCATAGCGGAAGCAGGAAATGCACCCAAGAGCTCAAGCAGATTTTCAGCTCTCTCTCATGAGGATGATGTTGATAATTCCTTTGATATTCCTGGTCCTCCCCCCAAGAGGAATAAGGTGGATGAAAGTTCGGAAAGTTTGCTACATGATCAGGAGTCTAACGAAAATGAATCTGAGAGGATTGTAGATCCAAATACAGTTCAAACTCCTGGTTCTCTGTCCGGGGTGGAGAACGACAGCCTTGTCAACGACAGTAAAATGCCCAACATTGATGGTGCTGCACTCGATGTGGACGGCAGTCGTGGTGAAAATTCACCTGTGCATTCAGACGCTGTTGTGGAAACTGGGCTCACCACAGATGATGAAAGAAATGAGCTACCATCAGTAGATGGGAAAGGAGGTGAAGATGAAGATATTAGTTCTACACCTGTGCATTCTGGTGGTAACTCGAATTTCACCCCAGATGATCATGTGATTGCTGAGCTCACCAAAGATGATGATAGAAATGAGCTACCCTCTGTAGAAGGAGGAAGTGAAGATGAAGATTTTGGTTTTATTTCTGAAGCAGATACACCTGTTAACTTCTCTTCTGGCGCTGATGTGATCGATGAGTTCACTAGTGATGAAGCTAACAATGAGATACTCATGGAGGATGAAAAACAAGGTGAAGAGGAAGTTGATCACTCCATTCTCAACACAGATACACCTATGAACCCCACCTCAGACAAAAACTCGGTCGCTGAGCACATGGATCAATCTTGTGATAATGAGCGACACGGCAAGACTTCCTTAAACCAGAGGTCAAAAAAGAAATGTCAGCTGAAGAGAGAACAAGCAATTTTTGGCAATAAGGACAAAGATATGCAGCAGTTGCGAGAAGATCAGAAGAAAGAACAGAAAAGCCAGAGGAGAAGACCTTTAATTAAACGTCCATAATGGCTAAGTTGACACTCTATTTCCTAGTGTGTGTGCCCTTGTGTTTTATTTCTTCATATAGACTAAAATGGTTCAGTCTCCAACCCTCCTCCAATGGAACTGCAGAGGAGTTTGGCCAATATTTGCCAAACAAGACCCACTTGACAGGGTGTACAGTCCGTTTTCCGCATTTTCCGGGGAAATCCTAGTTTTTCACCCACCCCAGCCCGTTGCGTTACCGGAAGTTACCTCGCACTGGATGTGACCTTTGACCCAGACGTGACCTCGACCCGAGTTGATGTCATCAACGGACGTGATGTCACTGGACATGACGTCATCCCGCCCCTTAAAGTGATGGTAAGCCATCAAGTAAAGTTTCCTTCAAATGAAAGAGCATTGCAAACAATGTGGGAAAATATTTATTTTAATTGTTTACGATTTTATTACACAGAGTAAACTGCAATTAAAGCATGATATTCTATGGTGGTCTGTTGCAATCATATTTAGGTCCAGTGACGTCACACTGCCTTAATACATATATTTCAAACTTTGTATGCACTTTTCAATGCTTCATTCAAGCTTAAGGTGTGTATACTTTGAGTTTCAACACAGACTCACTGTTCCAATGTGCATGTTTCACCAAAATCTGGGAGATGGTGACTGATGAGTGTCAAGTCTTTGAATCTTGCACTTAATTTCCCAGATTTTGGAACATGCACATTGGAACAGTGAGTCTGTGTTGAAACTCAAAGTATATATACCTTAAGCTTGAATGAAGCATTGGAAAGTGCATACAAAGTTTGAAATATATGTATTAAGGCAGTGTGACGTCACTGGACCTAAATATGATTGCAACAGACCACCATAGAATACCATGCTTTAATTGCAGTTTACTCTGTGTAATAAAATCGTAAACAATTATAATAAATATTTTCAGACACTGTTCGCAATGGTCTTTCATTTGATGGAAACTTTACTCGAGGGTTTACGATCACTTTAACAATCCTAAGAGATTTCGCCTTTCTATACTACTGACGTTATCACTGCGGCCATCTTGGATTTCTACCTTTCCTGATAGAGCTTGCCCCCAACATATGTTGGGGTAAGTCGTCCCCCTCCCTCACCTAGGCAAAGAAGTCTAAGGAAATTGGTTTAGTTGGGTCTAGTTTCAAGGAAATAAATAGGAGATAAGAAGATTGATTATGATATCCGCACTTTGACCTCTGCAGTGACCTTTGACCTTCAAAAGTTAAACAAAAATATTGATTGGTGACGATGTACGTCAACCTTGGTGGACGCTGTAAGGGTATCGGTCATAATACTTACATACGAAGCAGTGAAAACTCTAACGGTATAAAGGCAAAATAATCATTTCACACTGCCGATGTGAAAGACAGGACTTCGAGAAACTGGAGGTACCATTTTGCGCATGCGCAATCACCATGTTAAAACACTTTGCCAGAGTGGCAACATGCCGATCTCTGTTCAGCACATTCCAGCCTTCAAAATGATATATAGAAAATAGACTCCCTAGGGGGGTGCAAACTAATCTAAATTTTACCACCCCATCTCGGCAGAGAAATAATCGTGATACATCGGAAGGTTGTTTATGGATGCCCGTATTAGGGATATCTTTTTCTCTCGATGTGCTCATCCGATTTACTTCATTTTGTGAGACAGTTGATCAGTGGTTTGTGACCTCGAAGTGCACATCACGCCTCGCCCAGGCCAAACCTGTCCTTATGTCAACATAAGGTCAATCTTTCATGTAAGGCTCACGAGACAGAGTTCTCTAACACAGGCGTTATGGTAAACTGGTGCACACGATTAACAATATCGTCTGACACAGGAGCTATGGTAATCTCGCGCGCACGGTTGAGAGACACACTTCTAGTTTACTAGTTTAAATATGAATCTAGACGCTGGCGGGTGGGGGGGGGGGTGGCGTTCCAGTCACACATATGCCTGAATAACAGAATGTTACATGAACAATCGACCCAACAAATTCACCTCCTTTTCTTGTAGGTTCGTTGAAGCGCGTCATAGCCCGATCTTGGAACCCCTGTTACTGGTAACTGGAGCAGTCAGTGGAACCCTCTCCGTGTTCGTAATCAGTCAAGAAGGTAAAGTAGATTATATTCATTTCCATACATTTCCACTCAGATGATGGCCTTTGTATATCTTACATTGGTTTCCTTGTGTTCATAATCCATTCTTTCCTAAGTCACTTTATTACGAAGCCCTCTCTCTTGGGGATCATCGGGAAGTAACGAGCCCCTATACACCAGATAGGACCTTTTCTGTACCATAAAGTTAATTCCGTAATCTGCTCCTTTTTGGCGCCGGAACGTAATTGGAAGTGGGTGGGGGCGGGGCAAGGGCGGATCCATCAAAAATTCATAGGGGGGGGGGGCGACTATCACAGCCCAGCAGGCGAGGTTCCAGGGCCGCCTAGGCCCCGGAAGCTCCGGGGTCCTAGATCGCCCGAGATGCGTTCTGAGCGTTTTCCCGGAAATAAAACTGATCATACTGCATGCAGATTTATGGTTCTATTTTCACGATTTTTTCGCAATTATAAGCACGCATCGATATTGAAAACATCACACCTCATGCCTGCATCCATTTGACTTTCTAGTTATATATAAAACATACAAAACGATGACATTTAGTTCTTGGAAGGGAAACCAATATGCCTACCGATACGATTCATTCACACAAAGACAAAACAAGGAAATCCTCACAGCCCAACACGCGAGGGTCCTCCAGGGGCCGCCTAGGCCCCGGAAGCTCCGAAGTTCCAGATCTCCAGAGATGCGTTCTAAGCATATTCCCGGAAATAAATTCGAACATAATGTATGCCCCCTAAATCAAAAGTGGGGAGGGGAGACCACTAATGTGCACGATGCCATTATTAGCCGAAGCAGAACGAATGGTAAGATGCATGCGCTGCGTATATTCGTGGTGCTTGCAAATGTTGATAACTCACTATCCATAGCGCCGCAGTAAAGATGACCTTAAATGAGCTAGTTAACGTTATAAACTTGTATTTGGAGAACTAGGCATACAGAAAGAGAGAACGGTTACAGGCATCAGACTCCTATCCTAAATAATTTACACGTTCGGCAGTATTAACAAAATTGTACCTCGCCGATTCCCTAGTTAAATTTTACGGAAGCGTATTAGTGCCAGTGTGAAAAAAAAAATTAGGACTTATTTTCTCCTAATTAGGAGAAAATTATCTCCTAATTAGGACTTATTATCTCCTAATTATCTCCTAATTAGAACTTATTATCTCCTAATTAGGACTTATTATCTCCTAATTGTGATCGGTTGTTACCTCATTTATCAGCTATATCGTGAGTAGTATGTAAAGCACCGTAACCCTCAACTTGACCTTGGGCCACAGGCCCACAAAACAAGAGTTTTGGGGGGTGTGGGCGGTGGTATTAGGCTGGAGTGTCGAAATATGGCGTCTCTATATATAACCCCATGCTTTATATAAATCCACATCAAGGTGTGAAACGGACTTTGGGTGAATCGATAAATAAACGGTTTACCGCCAAAAAAATTAGATCAGCATATTCTACAAGTATCACTTTATATATTCCCGTCGTCAAATTAGTAAATTTGTGCAACTTTTTACCTTTGCCGGGCGATTCAAAATCCAACGTAACTGTCCGTCCATCTAGGAACAGTTAGATTATGACGGGCTTCGTTCTCAATTCTGATTGGTCAGTCGCGACACGCCTCCAGCAAGAGAGGTCACGCACTGATCAGCTGTCGCGACTGACCAATCAGAATTGAGAACGAAGCCCGCCATAATCTAACTGTTCCTAGATGGACGGACAGTTACGTTGGATTTTGAATCGCCCGGCAAAGGTAAAAAGTTGCACAAATTTACTAATTTGACGACGGGAATATATAAAGTGATACTTGTAGAATATGCTGATGTATTTTGTTTGGCGGTAAACCGTTTATTTATCGATTCACCCAAAGTCCGTTTCACACCTTGATGTGGATTTATATAAAACATGGGGTTATATATAGAGACGCCATATTTCCATACTCCAGCCTAATACCACCACCCACACCCCCCAAAACTCTTGTTTTGTGACCATGTGGCCCAAGGTCAAGTTGAGGGTTACGGTGCTTTACATACTACTCACGATATAGCTGATAAATGAGGTAACAACCGATCACAATTATCTCCTAATTAGGAGATAATTCGGAGATAATTATCTCCTAATTAGGAGATAATAAGTCCTAATTAGGAGATAATAAGTCCTAATTAGGAGATAATTTTCTCCTAATTAGGAGATAAGTCCTAATTAGGAGATAAATCTCGGAATTTTTTATTTCACACTGGCACTAATACGCTTCCGTAAAATTTAGACTTTCATCTTTCGACAGAAAGTAGTTTATTTCAAGTGCTACAAGGTGACAAACTTTTTGTAAACATTTTCCGTTAAAATTTCAAGCTGTGCGCGCCTCTGGCTCTACACATGAGGTCCTCATTTTGCTGTTCTCTCTGCCTGCTGGAAGCAGTGCTGAGTCCCTGCAAATAGTCCCTCGGCGAGGCAGTGCATTCGAGCAGTGAATCGAAATAAAATTTGTAGCTGAATAGGACAAATACCATACTTGCCAGTGGTACCAACGGCTTTCCATTAATCGTTGCAACGAAGGCGGGAAAAAATCGAGAAAATTCTGGTCTCTGGCAGAGATTACGTGTAGGTTAACGGATCGGGAATTTTCCTTATTTAGCAGCCTGAAGCCTATTAGGTGGGTTAATTTCATCCGATCATTCTGATATCAGACATGGGCTTGCACCATTCAATATCCTCGAAGCTTGAAAAATTTCAAGCGTTTTTATCGAATATTTTGCGAGCTATGCGGTTTTTGCTACATGTACTCTCATCCAAATACAACAGATTTCAGCTAGCTAAAGCATATATTTGGACTTGACGATCAGGCCATTGCTTCTAGAGAAACCATAACAAACACTGCTTAGTTCTTGAATGGATGGCCCATGTATTCCTACATATTCGGAAACATGTTACGAGCGTGTTAGTTCTTCCATTGAATTATTGTCATTTTTGCGATACGATACCCTTGAAAACGTTAAGTTTTGGTAATTGTGAGGATTAAAGTTGGTTTTTGTGAAAAATCAGGAGCGTGAAACTGTCAAATTTAGTTATATATTAACTGGGATTGTTTCCTCCACAAATAGATGCCAAAAAGTGCCAATTCGAACGGAGGACAATGCAAATAATATTACGAAATCTGTCTCCACCTCCATGTCAGGCGTATAAATTCAGGATGACCCTTCCGTTTTATGTCAGATGTTAGCCAAGATCAAAAGGATCTTTTTGAACCAGATATTGTATTATTGCAGGCACAGAGAGTCTAGGTATTTATTATCAACATGCATAATTATTTCAGGTTTCTGAGTCCCACTACGAGTGAATAAATAGCCACTGAGGCAGGTAAAAAATTCAAAAAAATGGAAAATGAAAAAACTGACGCAGGTAATTTTTTTTCCAAAAATGGAGGATAGTCCAGTTAAAACTAGTCTGTAATCTCTGTATCTGACAACTTAAGCATCCTCAGCCGGGTCTCTGATCATTCTGCTATACCATGAGACTGATTGGATCAGTGCTGATATTGGCCAGTTCATCTTGAGCCAGATAGAGACATTACAATGATCACACGTTCTCACCAGAAACCAGCATTTTCGATCATTTTATCATTTCAGCGAGGCATCAGATGATGTAAATCCACAAAATACTGAAACAATTCAATCCATTCAGTATTACTTGAAAATATATCTTGGTCGTAAAGATTTGAGACGGTAAACAGCTGCAAAACGGTACGAACATCCGATTTTAATCAGTAAAAACACACAACAAATATACCCCCATCCCCCTAATGAAACGACCCCACCCGATCAATCCCCACATTGAATGGAATCTTCCAAATTTCCACCAAACAATGAAAAATTTAAGTAACGATACTCAATTTCGCGGTGTATACCTTACCGAGAGTCTATTTTCCAACACAGCTTGATCAAACACTTTCAGACAATGCTGATCTAGTAGGCATCAGATTCCTAAATAATTTACACGTTCGGCAGTATTAACAAAATTGTACCTCGCCGATTTCCTAATTAAATTTAGACTTTCATCTTTCGACAGGAAGTAGTTTATTTCAAGTGCTACAAGGTGACAAACTTCTTGTCAAATATTTTCGGCCAAAATTTCAAGCTGTGCGCGCCTCTACAAATGAGGTCCTCATTTTGCTATTTTCTCTGCCTGCTGGAAGCAGTGCTAAGTCCCCGCAAATAGTCCCCCGGCGAGGCATGTTATCGAGCAGTGAATCGAAATAAAATTTGTAGCTGAAATGGTATAACAAATGTGACCAAATCCAATGACTGGTGTCTAACGTGGTGGGCTGCCAAACCTCGGTAATGAAATTCTTCTGTGTCAACATGAAAGCCCTGAATAAGAAATTTCGACAAGAGGGACAAACGCTTCCGACTTTTTCGCGGGAGCTAAATTATTCTCGACACGGAATGCTTCATTCGGATACGGGCCAATTCCGTATGTTGTGGACAGCAGCACATGCACGACGTTCATCACGTTCATCGGACGCCATCGTTTTCAGAGGCTCTTATTTGGGATCAGCGCCAGTCAGATATATCAGCGCGGGATGCTAAAGCTGCTAGATGGGATTCTTCCTGTTGTCGTGGCTTTCAGGACGACAATATTCTTTTCAGCATCAATCTATCCTCAAGATCAACGAAGACAAACGTATGTTCAAGAAGTAACATAATTACCCTTGGTCACCTGGACGACGAGAACGTTGTGAATCTTCACCATGACAAAATCAACGGTACTATGAAACTTAACCGGCCTTCTGATTCGACACTGTAACGACAGATGAATTCTCGAGGAAAATTCGTCGAGAAAACAGCTGAGATAGCAAGCGTCATAATCATCCGTCGTCCATAAAGGAAATTTTCGCGTGAAAAATCGATCGAAACATTCGTTTGACAGCACCAATTCCATATGTGTATGAAATCAAAATAGTAAAAAAAAAACAGCACATTCGCTCGATGATCTCCTGCGCAAGGATTCTGTTGAGTTATGAGAAGATTAAAAACATTTGGCTTTTGTAAAGCTGACGGAAGTAATGTCTTACGAACCAGTCCCGCCATTTCACGATGTCGGACAGCCCACGGTTGTCAGTCCAAACGCCAGCCAATACAGAAGATGAATTTTACTTAGGCGACAAAACTTGACTGTTCCGAAACCAGTTGCATACTTCTCGTGCATATTCTTATCACGCATGAGATGCGATACGCTCAAATAGAGCTTAACGAGTATGTAGGTTAAAAAATACATGTTTGAGAAATACATGAAGTACTTGTTTTCTGGTTTCCGATTACTGACAAGTTATACACCCTTGGTTATCTCTGTTTACTGGACGTAAAATTGAGCAAGAATCACTCGATTGTCAATCGCTGCTACTGTGGCCGATGCGGTACATTGTTAAAGAGGGCGTACATCCCAGGCAAGAGCCATGTTGTCGCTGGCGCTCTGTCGAGGCCATCTCGGACCTGGAGCGTCTGCTAGATAAGTTTGATGAAGTGGCAGCTTATGTTCTCTCGGTAGGGATCTACCATTATTTGGCTCCCACTTTGCGAAGTCAAGGAAGCAACGGTCAATGATAAAGCCCTGCAAAATTCCAATCAAACTTACACTTTGGCGTGGTATGCGTGAATTGTTAATGGTAGCGGGCGCGGTAATCAAGCGGTTTCGCGGTTATCTGAGTATATTTTATGGTCTCTTGGCAATTTCTATAATTGGTTGTTGAAGTTGAAAGAGCCGTACAACCTCTGTCAGTTACATAGCTGATGGTGTACAGAAATGCTCTATATCCACCACAGGGTATAGCCATAATGAAGCGAAGCTAGGAATGCATTCCAGAATCACCATTTCTGCTCTGTCCGAAAATGTGTAATCACGATCTGGAGTACCAGATTACGAATTCTGAACAGGCATACTGCTGCAATGGGTGACATGGTTCGATAGGTTTGCCTGTATGAAAACGTGAAGATTACGTGGGCATTGTCTGAACAAAGACATAGCCAGACAAAGAGATAGCGTGGGTCCTGTTAACACCATTGTCATTAATTCCGCAGAAATACCGGTAGCACGATGGTATAACGCACATAGCCGTGCTAGAAACCACCGGAGGAACGGGAACACCCGATGAAATAGCCACGGACCTTGAAATCGAACCGCCTGACATTGACGTAACAACTGCGTCACCGGTCCTGCGTGGAATTTCACCCTCTACTCGCAAGAACATGCCGCTATCCGTTGAACCTGCCCATCTGGTGTGTAGCCAGCCAGCTTTTACACATGGGAACAATCACCCATGTCCGCGACTGACAGACGCCTAAAATTATGTTAAATAATTGAATCGTGATGTGCAATATTGTGATAGCATACATCGGGCACCATAACTCTTACTGAACATTACATGAGGATCAATGATCCGCCATAACTCTTACTGAACATTACATGAGGATCAATGCTCCGCCATAACTCTTACTGAACATTACATGAGGATCAATGATCCGCCATAACTCTTACTGAACATTACATGAGGATCAATGATCCGCCATAATTCTTACTGAACATTACATGAGGATCAATGATCCGCCATAACTCTTACTGAACATTACATGAGGATCAATGATCCGCCATAACTCTTACTGAACATTACATGAGGATCAATGATCCGCCATAACTCTTACTGAACATTATATGAGGATCAATGATCCGCCATAACTCTTACTGAACATTACATGAGGATCAATGATCGTGTATGTGATTAGCATACATCGGGCGCCATAACTCTTACTGAACATTACATGAGGATCAATGATCGTGTAAACTTAGGACCTAGGTCGTATAATGATATACTTTATGTTTATATCGCTTGGACGTGTAAAGACATTGCTGAGATGAATATAATACTTCCAATCGCGGGGAACCAAGGTTCTTATTTAAGAAATCAAGTAAATGTTTGGGAGTAAAATAAAATGTGAGAGATGTAATGTATAATTTGTGATGTAAGCCTGAGTACTGCAATACGGTAATATTAGGAACGATATAGTTTCTGTGTTCTGCCTTCCTGATGAGGCCCTCTTTCGAATACTGTATTTGTGTTATGGGAAAAAATCTCTCCATTTGTCCAGCAGAAATCCCCCATAATTGCTCACTTTCCAGGTAGGATCCGTTGGGTTTATTCTGCTTACAAGACGAGAAAAAATGTAAATTCTACTTCGGCTCATACCTGCTCTGAAAATATATTCCATGCAATATGCAAAAACTTTTAAAATAGTAACGAATGCAGAATTCACGGGAGAGGACGCGACTGGAAGAGTGTTGAATATTGGGGTCTTCATAAGCCAGAATCGGAACCTGTCCAGCGAGAGCCGAATGAGATTTGTAACCCTGCTCCCTGAATATTATCAGGAGATCAATTTTGTTCACTCCACAAGTTGTCAAGTTAATATTCTCTCTTCAACAGATGAAATAGAAGATGATATATTGACCGCCAAAATAGATGCCTTATTTACCCATGCTGATAACGACAGCAACGAAATGCTTAGTTTAGCAGAGCACCATTGGTTGATCATGGAAGGAGATCAGGACAGTAAGTTGAATTTTATTGGTTAAAGTATGCTACACCTCATGGGTTGATCGTGTAATGTGGAGAATAAGTTGAACTTCAATGGTTGACCAGGCAGGGTGATGTGGGTGGTAAGTTGAATCGCATTGGTTGACCATGGAGCTTGTTACTAGTGCTAGTTTCCCTTCGGTCATTTTTGTGAACTTCGAGTATTCCTATTTAAAAAAAGCGCGAACTACTGCCCACAGCTAAGTACAGTTAGTTTCTCGAATTCTCGCTTAATTCTGTTAGAAAACGTCGATGTCGCCTGCCACCATGTTGCTAGTCACCGTCTCAAAGTGTGCTTTGCGCTACGCTCCATCTACCCCTGCTGACAGATGGCTACCGCACCGTCGGCTAAACCCAGCACGAGCTCGTATTATATGTAGGATACACTCGGCACGGCACTCGGCTATAGTATCTCGACCCGCACGGCCAGGAATCCATATTGGCATATTGTTGAAAGCACAGTATCACGCCGAAACTCCGAGCAGCACATGTCAGCTGTATGACTTCCGTTACCATGGAGATCAGTTTGAGACGAAAAACCAGGAGAAACACCTCAAATTAGAAGAGATCCTTTGGGGTAGATTCAAGGGAATAGCCCTTTCATTTGGATATATTTTTTATCTCCTGAGAAGGGAGAAAATACAACGAAGACTATGCCAGCGGAAACACATCTTAAAGCATGAAGTGTGCCTCACGTGCGGCGGATCACGGTTTACACCGGAGAGGTGTAAAATCCCTAAACCATTAATGCGCGAGGTGCTATGACTTCGACGGAATAGGCCGAGCGATTGCGGATGCGTCGGCTATTGGAGCAGGCACAAGTCTGAATTTGTACGATAAATACGTGACACGAGAATAATTATCAGCTTCTGATAAACGAGAGGCCAATATTCGGTTATCTATTTTCTAAAAATATCCAAAGTATTTCATGTTCGCAAGAATTTTTGGTGGACTACTTTGTGACTTTCTCACGACAAACCAATCCGCCAAATATTAAATTTTTAATAAGATTCTTGCAAAAGGTCAAAGTATAGAAACCGTTTAAGTCAACATTTTATTGATTGCAAAACTTGATATATATCTTAAATAGTCTGAACAATTATTTAACACATTTGAAAATGCCAGTTTCGCTTGATAGCTTTTACAAATAAGCATAGAACTACTTTTTGTGGAATATATATCGATGGCTAATATCGATTCGCCCAGTTTGACGGTCGCCATATTCCTTTACCCAGACGACAGACGGCCTCAGATAAATCCCATTACAGTTCGCGATATCAAGACAGGCGCGAAGCGGAAGTAATGCATTTCTGTTAGAGCTTGAGAACGTGGATGTCACAAGCTGCCATTCTGCGAATCCTGTGTCGCCTTATTTGTTGGAATTTCCTATTCCACGGTACTTCACAAATGTTGGCAGTAAACGTACTAACTGTACCGGCTATTTCAAATCTGTACTTCGCCAAATCAAGACCGAACAGTATACGGGAAATTGTATATCCTTCCGCAATAGGGGAGACGCTCGACTCCCAAGTAATCAGAAAATGAATGGATTGGATTACCCAAATATCCGTCTACGTGTAGGAATTGTACTGGTGATGATTTCTTGATTAAACGCAACATGTGTAGGTGGTGGGAAAAGATGCCGGCGTACTGACAAGAAGTCATATGACCCCACAGGCCAATATTCCGACTAAATACTTAAAAACGTCACAGGAACCAAAATGATCTCGGTGATGACTTGTATCTTGGCTACGCTTTTATTGTAACTGTTCATTTCGACATCTTGACTGACGTGCCAACACGGCTTGAGCGGTATTAGATACAAATATCCAAGTGCAATAATGGAATAACCCTTTCAAGTTATCTGATGGAAAGTGATGAACTAAGTGATCGTTATATATAAGAAACGGCCCAAAATGGGAAATATTAGTAGAATTTAAGTTCTTCATCAGAAATGTTAACTTGGATCAGATGAAACAAGGCCTTATTTCCCATCACTGACTTCCAGAAAATTCGGGACAGCGACCCGTTTCATGTTGGGAAGAGTATGAAGGGATGGTGTGTGTTTTCAGACTATACCTATTACTTTCTGAGATTATAAGCTTATCAACAGGGACAAATAGCCTATAGATGTGACAAAGAATGTATAGTTTAATTTAATTTTCTTATTTTGTCGAACAGAAAGCCGATTTTGCTTTTAATTTTCGTAAGAACGAACCCAATGGGTGATTTCAAAATATTTGTATGTAATATTTATTCATTCATTCTACTGTACACTAACAGCTTTATCAGAATGCAGTAGCAGTTTCACATGAAAACATACAGCACGATTTCATCATGGCGAACAACCTAACATTCAAACGAGGGAGCATATTCGCCTAATCAAAAGTCTGAACCAACCAGAGCGAGTTGATTGGGCACATACGGACATAATCGAATGAATCCCAAACCAGTGAGGACTCCGCGTCAGGCGATAGGTTGTGAAATGGGTCGCTATTACTTGGTTTAATCAGCCATTCAGCTGCACAGCAAGACTGATACTTCTGCAAGAGCTGTAACGGACATATACCATCACTTACCGGAAACACGGCATTGTAATTTGGGCAATCGGAGTTTAAGCACAGACATCTGAAAAATGAAACTCTTCGTGAACTATTTTGATTACCGCTCAGGTTCATTTTCACTTTAGCGACGCAGTTTGCCTGAACACAATAATACAAATTTCTCAAATGATAAATTCACCAATTGGTAATCTGCACAAAGCTGAAGTCCTGAGATTGACAGTTGCGTTGCGCGATCTAGCCATAGACTAGGCATCATAAAAAGAATACGCTATAAAACTTGACTGGATTTTTCTTTTGAAGAGGCATTAATGACATCATTTTCACTTTTCCCCCCGTTACAGATGACCATAGAGTAGATATCGATGAATTCACTGATGACTTCACTGTAAAGGTTGGGTTATTAGCAGATAGCGCCGAGTTTGTCTTCAACGAGTTGGATAGGGACAACAACAGAGTTTTAGAAACCTACGACACCAGCAACTTGTTCTACTACGCGGACAGAGATGGTGAGTTATAGCCTTTCCTCGTTAAAGTTGTGCCGGTCAGGGTGCATTAGTCTCCACTGTTGATTTCTACTCCCCCAATCCCCCCCGCCTCCCTCCAGAAACTCAATTTCCCATAGATTTAACTGAATTTTACCTGAAGAAAACCAATGGAAATCCATTATATGCCCATATATATCCAGATAATTTGTTAATTGTCGGTTATACACTGTATATGGGTCGATTAAACGTATCTGTAGAGGACACCCAAGATCACTTATACAGATCACCAAACACGATTCTAACAGAAACCGTGATTGGCCAGTGCATAACATGCCTGCTATGTCGCGCTTTCGAGCGCTCTGATTGGCGAGAATCCCAACCAATCCCAAGTTCTCGGTCTCAGTCCCATGCTGAGCCGAAGTAGGAGGCTAATTTTACAGCCAAAGGATAATGAACTTGGTACATCACATTGCTGAATGATCCAATCGCAGGTTTTGTATTCTGTTCCTCACATCAATGGAGTCGTGAAACCCTCCCGAGAGCATAAACAATACGATTCTTCAGATGTTTAGACCATATCGCTGTGAATTTACTGAGAAATCTAAGAAATTGGAACGATATGCAAGAGTTGGGAAAATTTGAAGATGTCTGGCGACTAAAAAGCAACCATATGACTGTACAGTAAGCTTCGCTCGACACCTCACATTCAGACCCGAGAATGCGGTGGATTCTCGGACGTAGCCTTAGTATCCCAGCCGCGCTTTTATTGCAGTTGCTCATGTGGAGACTATGAAGCATCCACACGGCCCCTAGCACCGGCATTAAGCGGAATTAGATACGCTAGCTCTTGAGCTGTTATGACAGATCAGCTCAAACAAATACCTCATCTGATGTTAATGGATGAGCATCGAGGACGTCTGATGGAGTAAACGCCTCAAGAGCAGACTATGGTTGTGGTTGGTGTTCTGGTAGATTTAGATTGTGTTACAAATGTTTATAGATTACCCGAATCTAGTAAACACGAAAGAGATATTTGGGACTTTGATGCCGATTTTGCGGTCCCCATTGCTGAGTATATGGACATGGTGCTTGAATTCAAAGAGCACCTGGTGAAGGAGCATGAAATTATCAAAAAGGTTTCATAAGAGATTGTTTGACCACGATTGATTTGTAATGTAGTTTTGTTAATAGATATCTTGTTTTTTAGATATTTGATATTTAGTTGCATAGGGATAACAATATGTCGCAAAATAGCTGAAATATTGCTGAACGCGACATGTAGTATATATCTCTCTCTCTCAATGGAAACTATTATTCAGGTTTGCGGACAAATAGACAGACACACACGGATATATAGGCTAACCGAAAAGGTATTTAATTCCGCTGTTACATAACACAATGTCTCTAAACTTGCTTTTGTACAGCTACATCATTCCTGACCAGAGAACAGTTTGGTAGGGAATGGAAACGGGTGAGTAAATATGAACATCTGTTCTGCTAATTCCTGTTTCGATCTGTTTCCACTGTTTGTGTCCTCGAACCATGTACAATCTTATAAATTGCACCCTAAAATTGCAGTTAAAGCACCGCCATAAAAGATGCCATTGCACTGAGTCGTAAAATAACACCGCTATATTTATACATGAAAAAACCGACTTCCAATATATACCGTGCTCAGCTATCCGTACATGCATTTTTCACACCATCCTGTAAGAGCCCCGGCCTAACTGCTTCGTCAGTTACGTTTGTAACTAGTGGAAACATTATTTGGTTGTTAAACATTTAGGCTATCATGTTCAGCTATATTTCGTCTGATTTTAGGACGAAATTGGAATAAATCCTATTTTGACCAACCCAGTTACCACCAATTGTAAAGCATATACATTTACGAAGCCGTTTGACCGGGTCTCTTACAAACAGGTGTATTAATGCTAAATATGTCTGTTTATGGCAGTATATAAATGGCAAGGAATACTCAACTATTCTTTTCTTCCAGATATTTCATAATCACATTGATCTGGAGTCGTGATTAATTTGAGAAAGTCTGAGAAGCTACCGGTCCAGTTAATAAGACAGCTACCATACCATCTCACTTGTACCACAGACCACATAGCCCGTTCTCTCATATTAAAGTCTGCATATAATATTTACTTTGTTAGTCGTTGTTTCGATTTTCTCTTTCCCGGCGTCGGGTATATTGTATTTGGTTCACATGGAGAGTTGACAGTTGCCCTGGAGTGTTATATATCATCCTCCTCGAACGTGAATCCGCAAAGAATTTCACAATACAGGTCGCGTGTTCCCTTTTACGGGTTTGATATTCTCACCGTTTGTGTAGTTTTGGCGAATTTTGCCGATCCTCCGCTTTGCTGGTATCACACCGGATGGAGGCGGAAAACGCAACTGCATTACCACGAGGGTCAAGCAAAATGGACGAGGTCGAGGAAGAACTTTTTCTACTTCTTCTCGTCAACAGACGAAGAAAAAGACACTGTGTTTGGTTAGTTCCGAAACCTCGCGGCAGCTGAGGCGAGCGGCGCGATTGAAATGGGAAATTGACCTCTGCAATCGCATCGCCCGTCTTTGCTGCGTCGCGTGCGGTGTGCAAGCTAAACTCACCAAACACTGCTCATTTCGCAAGCGATAGTTTCGCTTCGCCCGCGCTTTTTCACCGAATCCAGTGTGGAAAGGTCCTAACTTTCAAGTTATCTATTTAAAACGTTTGAGATTTGGACTACGTAATCTACACGAGCCAAACGCATTTGCGTACACTTCGCCATCCATAAGATGGCTTGCGAATCGTGTGTCGCCATTAGTGTGGCGTATACTGTTCGGTCTTCATCCGGCGGAGAACAGACTCGAGAAATCTGATAAATTACAGGCTTCTCATATAGTGAGGTGGCTTAGCAAAAAGATCGTGACACGCTGGACCAAAGCACCAAACTTGGCACATCCATTACTTGAGGCATACAGAACAATATCAGAAGGGGTGCCCATCACTTTGGATCATGTGACGCCCTCTGGCCCCCAAAAGGGCATTTAACCCTATCTGGCCTGGGCTTTTTGTGAACTGTCGTGGCCTGGGGGGCATTCTCTTATCCCTTGAGCTAGGAGGCTGAAACTTACCACGCTATACCCCTGGGTCAAGCTCTACGAGAAAATGTAAAAAAAAATCCAAGATGGCCTCTCTGATGACGTCACAGTGATGTCATTTTTCAAAAACCGCATTTTTGGTCGATTTTTCGGCCAGATTTTCCGAATTTTTTATTTATGCAATTTCTCCGCAAAAACTGCATGATAAATTAGTAAATATTAATGTGATGTGAAATAAAATAGTGTTCGCCCACTTTTCATCGCGGAAAAGCAGAAATTTTAAAGGAATACGATAAAAACATCAATTTTCTGGTACCCCACGTGGCCGCCATCTTGAATTTACCCATGATCCTCTGCTCGGGGGTTATGCAAATGGGCTCAAAATGACCACAATATGATAAACTATAAAGTCACGGGGTTTCGGCTCTCTGTTTTTTGTCGTTCCGGAGATAGCGCAGACAGTTTGATAAGGGGGGGGGGGCATAATGTCCCCCCCTCCAGGCCAGGTAGGGTTATGGGGAAATATTACCAATTAAAAAATAGATAGCTTACCAATATCTTCATTATTTTCATTATCCTTGAGGCTAGGAAGCTAAAACTAGCCACACTATAGCTAGGGTTCCAGTGATACCAGAAAATGTAACAAAATTCAAGATGGTCTCTATGATGATGTCACGGTGACCTCATATTATAAAAATAAGCCATTTTGTCTGATTTTCGGATCGATTTTTCAAACTTTTTACTTGTGCAATTTTCTTTGCCTAAATTACCTTGCGAGTTAGTAATTAATCATCGGGTGTGATATAAGATATTATTGGGTAGTTTTACGTAGAATAATACACCAATTTTGAAGAAAATACTCCAAAAACAAAATTTTCAAGGTACACTACCGTTTCGTCGAATCTGAATTTACCCATGATGCTTTTTTTCCGAGAATAAAAAGCCCCTAATTTGATTTGTTATAAAGGCACAAAGTGCTAGCTTTAAAAAATTGCGAGCCCCAAAGAAAAGTTCATTGGGAAGGGGGGGGGGGAGAGGGGGAGCTGGATCTGAATCCACCAATAACAATTGAACACAGGATCTTCCCCTTTCAGTATCATTTTTCTTACAGTGTACATGCATAACCGGCATATAATTAGAGTTATGCACGGGTGCTGAACCATGCACATATATATGTAATGGCACCCAGTGGAATATATTAGATGTAGTTTTAGACACCACCGCCCCCCCCCACCAATCTGCCTCTGAACCTGAAATCGACCTAATCACTCCCAAACCGGTCAGTGGTGACAAAGGCCCATGAACATTCGACCAAAACTGTGGCCATTCAATATAGACCAGTGGTATAACATGTAAATTGTATGTTGCATGTTCCCGGTCCCCATTGCTTGATAACTGCCCTTTTGATTTTTTCTTGGTTTTAGAGTCCCTTCTCTGACCATATAGCTCTTTTAGCTATCCCGACGTAATTTCACGGCCTTCCAGAAAAAAATCAGCTATTCATCTCTCAAACTTGAAAGTAGAAGGATTGAAATTGGAGCGATAAGCAAGCGGTGGGAGAAATTGACGACGTCTGGTGACTAAAAAGCAACCCCATGACTCAACAGGAAAGCTTCCCTCAGCACCAAACACGCAGTCCCGAGAATACGGTGGATTCTCGGACGTAGCCTTAGTATCTCAACCGCGCATTTATTGTAGCGGTTCATGTGGAGATTATGAAATATCCACACGGCGGAATTAGATACGCTAGCTCGGGTGCTGTGATGACAGATCAGATCAAACAAATAACTCATCGAATGTTAATGGGTAAGCATTGAGGACGTCTGATGGAGTAAACGCTTCAACCTGGTAAATGCAAGAATAACCCAGAAAAACTAACCTGACCAGCCTTGAGCATGTCCAGCTTTTTTCCCCCATTTTACGAGATGGAAAGCTGAATCCTCAAGTTTTACATGAAAATAGGGGCGATTGTTTCCTTTTACACAGGCGATTATGTAAACCTAATTGGTTTAGATGGTTTCAGCCACCCCACTTCATTCTAAGATAATTTGCCCCTGGTGATCCAAAATGAATAAACGTTGAGAGCTGTAACTTAGCGCAGTTATAGCTTATGATATTGAAGTTATTTTGAGCCTGTAGCATAATACTCGGAGCAGAGCATCATTAGGAAATTGAAAATGGATGATATTAGGGTGTAACTGGAAAGTTCTGTTTTCCTCGTATTCCTTCAATATTAAGCCTACCTGGCCTGCCCCCCCCCCCACCAAATATTCTGCCCAATCTCCGGAACGACAAAAACTGGAGAACTGAAACTCCGGGACTTTATCGTTTATCATACTGGCATCCTTTTGAGCCTATTTACATGACCCCCCGAGCAGAGGATCATGGGTAAATGCAAGATGGCGGCCACGTGGGGTACCAGAAAATTGAGTTTTTTGTCATATTTCTTCAAAATTTCTGCTTTTCCTCGATGAAAAGTGGACAAAAACTATTTTATTTCACATCACATTAATATTTACTAATTTATCATGCAGTTTTTGCGGAGAAATTGCATAAATACAAAAAAAATCGAAAAATATGACCGAAAAATCGTCAGGAAAATGGCTTATTCTTGGAAAATGTTGTCATCATGGCTGCCATCTTGGCTTTTGTGACATTTTCTGGTAGGGCTTGAACCAGTGATACGGTGTGGCAAGTTTCAGCTTCCCAGCCTTAAGGATAATAACAAGTGAGAAATGACTACATTGTAGTCAAAACCTGCGGCAGTGGCAATAATACAGTGAAAGACATATCAGCGGAGGTAGTGGTAATTGTAGAAAAAAAGCGCCATCTGCAACTGTTTTCATGCCAAGGGAAGTAATTTTCAATTTCTAACCCACAATTGTAGGAATTGACTAACAGGTTTGATACCATATATATATATTCACTTTCCCGTTCAAATTCCGACAATTTTGACTGATCCGCGCCGTCTATACTGAATTGACTGACGAAGTCACAATGATCGCTTTGGCAATGTCTTGGTACAAATATCGTGTATTCCAAGTTTCAAAACATTCGGTTCAGCTGTTGATTTTTGCAAATGAAAAAGGCTTTCAAATATTTGGAAATCCAAACAAATTTCAAGGATTTAGTCATAGCGCGAACATCTACGCTCTTCAGTCTCCCTTCTCGCTTACTTTGCCGAGCAAAATGAAAAATTTATATTTCTTTAAAGTTAATTTTCAATGAATTTATTATCAGGTCTATCACTTTGATCTGTGAAACTATGGAATGGGGTTGAAGGCTTTATCGAACTATTCAATGACATTTTTCACGATTCAAATTGACGCCTGTGACAGTCTTGATATTCGATTAGAATAATAAATTAAGTTTCTGCATTTATGTGCGTTATCATCTGCAAACTAAATACGGTACCTTGACACTCTTTTCCATGCAGCAAGCCAATATCAATACATGGTTTGCTCTTTCTATACAAATGATTACCTATTTCATCCTTAGGAGATATCACCTCATCCGACATGTTTGGTCAAGCCTTTTCGAAGGTTGATAATTTTATAAAAAAAATTTTTTTTAAATCAAATTCTGCAAATAAGAAACATTTCTTGTCAGTATCTATGGATATCTCCCTATAATCATTTCGCGAATATGTTTGTCATTAAGTCATTCGGAAGGTGATTTAAGTTAGTTCACTAAACAAGGTCTGCGTGTATAAGAGAATCATGTCGAATTCTCGTTATTATCTTTGGTACATCAAATTATTGCATTCGCGAAAACGACTTCCAAGTCAACATGAAAGGTATCTAAGTATCAAAATAAATTTTAAAAACACTCAGGGAAATCAAGGTCCTAGCTTTTGACAA
This sequence comes from Hanleya hanleyi, assembly GCA_036873755.1. Lineage (NCBI taxonomy): Eukaryota > Metazoa > Mollusca > Polyplacophora > Lepidopleurida > Hanleyidae > Hanleya > Hanleya hanleyi. The sequence goes on along the minus strand of JAVTVY010003304.1, from coordinate 94,680 downwards.
CGAGGTCAAATAGATCGCTTTTATGGTCAGTATCTGCTAATATATGACGTAATTTCATTCGTAAAATTGATTGACAAAGTAACGTAAATTGTGAAGTGTAGAACCAGTAAGTTCTAGCATAAATGGGCTCTGACTTGAGAGAATGATGTCAAATGCAACATGTTTCTGCCCATTGTCTGCTGATACACATAAGAATTGATTTTACGGAAGTGATTAATGCAATTCTAAAGGGATTATGAGTGCGGAAGAGGACGAGAACATCAATACCAGCGAAGCAAAGCCCTGGCTTGCGAGAATGAGGATAGAGAGACTGTGTTCCGAAAGAGGATCATTCGAAATAGCTATGTACCGAAAGTACAAAATATAACTACACAACTGTATTGTTCGCGCATAGGGTTGTCTGACTCATTAAATACTACATAGTCATTTATGTATTATTAAATCATTTGCGCATAAAGTCAGTTTTGAGTATTATCAACGAGTCGGTATAGCTAAGACATTAAGTGCAAGTCCAGGGATTGGAGGATCATTGTTTCGATTCCCACAGAGGGTTAAGTTATTATTCCTTTCAAAACATATTTCCATATATGCGAATTGCTTGGGGGTAAAGTTAAACATCTTTATTCGGTGAAAGTTGCTGAGTTGTTCCGCTTACTTCTGAAACGTAATTGTTGCGTTTGTTTTCATGATGCATGATCTATAATTGATACAAAGTATTATTCAATGTTAATCATAATGATAATGTGTTACTTGTTATGCTTCTTCACCAATTTGGGTTTTATCTAGATTGGGTAGATAAAATGATTACTAGAAGTAGTGAACTTATTTTTCTACTTTCTAAGACAGTCGCCTGTGACTGTATGCAAATTAGCTGAACCACTGACAAGGTGGCGGATCATCTTCCTTGGTATATAAGAAATCCAAGGATCTTAAATTGTATATACATGTGCATACTGTTCAATGCAAATGGTAATATCTGAAGACAGTGACTGATGTGAAGACCGACAGATTTTAAGCGACTGACGTAAGAGAATTGAAATCTGAACGAAAATCAACGAAGGAATAATTAATTCCACCGAATATAGTTGCAAATGAATTCAAACGTGCCTGAAGACAGTGTTGTCATTTCCGGCGGCGCAGCGCCGCCGGATGCGCCGCCGGATTTCTGAATTCGCTAAACATGGGAGCCGCCATCTTGATATTGGACGAGTAACAGCTGTTTTCTCGAGCCATACTTTCACAGACGTGCCGTTGAGTGATCCAGCTAGTTTTAGATCGTAAAACGACAGGATTGTATCACCCGTTCGTGGTTAACAAATTAATAAATTCTGTTATAATGAATTCATCGAATAAATGTTCTTTAGTACTATTTTATTATGGCTGAGAGACCAAATCGATGACCATACATGATGAAGTTATTCACCTGTACCATGTGTACGTCTGCAGCAAAATGTTCGAGATTGAACTGCGAGTTACTAAAAACTCGAAACAGTAAAACACGCGGATCGGATTGATGTGTAGAGAAAGTCGATCTAGGCTTAATTTACAATGATACACATCAATAAAGAAGTAGTGGCTTGATGATGTATCGCATATAATGCCACAGCGCGAACTCTTACATCAGGCTATGTGAAATGACCTAATACGTCAACCAGAGAACAAAGTCCTAGTTTGACATGCGGTTCATGTGCCCATTTTACGATCAAGCACTTAACTTCCGGCTAACCCCACACATCCCAGGTGGGTCCTTGTGCGAACTACATTAGTCAAAACTTTAATCGGAAAACAAACAAACCGATGTGTTTTTTTTTTTCAACGATAATGGTGCATCGTGACCTGTATTCACCAGTGGCACACATAATTGGCTTGTAATACGAAGATTATAAGCTACAGACGTTTCCGCCGGCATTGATGCATCTGCATCAATAAGTTTTCTTGTGTGAGATTGAAAAGGAAAGTGTGGCAGAGATCACACTCTCTTCACGCATGCGTATTTCAAAAAGTCACAAGAAGAAGAACAAGAACAACAACAACAACAACAACGCGAGCCTCTCGTAGACCTGCGTGCCGCAGGTAAAAATAACGAAGCTGTTGGGAGGCTAACTATTCTTTGAATAGCAATATTGCCCCTCAGATGCCCTTTTGGGGACCAGAGGGCATCACAGAGCCCAGAGCAACGGGCACCCCTTCTGGTATTGTTCTATATGTCTCAAGTGATGGGTGTGCCAAGTTTGGTGCTTTGGTCCAGCGTGTCACGATCCTCCCAAAATATGGCCCTAAGCCACCTCACTAATACTAGTTCTAAAATATATATCGTCTGAGCTCTACAAAAGATACAGATATGAATATCTTCCCTATCGTCCAAGATGTGTTGTAGATCTGTAATTTTGAACAAGTATACGACAGCACATGACTCGAAAATGGCGGGTTACGTTGGGGTTACGTCGGTAGAGTTTAGCTGATTGGCTGACGACATCACGTGATTCCCTCATATAGTTACCGAAAGTAGACTGAAAATGGATACACACGATCCCAGGGTCAGTCTTACCGAGTATAGATGACTCAGATGGTTACAGGTTGGAGCCAAACGCACGAATCATTTTGAAGATATGAATGTTTGAATTAAATAGCTCATTAATTCCAATTACGCAACTTTGAAAATCAATAAAATACGTTGTGAGACGAAATTGGAATATCTGAGAGACGTTTGTGGAGTTTGAAATCTCCAGAATGGGTATGTTAAGTTTTAAAACTTTTTTTTCGGAAAAACCTCATTTGCAACTTAGAATAAAGGCCGTATTCTAAAAATTGCTTCTATTAACTCGAATATTTCAACTTTTATCGCACCAGATTTGAAATGTTCAATCAAATTAAATTGCCAGAATCCGACCGTACCTGTCGATAACTATATAATATACCTGGTTCAATGCTTAAGCTACAGTGTAAGTGAGTGTACTCAGCCTACATATCCACTCAGCGTAAAACAGTTCCTTAGTATCATAGAAAATTATTGGAGTAAGTCAGCCCCCCTCCCCCCCCCCCGTCATTTGCAATCCTAAATCGAGTATTTTACGAAAGAAAGTGGGTTTCCTGTTTTTACTCCGAACGTGTGACCTTTGACACGTGTCGTGGTCAATGTCACTCCTCCTTAATCGCCTGTGCTATTTAGATAGGAAAAGCCTGAATATCATTTTAATTTATTAGCTCTATTTTTGTGTTATGCCAAGCAGTTGGACGTTTGGTGGGTATTCGATCACCACTCTTTTTAATATATACTTGTATTAGTACGAATGTCGTGAGAAATTAAAACTTTCTTTCACGTCGTCAACAACCGCTTGCCGCTACAGTCATATAGGCGAGCGGTCAGGGCACCTCCAGAGACGACTTAATGCACCCACCCTACACACACATGGATTATACATCATTTTAAAGCTGATGGTCTCTGCTTTTCAAAACTATCTGCAGCATTGTCAAAATGTGGTGCCGTTGCCATGGAAACGAGGTCTAAATTGGTCGTGTTAGATTCGCCATTTTCGTCACTAATGGAACACTTTGTAATACGGATAATATAGATTCCTGAATGCAAGTGTTTAAATGACGAAACAAGCACGAAACTTGGCATGGATATTCTAAGTAGGACGCATTTCCATGAAATATTGTTAGTCAACTGAAATCCAAGATGGTGGCTATTTTCCAAGATGGCCGCCACTTGACCCTAGTAATACCTTATTTAGCCAGAGAAAGTGATGAAATTTTGCGATTTGATTCATTTTTGTGTTCATTTATATTGTAATATCCAGCGTAACTAGATATTGTATAACTGAAAGTGTGATGCTGTCAGGTGGGCAGGTGAGACGCATTTGCGTTCTATATTATTCTGAGTGATGTCCAACTCTGGTCGGTCGTCGTAGCATCAAGTCAAATCCGACATTCATTAATGAAATACCAGGCTGATGGCATTGTATTGTATTCACACGGGAATATCAATATCACGTTCAATAAAGATGATAAAACAAGAATTCAAAGTCTGACGATATTCTGTTTATTCTGTGGTAAGTCCAATATGACCATATATGGTGAAATGATGATATGCTAATTCAATATATCAACTAGTGATGAACACACTTTGAACCGCCAGATAAAAAGGTAATATGCACTCTCAATACTACTAATTTATGCCCAATTGTGCTAAAGTGTGAATTCCTGCCAGTGGATCATATTTGTAATGGATATTATGCAGAAAACGGCCACTGACGAGTGTGATGACATGAGATAGCTGCCTGGTGATGAAATAGAAATAAATTAATATATTTATTCCTTTGTCGAGATGAATCTAGTTGACAAATCCAGAGATACATGCAGTTTTCAGGTCTAAATCGTTTGTTGAGTAATTTTGGTTCTTTGCCGAGAAGTGTAGTCAATATCAATCTTTAATTCATATTACCTGTTGTGGAGTTATTCAGTGTTAAAAACTGATCAGGTAATATTGTATGATGTTGTTGTTGTTGCGATATATCTCCGGCCGTGGTGGCCAGCTATCTGCCATCTTCGTCAGGAGCGCTCTATTTATACTAATGCTGGTGGTCACATGGTGCAGAACAACCAATCAAATTACAGGATTACCGCTGGACCGAAGTCAAGAGAGCTATTCACCAGGACAATAATTGCGATTACTAATTGAAGTATATAATATTGGAGGGAGCTCCAGACGTCAAAGAGGAGCGTTTTTATTATAGTTATTAGATATATAAATACTTTTACTGAAAGAACTATATAAATATCACCGCTCCCTCAACAAGACACTCGTACACGGCTAGAACAACAAGATGGCGATACATATGCTGAGCTGAGTGAAGATGAGTTGAGAGGGTAGGTCACTTTGACAATAAAAATAATGGTTATGTTCTAGCCATCGATCATTGAAAATATAATGAGAATTTTCTAAAGATTTCAAAGATTAGTTTCATAACTGTTGCAATAGTTACCTGATTCAATAATACTTCGTGAAAAATCAGCAAAGTTTGATGTAGACTTCTCTTCATGAATCAGATAGCAGACGAAAGGTGTAACGATTTATCAAGAAATAGTCCCTAGTAAAATCCGCCATATCGGCACATATGGACTTCATCGAATGTCATAACAATTAAATTGAGCGTTATAGCAATATAATGAACTTCAGTAAATCTCTAAATTACAATAAATAGCTTTAAGAAGCATAAACGAGCTGGTGGTGTACAAGGTCATGCACCAAGGTCACATTTCGTAAACACAAACAACATGGCCACATCCTTGAGCTGGATCAGGCAAACGTGATGAAAATATTATCAACTGTACAAGGTAAGTTAATCTTATTTACAACAGACAGCATATATATTATGTTAATAAATTTAAATCCACCCCCAATGCCCCAGTAGTTGATTTACGCCATTTAGTACCTCCAAAACCACAGTTACAAATCATGTCAAAAGTGTATACAACAACAACATTCAGAGTGCGACAACCTGGCAGAGTGTGACAACTTATAAAATATCCCTCCAAGGGTATTACACTATGTTTCTGTCCAGGGGAAAAATGATTCTGGTATCTACAAGTACTCTCAGCGACACATTTTATAATTTCTGCACTGGTGATGTAAATGTAAAAGCGTTGCGCCATGGTGTGACCAATTTGAGTTTGCATTGTGTTATCAGTGATTACAGTTTTCGCATTAGCGATCCTCTTCTGCTGAGATTATGTCTCAGTTACTCGTCAACTGGTATGTCTATATAATGTCCTTTACTCAAAGATTCTTGCCATAATTTGATGAATGAAGATATCTAAGCTCCGAGATAGCCCTCACAATGAAATGTCTCGCGACCTAATCCACACCACTTGGTCGCCATTTCGTTATTTCAACTATTTCAACACTACAGATCAATATACAACGTATATATATATGGATTATTCCTGTCTGTGTGTTAACAGATTGTTTGAACTGACAAGGGTTGTATTTGGGACCAACCGTGACACGCACTATTTAATGTATCCCGGGGATTGTCTCGGCGGGCTTAATTATTCAGTTTGCTCAATTAGGGCCTCAGTCGAAAACTGGACCCTGGATAATGCCACATGGGTAATTCATCCCATGTTGGAACTTGACGCGTATGTTTACTGCACCCCGGGAAATGTATTATCTATTGGGATCTGTGTCACTTTGCCATAAAAATGTGTGGGTTGGGTAAATGATTGGATGGTTGGGAAGTTCGTAGATATATTGATCTGACGAGGCGGTAGAATGAGCTACTTTGTACCCGTATTTTCAACACTATACTAGTTATAATCTCATTTATTTATATATATGTAGCTGTATGTTTTACTGGGTTGTTCTTCTCTCTGTGATTATTATAATGAATTGTTCCAAACTGTCAAGGATTATTGCCACCAAACGTGACAGGCTTACGTACTGCATCGTATTTTTCAACTATGCCCAATTGAGACTCAGATGGAAAACTGAACCGTGGATAATGCCGCCTAGGTAGATTTGCCGGTAATTCTTTCCGGCACTGAAACTTGATACGCTTACGTACTAGACCTCAACTAACCTACACACACATCACACATAGATTATGTGTTTTATTTTTACCTCCGTCGATCAGACGGAGGTCTAGGAATGCAACGTGAAATCTCCCGCCAAATAATTGTTATATGGGGAACCCACGACTCATGTGATTTCCAATAGGGTTTGTCATGGTTCCCGGCAAAATTTTGACGCAATGATTTTGAACACAATTGAAATGAAAGCTCGTGTGAAACACGGGCGAAGAGCATTTCCCCAGACAATCTTTTAACGCATAATTTGGTACTCACAGGGCTTTAGATCTCCCCAATTTGGGCACACCCCCTATTAGGGATGGCAATTGTTTTTAGGATGGGACAGAGTGGGGGGCAGATACCCCTGGAGGATGAACAATCAGGAATCATCCCTGGTAGAAGAGATTTCTTCGCCAATGGTTGAAACCCAGTGTGAGGCAATACCAACTTTATTTTGCGTTTCTTGGGCCCACCGACATTATAAAATCGAATAAAAATAAAGTTTCAATTTGCCACTTTTATATTTCCCACGAAAGTTTGAACATAAAGATTTTAACCCCCTTTTTATTCCTGATTGTATGAATTAGGTTGTTGTATTCTATCTGAAACAATGCCAGCAAATAAAATTGCCAAACAACAAAAAATAGATACCTTTCACTATAATTTTTCACTGTAAGTCAGCGAATTGTTGTTGTTGTAAAATGCTGCTAATACTACTTCGGCAATAACGACATTCAATGTAAATCGGGAATCTTCACTGGCTGTGTGATCTATCACTGTGTCTTGGTACTCATATTTCGACAGTGATGCAGTATGTCAGACCTGGGAAATGAAGGCTATTTCAACAGCTCAGCCGATACAGCATGGTTTAAGTTACTGTTGAAGCATGAGACTGTTGAAACACATGCAAAATTCGCTAAATTGTTCTGGAAGAAAAAGCACAGCCACAACAAAATGATGACAATGTTAGATTTGAGGTGTATGTTAGCAGCTAAGATGTGACTTAACTTACAGTTTTTGACCTTGAGAAAATAGGTCAATGTCAGTCATATTCATAGACTTCAGGTCCATCATCAGTTGCATATGTGGTATCAATTTAGAATGCCCAGCTATATTTCATGTTATATCATAATATACAGTACATAACCTGAGAAAATAGATTCAGTCCCACTTCCCTTATATGTGTTGTAATTTAGTCAGTCACCAATTGCACAAGTATTATGAATTTGGAGAGCCTATCTTCACTCCTTTAAAAATTATTGCTAATGCTAAATTTGACCTCGATAAAACAGGTGAAGGTCAGTCAATTTCATTAGGCTTCTGATCCATCACCAGCTGCATATGTGGTATGACAAGAAAGATGGGCAAACAGAGAGACAGACAGACAGATGACACGGAAAATTCAGTTCATTTTGGGGTATCATTACATATCATCTTCAAAGTCTAAATATTCTGTCAAAATGCACAGGAACACAGCATTTTACTTCAATTGTAGAGAAGAAAAGCAACTCCGAGTAGGAATCACAATTTATTCTGTATATTTTACTATTAGTTATAGCATCTTCAGCAGTGAACAAAGTTACAAACAGCTCCATACGCACAGTATATATACAAGGCATAATGTGATCTTAGCCAATACGCATTTATGAATAGGTAAGCCAGTAAATTATATCAGGTTGGACAGATATTAAAATGCCGCCATTTTCAGAAATTGTTAAATGTTAAGCGATAACCTGACAATGATCTACAAATGGTGTGATTCAGGTGTATATCTTTTACATGATTCAGTCATATTATTGTCTGTAATATATTTATGTCGACAAGGAATACACATAATTATTTGATAATATTATTAACTGTATGTTGTTTATGATTAATATGAACTTTTTATTTGCTGGAATCCAGCCATTTGTTCCATATGGGCAATATTCTCATCAGTCATCACCATTCAATATGAATGTGATACATGTACAAGTCCGTGGTCATTAATACAGTATGGTGAAGGTGACCTGTAACACCAGTATACAAAATTATACCGAGCGCATTGAATCCTCACCACATGATGCTGAGGCAGATCAGAACGGAGTGTCGGTAAAATCAGATGTGTTTTGTAGAGGATTCTCGCAATGATGATGCTATACTGTACACATACAAAATATGAAGTGTTGATGTGTCGGGCCTATAGCACAAAATCACAAGCAAATTGGTCAAACTAGGCACACAGGGTCTCATTTCTGCCGCTAACGTGTTGATTTGGGTGGGGGCATCCTCTCAGAGGGAGGTGGGGTTGTGAAGGGGCCTAATGTCTCAAGCAGTATTCAAGATTTTCCATCAATATACTCCATTCCATACCCCCAATATTTCAAGCACGTGAAATCAGAAAAAACTTATATGCGGGGAATATGACTATGGTTACTTACCATTGGTGGAGTTAACGTGTGGGGTGCCATCTTGAAGCCCTTTTCAGGTAGAGTGAGATGATGTCGCCGTCAATCTTTGGACCATTTACTGTCCAAATGCATCGTGTGAGGTGTCCTATTGAAGTGCTCGTGGGAGAGAGTCAGGTCTGTAGTGGAAGTGCTGTCAATCCGCGCATGCGCAGTCGGGCAGCAGTAGCGTCGGGTGTGTTTACATAATAGTATAGTGTGTATCAGATGCATCATCGACTGCTCTTGTCCAATCAGAAGCCGTCATTTTATGTTGCATCTGTCAGGGTCCCTCTTATCCGCTTGACATATTTTCGGTTGTTCCTGTCCAATCAGAATCCGCTATTCAGAGTGTCAATCTTCGGCCATACTATTATGTAAATACACCCAACGCGGCTCCCCCAGTGTGGGTGTGATGTGATGGAGGAATACTAAAATACATCTGTGAACGTGTTGATCTTTCTTTCTCTCAATTGTCAACTGCGTATGGGACTAGGTACAGAATCTAGGGAACTTACTCCCTGCGTTAGACTTACGGCAGTTTCACTGCAACCACAGTCAGACTCTACTCCACGAGTCCTTCCAGATGACACCTCACACGGCTCATTTAGATCACGGATGGTTCATCTCTGCCTCAAACGCCCATTCAAATGCCCTTTTTCTACAACTACCCGACTGCGCATGCGCAGATTGATGGCAGTTCCATTATAAGACACCTCAATCGGACGCTATCCCACGAGCGCTTCAATATGACCTCACACGACCCATTTAAACCAAGGATGGCCAACCTCGACCCCAAAACGTCCACCCAAATGCCTTTTTTCTGCTACTGAACGACTGCGCATGCATCAATTGACACCGGAACCCACGTCATCTTCGGATAGCACGTAACCGGAAGTGCTCTTTGACCTTTGATCCGGACGTGACCTCGCACCGGAAGTGACATAATCCATGACGTCATCAGATGTGACGTCATCATCCTCGCACAAAAGAGCCTCAATGAGACCAGATTGGTCCTTTCGATAATTCGGTAGTGTCTTACATGCCGGTTTCCTGTCCAGAACTGTCCCATTCAAGTTCAAAACAGTCTCGCTGGAGATATTTATGTAATTTTCTGTACAATGACCTGTAGTATTTATTATTAACGTTACTTTCAATCCCTTCTGGCGGACGTATTTCAGAATGTCGTGTGATCGTTTATGCCCGTTTCCTCTGTATTAATATGTGAAACTGTAGATCTCGATTTAAAAAAAAGAGAGAAAATAAATCCAACAGAACATTCCCTGGGACCCAGTAGGTAATTGCACTAATTTTCAGGGCGGGAATATAATTCTCAGGAAAAATACTTACGCGGCATTATCCTGGGTCCAGTTTTCGATGTGGGTTCCAATTGGGCATAGTGGAAAATCAAGCCCAATTGAACATTCTCCTTGATGCATTATATAAGCCTGCCATGTTTGATGGCAAACAGAAAGTTAGCCCAATGGATATGACATTTCCCATGATTCAGCGTTACAATTACCCAGGTGAAATTATCCAGGGTCCAGTTTCCGACATGTGTCCTATTTGGGCACACTGAATAATTAAATCCGTACAACGTTCTTCGGGGGTACAGTGAAGAGTGTGAGCAAATTGATCCCAAATAAACTCCTTGTCAGTTCGGAACATTCTGCTAACAACCAACAAACAGGAACAGCCCATTTATTTATAATATGAAATAGGCAAAGCCTAGAAACGAACGAAGTATACTTCTTTTGTTCGCTTCTGACTTTGCCTTTTTCGTATCATTTTTTTTATTTTTTTCGCAAACCATATAGGTCTATATAGTCACTGTTATATTACGGAAGCATAGAAGGGACATTGAAAATTATATACATATATAGGCGCAGCCTAGTGCGAGTTATTTTCATTTTCCTGATCGTTTGTGGCTTGGTGATTTCTGATGAAATACTGGCAACCCAAAAGTTTGGAATTGCTGTGGTTGTGGATGATGCGTTGAATATTTGATCAATCGGGAAACGTATTGTTCTTTATCTGACATAGCAGACTGCCTATACCATATAGTATATGTTTCACACATTTCAAGGTCCGAAAATATGAATTATTTTCAGTATAATCAAATACAGTCGATCAGAATTGATACTCTGGATCGGATCTGGGATAAAGTATGTTGATCGAATATATAAACCACAAAATATTGGGATGCTTCTTCATTATAAATTAATTTAAGGAATGAAACTGATAGAATTATTTTAATTTTATACTTAAATGAAAAATTAAGAATGCCAAACTGTTCGAAGAGAGATATTACTATATAATGGACAGAAATATTGCGATGTTTATAGTTATATATAATCAAATTATTGTAAACAAATGAAAAACAAGCTTGATAGCTTATGAAGCCAGGACATTCCACCTTGAGGACATTTACCCCTGTAGACATTTCCCATGATATTTCCTCCTTCAAACATTTCCCTCTGTGGACATTCCCCACTCCCCCTCCCCCCCTTTTTTTTTTTGGTACTATAACTACAAATGTGTAACACACTGAAATATTTTAAGATACTTTTAACAAGATTTGTATGATTTAGTAAAATATTGTAATAGATATCTTGGGTTTTGCCATGAATTACTTTCTCTTCAACAGGGCACTATTTTGACATGCATAATTCATCTCAGCATATCTGTGCTAATAAACAATTCAATTGAATTGCGCAAGTGTATGTTACATTATTGATTGTTCGCCTCATGTAGGTGCTTTTTTTTTTCATTCATGTAGGTGCTAATTAGCAAATAAACATCTATTCTATTCTATCGTATATGGATCAAAATATTTATTTATTTATGACTACGTAATAGTTCTTAACGTATAGGATGTATACTACCGGTACCGTAGCTATTGTTTTATCATGCCGAATTATAGAAAATAATGAATAATAATAGAGAAATGCCCCAAATTTGTTTTTGTCAATATTTCAATTTTGTTAAACATTTGTACGAACTCATAGTACAAAAATATATAGGGGGGGGGGGGGGGGGGAATGCATGTCTAAATATGAGGAATCTGACTTTCTAAAATTTCGTTTTATAAGTTGTTTGAGTTCTTGGTAAAATTTTGCTGTTTGACTTCAAAGCTATTCATGAATTGACCCCTCAGAAGTGTACGGATCTAAACACAATAAAATCTGCAATAAACTATAGCTTGATGAATGTGTTTGTTTTATGAACTTTGCTTGCATCTTGGTTGTCCGTACCTATTAATTTAATGTCTAGATCTAGGCCATAATCTGAAGTGAATGGATGATATCTGACGGTTCAGACAATCGCAGTGTCACCGTTTACTTGGAAATGATTTCTTGCCTGTTATAATTAAAATCCCCTATTGATAATCAGCTTGTTGTGACCCCCTCCTCCCTTTTCTTTGCGAACTTTGGATGACCCAATTTATCACCCGGACGTCAGCGACAGAACTTGAATGGCTTGATTTTGCTACGGCGTAAGGTCACAATTCCGTGGCAAATGTTTATTTTTTAAATGAACAACCGATTATCTCTTTATGAAACATCAGATCTTCAAAGCTTAATAAATAAGCTTGTTATAGGTGGACACGTTATACAGCTTTTTCTTGCCGTAGAACTAAATTTTATGAAATTTCTGCACTGATGTGAAGTGCCATTTTCGCGAAAAAGAGGTCTGACCGCACTCGGCAAACATTTGCGTGCGGGAAGTGCAGACGACACTCGGGCGTTTTCGCCAAATATTCTATCAGTCGGAAGGGAATCGGAAGGGAATTCATCCTTGAATTTATTAGCATACTATCCTTTTTTTGTTTCAAATCTATAGCAAATATTTTTAGATTAAATTTCGATACTGTTCTAATTTTAGCTATTACCCACACTGCCTCAAATCCAATATGGCAGCCCCCGCAAAATACGCCCACGCAAACGATGAAATCTGAACATGATAGACTACGGTGATTGTCTGTCTTTACATGGATTTACACTGGGTGTGTGATTAAGTTCTGTATCTGTATTTTGTCTCACGTAATGCACGTATGTTACCTATTTAACGAACTCCGTTAGGGACCGCTTCGCGGTCCCGAACTTCGTTCGTTATTAACCCTAATAAGTAAAGGTTGTTGAAATTCCAAAATGGCCAACAGGTGGCACAGATTAGACCGAAACACAATTTAAGGTGAAGTATTGTTCCGAGATAAGCCTACTCATGCATCAAATTATGGAAATAATCTTTTAGTAAAGGACATTATATAGACATAATAATGCGTAACTAAGACATAGCCTCAATCAAATGGGATCACTAATGCAAAAACTCCAGTCAATGATAACACACTGCAAAGTCGAATTGGTCACATCATGGCACAACGCTTCAATAGTGACATCATCAGATTCAGGAATGTTAGAACATATATCTGGAAGTACACAAAGATACCAGAATCTGCTTTCCCCTCTCTAAAAGTATATACCTGAAGGTCAAAATAATTCCAATCGTAAAATTTCATCACTTTTTCTGACAAAATCAGGTATTAGCAGGGTCCTTCGGCGGCCATCTTGGAAAATAGCCGCCATCTTGGATTTCAGTTAGCTAACATTAATTTCTGGAAAAAGTGTCCTAATTAGACTACCCATGTCAAGTTTCGCGCTTGGATCATCATTTGAACCTTTGCATCCAAGAATCTATGTTATCCATATTATCAAGTGTTCCAATAGTGAGGAAAATGGTAAATCTAACATGACTTTTTTGGAGCTCGTTTCCATGGCAACGGCACCACATTTCAACAGTACTGCAGGTAGATCTGAAAAGTGGAGACCATAGGCTTTAAAATGATGTATGATCCAGGTGTGTGTAGGGTGGGTGCATTAAACTCGAAAAATAAGGCCCTTTTCTAGGATCTGCCGCTCGCCTAATATACATTGCGAAGCCCACACGTGTCGAATTATGTGCTAGATAATCTTGCCTTGAATAATAATAATAATAACTTTTTATTCCAGACGAAAAGTCCATATAAGTACATTAAACGGTTGTGGTGAAAGGGAAGAGGCTGCAATGCTCACGAGAAGCATTACAGCACTGTATTTGATATTAAACAAATGCTCTTGCCATTTGGCTACCAAAGAAGAGTTCACACGAAGATCAGAGTTACAGATTGAGCGCATTAACCATCTAAACGTATTGTGGTACATAACTTTCAAGCCATTAAATGTCGTTCTGATGTACACGTCAGTAGTATAGTCACCGTGTTTAAAGTCGTATTGACCTACTTATTTGTTCCCCGGGTAAAATTTAAGGAGGGTAATCACGCGGCGATCGCGTGATCAAGGCATGTACAGACTTGTTCTGGGCTGGGGGTCGTTATGTGGCTATCACGTGATCAAGGCATGTTCTGGGCTGTGCAGTTCTGCAATGCATGTAGTGACCTTTGACCTACATCCGGGTCCTTGACGCCCGCGCGTCCATCCGGGTACTTCTCGTCCGCGCCCTCCAACCGGGTCCTTTTACATCCGGGTCCTTTTACATCCGGGTGCTTTTATTTTTTCCTATAAAAATGCAGCAGTACGGCATTGCTTCATTCGATACCGGGAATTTCTGCCTCACCTATCTGAACCTAGCTGACCCGTGGATATACCTCAGCCAGCCTGTCTATCTGAGCCTGCCTGAATTTTACCAGATCTGCACCTGACCAGTGGATATACTTCAGCCTAACTGCCTGAATTTTACCAGATCCGCACCTGACCAGTGGATATACCTCAGCCAGCCTAATCAGCCTGTCTAACTGAGCCTGCTTGACCCGTAGATATACCCCAACCTGACCACCCCCCCCCGCCGGAATTTTCTCCCAGCTTAGGTCTTTAGGAGAACGTGTGACAGTGGAAAAAGCCATCACATACTGTGCAGTTATTTCCCTATATAATGGAAACAGTGCTTTGTGGCCAAATTTTAGTATAATTTCCACATATGCATATTCAGTCCGGAATATTTTTTCAGCAACTTGTTATGTACAGGAAATCGCACATTCGTCATAATTTAAGGAACACGGAATGGGACACCGTAGATTTGTTCTACATTACACATTCCCGCTACATCATGAAACATCCTATATATGCCTACGATCTTACTATTCATAGAGTTTGTCCCTCAAAATCACTCATTGACTTTATCAACAAGAATTTTACAAGTGTATACCACACCATGTCTTGCGCATCGCTCATGAACTCAACTGGCAGACGACATGATCCAGCAATTCACTAAACAGACAATATCTCTATTACCCGTACGTCTCAACTTATTAAGGAGCCGTAAAAGGGACATGGAAATTATTTTTTTCAACCCCTGAATTTTTTATTTTTTTTTTTTATTATGTCGTTATAACGACTTAATTGACCAATGAAATTGCAGCATTAAGTCGTTATACATGGACATGGAAATTATTTTTTTCAACCCCTGAAATTTTTTTTTTCTTCTTATTAAGTCGTTATAACGACTTAATAAAAAAAACAAAAAAAATAGGGGCTATTTTTTTTTTTTTTTTTTTTATTAAGTCGTTATAACGACTTAATTGACCAATGAAATTCCGTCTTACTTCTGCAGCTTTTATTTTGTTAACTGACAACTCCCCGGTGAAACAGCGTTTAGATAGGCACTATCAAGGGCAGATCTACGGGGGGTGGGGTCAGGGGTCCCCCCCAATTAGACCTGTAAAAAAATGAGAGAGAGATCAGCGAACCCTGGAATTTCACGTAGAAATAATATCTTGAAATTATATCTAAAATAAACGAATGTGGATTATGTAATCAGAGTATCTATTGATATATTAAACAGACATCTATTTATGTGGTTTGTGAGCGTACTATATTTCGATGTTGAATATGAAAACATTATGGCTACGAGCGCTCCACGTGTGAAGTGTTAGTCCTGATTTGTATGTGTTTTACCAGAATGTCAAATGGGGGCATAAGGTCTGATACTTTTCAATATCGATGCGTGCTTATGCGAAACAAAAGTGAAAGTTAATCTACATACATTATGTTCGATTTATTTTGTTTTGGTGCATTTTGACGGTATATTTTCTGTTTGTTTTGAATGAACATTAAACCGTTGCTCGATCTGGAGCTCAGTTCCCACTCTCATGTTTTTGATTGCATGGGTCTCTCCATTTTTCATAACTGGATGTAAAACTCCATAAGTTCAGTCTTGTTCAATCTATGAACGGCTCTCCCAGAAAGTGTCGAATTTACGCATGCAAACGCTGTGTTGTGGTGCATTATGATAGTAGGATTACGGCATTTGTATCACATGTGTTATTCTCTGCGAAAATTATCAAAACTATAATCCAGTGTTTAGCCTCTCAACCCATCCCACCCCTCTCCCCCGGCTCCGCCGTGCCTGAATAGGTGTTAGTAAAATCCGTCTGCATTTCACATTTTTTCGCTTGGCTGTTTAGGAGTGGACTACAGCTATACCTATACAATTATCAGCATGTCTGACCCATTTTTAATTCTTTGAAGTGAGCCGCCATACCGCTCGAGCCAACGCTACAAGCTCCTCAATTATCTGTAATGGTGGATGGCGAGCAAAACAATTTTGGTGATATTATCGGACCAACACAGAGAAGTCATGTGAATTGGCAGGTTTGGGCATAGAGTCATAGGGTTGCCTTTTAGTCGGCAGACGCCGTCAACTTTTCCCACCTCTATAGTCTACATATCTCTCCAATTTATCCAAAGTTTATTACTTCAATGGCATTATCAGGCTTCATACTGCATATCTAAACGCTGTTTTGAGGCCAGTTGTCAGTTAACAAAATAAAAGCGGCAGAAGTAAGACGGAATTTCATTGGTGGATTAAGTCGTTATAACGACTTAATAACTCGTTCTAACGACTTAATACTCCAATTTCATTGGTCAATTAAGTCGTTATAACGACTTAATGCTGCAATTTCATTGGTCAATTAAGTCGTTATAACGACTTAATGCTGCAATTTCATTGGTCAATGAAGTCGTTATAACGACATAATAAAATAAAAAAAATAAAAAAATAGGGGCTGAAATTTTTTTCCATGTCCCTTTTACGGCGACTTAAAAAAAAAATTTAAAAAAAAAATTAAGTCGTTATAACGACTTAATGCTGCAATTTCATTGGTCAATTAAGTCGTTATAACGACATAATAAAATAAAAAAAATAAAAAAATAAAAAAATAGGGGCTGAAATTTTTTTTCATGTCCCTTTTACGGCTCCGTAATATAGTCAATAAATTGCCGTTGTATCTATTTACTACGGAGCCGTAAAAGGGACATGGAAATTATTTTTTTCAACCCCTGAAATTTCTTTTTTCTTGTTATTAAGTCGTTATAACGACCTAAAAAAAAAAAAAAAAAAAATGGGGGCTGAAATTTTTTTCTTCTTCTTATTAAGTCGTTATAACGACTTAATAAAAAAAAAAAAAAAAAATGGGGGCTGAAATTTTTTTTTCTTCTTATTAAGTCGTTATAACGACTTAATAATAATAAAAAAAAAAAAATAGGGGCTATTTTTTTTTTTTTTTTTATTATTATGTCGTTATAACGACTTAATTGACCAATGAAATTGCAGCATTAAGTCGTTATAACGACTTAATTGACCAATGAAATTCCGTCTTACTTCTGCAGCTTTTATTTTGTTAACTGACAACTCCCCGGTGAAACAGCGTTTAGATATGCAGTATGAAGTCTGATAATGCCATTGAAGTAATAAACTTTGGATAAATTGGAGAGATATGTAGGCTATAGAGGTGGGAAAAGTTGACGGCGTCTGCCGACTAAAAGACAACCCTATGACTCTATGCCCAAACCTGCCAATTCACATGGATTCTCTGTGTTGGTCCGATAATATCGCCAAAATTGTTTTGCTCGCCACCAACCATTACAGATAATTGAGGAGCTTGTAGCGTTGGCTCGAGCGGTATGGCGGCTCACTTCAAGGAATTAAAAATGGGTCAGACATGCTGATAATTGTATAGGTATAGCTGTAGTCCACTCCTAAACAGCCAAGCGAAAAAATGTGAAATGCAGACGGATTTTACTAACACCTATTCGGGCACGGCGGAGCCGGGGGAGAGGGGTGGGATGGGTTGAGAGGCTAAACACTGGATTATAGTTTTGATAATTTTCGCAGAGAATAACACATGTGATACAAATGCCGTAATCCTACTATCATAATGCACCACAACAGCGTTTGCATGCGTAAATTCGACACTTTCTGGGAGAGCCGTTCATAGATTGAACAAGACTGAACTTATGGAGTTTTACATCCAGTTATGAAAAATGGAGAGACTCATGCAATCAAAAACATGAGAGTGGGAACTGAGCTCCAGATCGAGCAACGGTTTAATGTTCATTCAAAACAAACAGAAAATATACTGTCAAAATGCACCAAAACAAAATAAATCGAACATAATGTATGTAGATTAACTTTCACTTTTGTTTCGCATAAGCACGCATCGATATTGAAAAGTATCAGACCGTATGCCCCCATTTGACATTCTGGTAAAACACATACAAATCAGGACTAACACTTCACACGTGGAGCGCTCGTAGCCATAATGTTTTCATATTCAACATCGAAATATAGTACGCTCACAAACCACATAAATAGATGTCTGTTTAATATATCAATAGATACTCTGATTACATAATCCACATTCGTTTATTTTAGATATAATTTCAAGATATTATTTCTACGTGAAATTCCAAGGTTCGCTGATCTCTCTCTCATTTTTTTTACAGGTCTAATTGGGGGGGACCCTGACCCCACCCCCCGTAGATCTGCCCTTGATAGTGCCTATCTAAACGCTGTTTCACCGGGAGGTGTCAGTTAACAAAATAAAAGCTGCAGAAGTAAGACGGAATTTCATTGGTCAATTAAGTCGTTATAACGACTTAATAAGTCGTTATAACGACTTAATGCTGCAATTTCATTGGTCAATTAAGTCGTTATAACGACATAATAAAAAAAAATAAAAAATAGCCCCTTTTTTTTATTTTTTTTTTATTAAGTCGTTATAACGACTTAATAAGAAGAAAAAAAATTCAGCCCCCATTTTTTTTTTTTTTTATAACGACTTAATAAGAAGAAAAAAAAATTTCAGCCCCCATTTTTTTTTTATTAAGTCGTTATAACGACTTAATAAGAAGAAGGAAAAAAAATTCAGCCCCCATTTTTTTTTTTTTTTTATTATTAAGTCGTTATAACGACTTAATAAGAAGAAAAAATAAATTTCAGCCCCCATTTTTTTTTTTTTTTTTTTAAGTCGTTATAACGACTTAATAAGAGGAAAAAAAAATTCAGGGGTTGAAAAAAATAATTTCCATGTCCCTTTTACGGCTCCGTACTATATACAACCGATTGGAACAGCGGCCAAAACAAAAGTGATGGCGTCACACAATTGTTTATTAATAACAGGCACCCGCAAACGTGTTGCGAACGCGGACTTCTGCAGTTCAAATAATGAAATAATTGTATTTTACTATTAGAAATTAATCATTTCTATGTTTTTCTTCTTTTTAATAAAAAATTAATCATTTTTATTGCTGTAAATCATTACACTAATTCAGATTTCAAAGAACCTGATATTGCGTTTAACATAGATTTTATACTGAAATTATGGTGCCTTCAAACAGGTAATCCTATTAGCATTTAACATGCAATCAATAACCTTATAGTTCGATTATTTAATTCGTAGCTGTAATTTCAACGCTGAAACTCTTAGAATTATGAAATATATATTAAACAACGAATTCTTATTCGAAGGAATTTGTATTTTGTTGTTTACTTATTCCCAAAACAACGATTCAGTGACTTCAGCTGGTAGGCTACGGGTCATTTTAATATGACAGAGTTCTTTCCCTTTACTCTTTGCTGTGAACGACGGCATGTCGACACACAACGTGATCAGAATTTGATCTATTTGCGATCTACGATAACTTTCCATATGTTTGAAGATTTTTAAACAAAACACTTTTACCCAATTAATGAAACTGAACACTGATCATCTGCTTGGGTTTCATGTGAACATTCAAGTTGAACTCTTCGTACAATGAGTGAATGTGTATTGATCATTTTGAACAGTCTTCAAAATCTGTGCATTCCTCCTCTCACTTGTGTTCCATAATTCCGAAATAATTATAATTATTCAGGAATACTTATGACTTTCGATTTTTGTAATATTTCGGCTCATCTTAGATTAATTATCAAACCGTAACAACTGCAAATTGCATCACTTTCATTTCTGATAGTCCAAACCTCTTTATCATGTCATAAATCCATTCTCTCAAACATATCAAACTCTCACCTCCCAATAGGCAGGCCATTACGTACGATCCTCTGATTGTCACGGGTGTACTCTTATGTCCACGGTGATCGGTGCTGAATATGTCATGTCTCGCATAGGAAGTTCTAGACATTTAAATTTACATGATGTTATCAGACGTAAAGACCAAAATATTAAAATTTCGTTGAAATATATACAACCCCTTCCATTCAGAAGCAACTAAAATTCTTCATTTGCAATTTTTTATTCACAATGTGTATATTAATTGAGAGTTAATGTTCACCGACTCCCATTTTCTCTCATTTTATATTACATTGTCTTTTTGATTTTGGTGCTAATGCTGTTATATGGAATATGGAATAGGTCTTTGGATTATGGACGCGGATATTCTTTAATGGACGGCGGCTGAATTATGAATGACGGACCAGACGCTTGTAATCCTATAAATGTGTATATCTCTCCACTGATGTTTAGATCCCAATGAATAAACATTACTAAAGCCATGAGTAGTTATACCAAGGAATATACTCCCCAAATTATTTTACTCAAATGAGTGAACTGGTCCATCAGCTACAAACAAAAGTGTAAATCAACACTTACTGGTGTGTAAATGTTCCGATTGAAAGTGTCACTGGGGTACGTCATATTCAAGATAACGATGTGGGGGATGTTGAGCTGGGGGAATTCACCTTGCGGCGCAGAGGATAGTAACAGTATATGGACTCGCATGCAGTAGTATAAAAAGCGCATTTCAAACCCTATTGACCTGGCAACGAAGAAGTGTATTATTAGTCTTCGCATTTTAGTAGTATAAAAAGCGCATTTCGAGCCCTATTGACCTGGCAACGAAGAGGTTTATTAGTCTTCGCATTTTAGTAGTATAAAAAGCGCATGTCGAGTCCTATTGACCTTACCCCTCCAAAGAAATAAGTTAAGAATTGATGATTCGTGACCAAAATCTGCTATATTACAGGGTATATACGACCAGAATGAGACGATGTGACCGATCAATATCGCCTCTGGGACGTGACAATGTGAGAGGAGAACAAGATTTTCCAGGAGATCCAGCTATGCCTCCCGCTGACGCCTTGCCCGAAGACCACCCTGTGAGTGAGATTTATCGACGCCATTGGAACACGATCCGACGATGTTTTTACCGCCATCGACCTATTCAAGATATCTACAATTTTCGACTACAGGACCTCACGTATCTTTCTAACTATGCCGAGAACATTTTTATAGACCAAGTTACAGCTTTCAAGTTGAATATGACATTCGGCCACATCTTACGGCACAAACAGACGGACCAGTTGCGGTATTTCTATTCCAGCAATAACAGTCATGTGTTTGACCAGCCGTTCACCATCACCAATCTTGCGTCACTGGAACCACTCATCGACCAAATCACTACGTTGGATCCTTTAGAATGACACCAAATGGACTGTGGAAATGGTGACCAACGTGACATTTTTCGTGACCAAATTGAGAGATCTTCCCATCGGTGCTCCTGTCATTCTTCCGCCTTGGCTACTCCGTCGAAAAGGCATGTATGCGTTAACGGGCGGAGCAAATGGCCTCTACAGAGACCGGAAATGTCTGTTTCGCTGTTTGGCTATTCATTTGAGCGAGTGTGATCCCAAGAATTGTGATAGAGTGGCAACTATCTATTGGAAACGGTATCTAGAGGAACAAGACATAGACCCGCGGCAGTTCCGTGGAGTCCCGTTCAAGTATTTGGATGTCGTGGAATCACTGTTCAACGTCCATATCTTTGTGTACCGTTTACTACGGGAAGATGACGACACATTTGTGGCTGAATTGGTTCATCGCTCAACAGAACGGTATGTCTCTACGATGAAAGTCAATGTCTTCGACGACAGCGGGGTGAGTCATTTTTCCCTGATCTACGATATGAGTCTGTACACTCAGTCCTACAGTTGTGCCCAATGTCATCGGGTGTTTGACCGTTCTCACGACTTACATCGGCACGAGAAGATTTGTGACAACACTGTGAAACGGAAATTTCCTGGTGGAGTATACCGTAACACGCCTACTATTTTCGAGGAACTGGCTGATATAGGGATTGTGATACCGGAAGAGCATCGCTATTTTCCATACCGGACATGTTATGATTTCGAGGCCATTTTGGAGCCGATGGATGCCACGTCAGCGAAAACACAGTGGAAACAGCGCCATATTGCTCTGAGTGTCAGTATTTCCAGCAACGTGCCCGGCTATGACGCTGCGCCTGTCTGTTTCGTGTCGTCGGGGGACTCCCACGACTTGATTACCCGGATGATGGTATATTTAGAGGAAGTGAGTGCGGCCAGTACAGAACTATTGGCGTTCAAGTTCCAGGACGTACTGGACCAACTCGACGATCGGATGCCTACACCTGGTGTATCGTTCAGCGACGATGAAGAGTCGGAGTCGGAGCACAGTGGGCAGGATATTCAACCACAGGATGTACCTTTACCTAAGCCGTATGCGGAGAAATTGAAAGCCCGCTTCCCGCAATACCTAGGCCAGTTACCCGTGCTCGGCTTCAATTCGGGTCGATACGATCTCAACATGGTGAACGAATTTCCCTACCCTTACTTGGCCCAGTCCAATACCATCAAGTCCGTCATCAAAAAGATCAATAATCACATGGCCCTCACCACCACAATAATCACATGGCCCTCACCACCACATCACTCCATTTCCTGGATGTACGGAACTACTTAACTCCCAATTATAGCTATGATCAGTGGGAGAAGGCCTATGACTGTGCACAAACCAAAGGGAGGTTCCCTTACACGTATATGTCGACGCTCGACCGCTTGGAGGAAACACAGTTGCCATCCCGGGACGCTTTCTTTGACGATCTCAAGCAGGTGGAATGTTCGGAAGAAACGTACCGGGAACTACAGCAGGTATGAAACGATCAACATATGCAGACCTTGCGAGATTTCCTCATATGGTACAACAACTTAGATGTGGTCCCTTTCCTCGAAGCGGCCGAGAAAATGATTCAACTGTTCCGGCATCAAATGCACGTCGACATATTCAAGGAGTGCTTGAGTTTACCGGGTCTTGCTCTTCGCCATCTCTTTCAAGCTTGTCCTACTTACTTCTCGCTGATACAACAAAAAGACGAGGACATATATGATTGTTTAAAGCAGAACATCGTCGGCGGGCCCAGCCTTATCTTTCATCGCTACCACGAGAAAGACGTCACCACCCTTCCACGTGGAAACCCCTGTGCCAAAATCATTGGATTCGACGCCAATGCCCTGTATCTGTGGTCTCTCGCCCAACCCATGCCCAGTGGTCATTATACGCGCTGGTTGGCGGACGGTCGGAATTTCACACCTCAACGTACGCCGTACAAACATCTCGCTGACCAGTGGTTGGACTGCGAAGCCGATCGACGGGGAATTTATATACGCCATCAAACCAACGCCACAGAGAAGCGGATAGGAGATCGCCGACTCCCCGTCCATGGGTTTGCTATTATCTACAATAAGCCCACCGTATTCCAGTTTTACGGATGCTATTGGCACGGCCACCAATGTCATTTCAGCGCTGGACGTTTCAACGAACGACGTGGGAAATCGACAGAAGAACTACGGACAGAAGTGGTGGAGAACAGAGATTACATCAAAGAGTTGGGGTACGAGTGAGTGAGTGAATAGGGTTTAACGTCGCTTTCAACATTTTTTCAGCTATATCACGACGGGGAAGGGAAGGGAGGGGAGGGGGAGGGACAGGGGCACCTACTTGTAACAGAGCAGATCTAATGCTGCCATTTTATAGTGCTGTCCCACTGAAATATCATGCCGTAGGCAGACATGACACCCCACTCAGTCACATTATACTGACACCGAGCGAACCAGTCCTTGTTCTATCCTCTTAATGCTGAGCGTAAGCGAGGGAGCAACAAGTTCCATTTTTCAAGTCTTAGGTATGACCCGGCCTGAGATCGAACCCAGTACCTACGATCTTATCGAACTGTGGGAGTGTGAATTTCACACCATGTGCCAGGCCCTCCCACACTCACGCGGCTTCCTTAAAGCGCGCGAGTACCCCCTCAGTCGCCGACCACTCCTGACCCTGCCACAGATTTTCGACGCCGTTCGTTCCGGGGTCCTGTACGGGTGTGTAGAATGCGACCTTCATGTTCCCGACAATCTGAAACCACTCTTCGCCCAGTGCCCGGCTATCTTCAAGAACACGCTGGTAAGTCGGGCTGACATTGGAGAGGCCATGGGCGCCTATGCTGAGGAACGAGACGTATTTCAACAACCTCGTCGAATGCTGATTGGGAGCATGTGGGGAGAGAAAATTTTGCTGGGTACCCCGCTACTACAGTGGTACATGAGCCACGGCCTCGAAGTGACGCGCGTGTACCAAGTGATACAGTATATACCCAACGCCTGTTTTGCGCGGAATGCCCATACCGTCACGTCTGCCCGTCGTCAAGGAGATAGAGCGTTGACGGGCGTTACTGTCTATAAAAGCAAGTGTATTGCCAAAACACGCACAGTCGACGTTCAACCGTCAATATGGCTTATACTTGCTCTGAGTTCCAACGCACGTTCATCAGACGTTACGATATGATACGACACGACAAAAATATACATGGGATTGAAGACGCCGAGGTACAAGAAGCCGATACAGAAATTGATGAGAGTCTATCTACTGATAAGGAGAGCTTGACCTCAGATAGTCAGCCTACATCCCAGGAAAGTGAGATTGCTGAAAGTCTATATACTGATACGGAGAGTTTGACCTCATAAAGTCAGCCTACATACCAGGAAAGTGAGGCAGAACCTTCCTTCTGGGATCGTATTGTGACAGCAGCTATCAATACTCATGCTGCAGCGATCGAGGACGCCGGACAGGATAACTTACAACAGGCGTACACCCAAATGCGCCCCTGCATCAGGAAAACAGCTATGGCGATCTATGAACAGTATACCTTACTACCGCTTGAAATGAAAGGCGACCCCGCGCACAGGTCCATCATGAAGACCAAGCGTCGCTTGGAAGAGGATATGGGGCTACCACCCACTGAGACCCTGGAAAATGCGATCAGGATGCGCAAACTACTCTTTCAGGACATGCTGCCCGAACAATATCCAGGCCTGCCCGACGATGATTAGGTCACACCGAGCAAAGATGAAAGCTTCTGAAACCGCGACTTCTGATTGGACAAGAGCAGCCGAGAATACATCTAACGCAGTAACACAGATGCGAACGTACATCCAGAAACGAGATGCATTCACATTTTTCTACCCGAAACGGAAAGTCCTTCCCGATGGAGTCAGTACGACGTACCTGGACTTGTGAATACTACATATATTATGTTTGACGGTATACCCGGACTTGTGAACTCTAATGGACATAGATATTTGGACTCTAACTCGAATAACTCTCTATATACATTGCACCATGAATTTCTCTAATTGTGAACTATACTCCATTCTTATGAATTAGTACTCTATATACGTCAGTTCGATGAATTGGTCTGTGAACTATACTCAAGTTGACACTTCTCTCTATATACATACGTGCTCACTTTAATTCTTGTTTGCACCAGTTCCACGTTCTTATATACTTGTTCACCTTACATACTTGTATATACATTCTTATCCACTTGTTCTCCTTAATAAACATAAGAACTTCACTTGGGTTTTCGTGAAATTTTTTATTGAACAACAACACTGCAAGGGGAAAATTCGTACTAACCATGCTCCGGGCAGGTTATATCAAGGCCTTAACATCTATGTTGGTTTTCTGGGCATTGGTGGGTTACATTTGGCCCCATCCTAGGCCACTGATTGGCTATTCATTGACTGAATCCCCACATCGAGCATTCATGTTTACACAGAAAACACACAAGACAGAGTATTGAGATCTCATTTTTATTCAGTGAACAACGTGAGAACAACCACGTGAAAAAACTGAAGCCCAGAACAGGGGGCTTGTACATTGAAAGAACTGAAGCCCAGAACAGAGGGGGCTTGTACATTGAAAGAACTTAAGCCCAGAACGGGACTTGTACATTGAAATGATTGGCGGCCCAGTTATATACGAGTACATCTCGGTCCTCGGCCTTGGGGTACTCCTCAAACATGTGGACAATCGTCTGCATGGAATGTCCCCGACATCGATGGTACAGGTAGAACGCACAGTACTGTCCGCACACGCTACTGAAGAGTCCTTGTAACGTTTTAGTATTCCAACACCACGTCTCTGTGCCTTGATCCATGAAGTCTGTTAAATCGGGATGGAGGGATGGTAGGCCGTACGGATCAAAGTATTCGCCCTGCTCTTCTGTCAAGTACACGGCCACCCAGTGTTGACCGAGTTGATCCATCGGGTCTGTATTCAGGACGTAAGCAGCAGGATACACACGGTGTAATGGGAACACATCTCGGGCGAACACCCCTTGAAAGACCGTCCGTGTCCCTGGGTCATTCTCCAGTATGGTGGTAATCTGGTCTGTATCCATGTTAAGTGGCAAGGTCACACAGGACGTTACGGCTTTTATCGATTTGAATAATGTTGTCAAACTCAGCGTAGCAAATCACATTGATGGTTCGCGGTAAAGGTGTCCCGAAATGCAGTTCCAAGCGTAAGTTGCCTTTCTTGACGAGAATCAGTTGATGATCGTTGTCTAAGGTGGGGGTCAGATCGAAACAGAACAATGTGTATCCTTCGCCGAAATCGTCTCGACTGATCATATTTCTCTCGTCTTGGTTGATTTGGCCAGTTGCTGCGAAGAGGTTCAGATAGCTCCGGATGTAATTGTCCGTTCCGAAATTAGGCTGTAAGGGCCGTGCCGGTACTTGTTGTCCGTCCACATGCAGGGCCACGAAATTGATGTTGAACGCTTTTAGGTTGAACGGATTCCTCGAAATAGCCCCATTATAACTGAAGTTCTCCACACAGGCTAGGGTTAAACGCTTGGGCAAATCTCCCAGGAACAAGTTGTCTTGATTGACAATCATATTCCCTTTAGGAACGGAAAAGACCCTGGTCTGTACTCGTCGAATCGGGTACTGGGCTGGTTTTTTTCTTCAAGGCTCTGATGTGCCCCAACTGTACACCTGGGCTCGGTTTTACTTTGCGTACAAACAGACTGGCCTCTTGGATGACAATGTTATACTCGAGGTCCTCACTCGGGGCCATCAAGGCAAACGCAGGCGTTGCGCGCACTAGTCGTATTTTGACAGGTACTCCATTCAAGAGGTATCGGTCCTGCATGAATAAGTCCGCATGCAGACGTCCCATCATATCGACCGATTGACTCTCTGCTGTGAAATCCACTCTCTCCGTATAGCCGTCATTATCAGGACTCGCTTCCATCTTGCCTGGGGTATCTCGGTAGAACAATGGGGCTGTCAAATACGACTTTTTAGCGTCACGCCCGTTTTCGATGTAGGCTCGGTACGGGTACGTGTTCGTTGAGGCGCTCACCAGTTTATCACTGAGGGCTATATCCACTTGCTGGAATAGCGAATGAAGCCAGCGATTCACTGGACCCACGGGTGCATCTGCTTTGAGGACAGACCCATCTTTATTGGTGATTTTAGCTTTCACATATAGGTACGTATGGGCTAAATCCAGATAGGTCGTATCTGCGTGGCGATGGTGAATTCAATGGGGCCTGTGGCTGTAATGCTGGAAAGGGGGAGATGTTCCACCCATTGACCCTCTTCGGCACTGGTCTGTGTGGGTGGGACGGTCCATAAATCAAATTCACTGTTGGTAGAAGGACACGACTCGGCATGGATGAAAGCCATGTTTAGGAAAAGATATCCTGGGTTTTCGATGTGCGTCGTCGCTGGGTCGGTCGTCGACTAATGCGTGGTCTCGGTGGCGCAGGTCTTTTATTCCCTACGGTGCGTTGTGGTTTGGCGACCAAGACGCTTCCTGCTTCTTTGGCTCGGCGTTTCAGTGCTTCTTTGGGTGCCGCACCGCCCAAGACATCACCCGCGACTTGTAGTCCACTGCGTACCGCTTGTTTGCCGATCGCTTTGACCCCACGCGTCACCAAGGGCAGGAACGTTTTGACGATGCTCCCGAGTATGTTCCCCAGCCCATGTCCTCGTTGCATGCGTGTACCTGCAAAGACCGGAAAGCTACCCCCGGCCTGTTTGGTGTAATGATCGACGTAACTGGCTGTATGGCATTGATAAGGCACCTTCATTATGCAAAGTGAACCGCTCGGACTTGACGGAAATGAAGTGTCAGCACCACTTTCCCACGCTCGAATGCAATCGGTTGACCGGTGTCGTCTCTTATATCGATGACGATGGAGCTAATATCGGTCTGACTGACCGGTAGATACACGATGTGCCTGAAACTGTGGGTGACTTGAGCTCCATACTTGCCTTTCACCGGGCAGACGCGTAGTAGAGGTACGTTGCTCTCTCCGACAATGTGTGCATCGACCACGTCTGAGTAGATGTACAGGCCATACATACCACCACGCATGTCCATCGGGATGTGGCCTCTCTCGCCGGTAGGGCCAGCGTACCCCGGTAGATCGAGACCTAGCGTTTGCTGTAGGGTAGGACTGATTTCGACACTCACGTTGGAGCTGAGAGTGAGACAGGCCTTGTCGTTGTGTGCGTTGTAATCGAAGTCCACATTATTTTTGAAGGGAAAGATTTTGACGGGTTGTGAATTATTCGTGACGTCCCGTAGAGACTTATAATACATCAGACTTCTCAGCCCACCCATGAACTCCTTGGGGGTATCGTATTGGCCTTCGGGGAGGGTGAGTCGGGTTTCTTGTCCTTCGTAGGTCACCTCGTACCACACATCACCACCTCGCACGTTGTACCACGAGTAAGGGTATTATATATCCACGAGTCCACATTCCCAGCGTCCAGGTAAATGCAACGGTTGCGGTAACTGGGTCACGTACTTGGTCAAGGTGTTGTCAGGAAACACATCAGCCGAGCTGTTACTGGGTAGGGTGAGGTAAAACATGACGACTGAGCTTTCCTGCTGCTGCTGTTGGTTTTAATACTTCTCCCAGCCCTTGGGCGCTACTCGTCGTGATGGTCGCGGTGACTTAGATCTTGATGGTTGCAGGGGGTGGCGTGGTAAAAGGGGTGAAAATGTAGGCGCCCGCCGTGGTGGTGTTTTGGGGGTGACTCCGGTTCCCACTCGTGGTGTGGTGAGAGACGTCGTGCACGACTGGGCGATTGCATCCAGGCCCAGCGCTGGGTGTTTCCCACCAATTCCTGTGGTACATGCATGTCTTTCAAGCCTTGAGCGAAGACCTCCCATCCTCGGGGATCTGTGTGCGACCTACGTTGACGCATCAGATCATTCACTAAATCCGTCATGTGGGTACCGGGGACCACCTGATTCTGTACCAGTATTCGCCTTTATCATTCCAAGTCATGTTAGGATTCTGTTTCATCCGTTGTAATACCAGGCCAGCTTGTTTCTTGAACGATGCAGATACACTCTTCAGGACTTCGTCTTCGACCCACTGTGGGGCTGTGGGTGGTACCCCTGGTAATGGCGGCTGTTGGAGTGGTGCTGAAGTCGGCGGTGTGTCGCGTGGTGGTGGTGGTGGTGATGCTGCTGCGGTAGAGAGGGTTTTGTATTGGTCCATGAACGTCATGTACCGCTGAAGCGCCTCATTATACTGTTGTACTTTCTCACTGTCGCTTAACCCCGGTCGTTGTAAGATCTGACGCATCTCTTCATCGAGGGTGTTTATCGTCTTCACCGTAGAAGGTACGGGGTACGGTGATTGGAGGTTTTGAAGGAACTGAGGTTCGACGAGGACCATTTTTTTCGCGTGGTTCATTGTCGGCCGAAGAGTCCACCCAATACTGGATCCAACACGGGAGCGGCCAACGGTGCTAAAATGGCCCCGAGAAAGCCGCCTTTCTGTAACACCCTTTTCTTTTGTGTTTGAGAGACTCTCTTCTGGACTAGGGTTCGCAGACCTGTCTTATGCTTGGCCAACTTCGCCTTCTGAGCCGGAGTCAGTGGTACGTTGCCTTTTAAGATATTGAGTCCAATCTCACACAGACAGCACAAGAGAGCAGGGTCTGCACCGCGTACAATGATTCGAACCAACACGGGGGGGGGGCGTCTTCAATACAGGGAGCGTGGGGGCATGCTTCCGTACTCGCGCAGACATCATGTACAACTAATGCTAGAACCCACCACCCTGCCCTTTTTATCTACCTCAGAGAACAGACAAAAATCAACCATGATGTGGTATTAATTCTTTTATTATCTCCCAACATCAAACACACACACCCCAGCTGGGGAGCCACTGTGGGTGTGTTTACATTATTTTTGCATGTACACGTGGTGAGTCTGTCCGGGAAAGATTCCGGTCCGTAATCGAAGGTGATCGGGGGTGGCTTGCTTGAGGTCGAAGAGCATATACCCGTGCTGAGGGGTTGTCGCATCTTTAAAAGCTTCCAACTCAAACGCGGTGCGTCCAGGGTACATCTGTCTCGCCAGGTGAAGCACTTGACTGGTATCTCTCGGGTTTTTAAAGACCACCAGGTAGTGGGCATCTTAGCTGATGTTCCGATGTTCTTTGTTTTTACTGAACAGATTCTGCACAATGTAGATGATGCTGAACCGTCGATGATCGCTGCCTTTGGTAAAGAGTTGGGTGACCCGACTGTCCGTCTCCGCCATCAGATCATCCAGAACCACCCAGGTGTCCGGTTCCAAATCGGCCAGGTTGGGTAGCCCTTCCACGAACGTGATGTGGGGCATTGCTGCATACGCTGCCTGCCATTCTTCGTAACACCACACGACTCGGGCAATGGGTGGGGTGATCATGCTGTCGGTGTGTTGGAGGAGTTTCCGGAAGAAGTATGTTTTGCTGGAACCCGTCGGCCCTGCGATGACGCAAGTGAAGGGGTGTTGCCACCGGGGGTCCATGGTTAAAGGTGTATCCGCTGTCGTGGTAACCCGCTCTTGTAAATTTGGTACGAGTGAACTGGGGTGGTGGGTACAACGTCGGTCGCCGTTGTCTGTTCACTGTGAGGGATGAGATCCGGTGGGTTTTCAGACGTAGTGGCTGTACTTGGTGTGGAGCTCGGTGTGGAGCTCGGAATCGGTGTGGAGCTCGGTGTTGACTGTATACTTGATGTGGAACTCGCTATGGCTTGTACACAGGGTGTGGTGGTGATGACTGGGCACGATACGGAGTTGCCTGGTGCTATCTGTAGACTGGTTGGACTGGCGGCTGGAGTTCTAGGTTGGTTGAGTAGAGTGCTGAGATAGGCTACGTCGTAAAACACACCTCCGTACAACACATTCAGCAGGCTTAGCAATATCACCACAAAGCCCACTTGCGCTCTGCGCGTTTTGGGAGACGCTGTGTTCAGAGACGGTTGCACCGTGTTCATGATCGAACGTGGAATGAAGGATGATGGTAGTAGTGTCTGGTTTTATAGTCGTTTCACCTGGTTGGCCGCGACCCAGGAATTGAAGGAACTGGGCCAGCCTTGCCATTTGACGAAATGAAACAGTTTGCCACGTCGACGTTCGGTTTTTAGTATGCGTTCCACCGTGTAGTAGTCTTGCTTTGTTTTTACGACAGGCTGTAATTCCATCTCGTAAAACGTGCCTTGCAGTGTTTCTCCTTGAAGATCTTCCAGTTCATAGACTCGCTGTTGTCGGGGTAGGCGCCGTTTAATCAGGAAGTGCTCATCGCTCCAATTGGGCAAGTAACTTTTCTCGAACTTGCCCTTGACTTTACTGATCCGTACAGGGTCCCCGATCTTGAACATCTCCTTCGGTGCTCGTTGCGATTGCCTGGGGTACAAGACACGCCGGACTTGGGCTTCATTGCGTTGGGTCACGGTAATGGGGGCTCTCTCTATACTCCGGTGATAGTCTCGATTGTAACCACTCACAAGTTTCGGGAGAACATCGATGTACCGTCTTGTATTCTTATAGGTGAAATATTTATACATGCGGCCTTTGAATGTCCTGTTGAACCTTTCCACCACGGAAGCCTTGGTCTCGTTGCAGGTGTGAAAGAAGAAGACCTTCTGTTTCTTGAGAAAGGCTTCGAACGGTCGGTTGAGAAATTCTGTGCCTTCGTCGGTTTGCAAATACATGGGCTTGCGCCCAGTCTTGAAGATGTCCTTAAACGCCGCTATGAGATTCACCCCCGTCTTCGTCCGGATGGGTACCACCCACGCATACTTCGACAGGATATCGAGGCACGTCAAGATATACCGAGTCCCATCGTTGTGTTTGGCAAAGGCACTCATATTGACCAAATCCGCTTGCCATTGGGCATCTAGTCCTCCCACGATGACCCGATTCCGTAGAAGCGACGGGCAGCTCGATGTAAGGTATGATGATGGGCCCGGAGAGTATCGCTTATTTATAGCGAGGTCGAAGTTTCTACCACCGTTGTATATATCCTAAGTTGACTGAGTCTTGCCGGATAGTCTATAGCCTCGTCGTCTGGCCCCGCCTCATTGCTAGAAATGTGTTCATTGGGTTCAGCCAGCTCGTCCTCAATAGCACGAGCCCACTCCAACTGGTCTGATGACCGCTCGTCCGGTGTAAACAGCTGGTCCACAACAGGCACCACTCTCTCGAAAGCCGTCCAAAGATCGGGGTCTAGGATGAAGCTTTGCGTAGGATCGTGGTAACGCCCCAGACGTGCAAAGAAGGGTCCTCGGTGTACGTATTTGGCGTTCTCGATGTGGATGAGGTTTCTGTCGAGCTCACCGCTCAACACCCGTTTAAATTTGGTCCACCCGTCACGGTGTAGCGTACCGTAGTCGATGTGGACTCCGGACCCGACCCACAGACATCCCGGTCTTCCACGAGGGTGACTTTATCTTCATAGACGTGTAACCCCACCTGGGGTGTAAGGGGAAGAACGGCTCGTAGGACTGGTGACATCGTTGACGAAATGCTGAATGACACACACTCTGACTGTCTCTCGTATTTATGGACAGGTCTCTTGGTGACATGGTTGACCCAATGACGAAGGGTGAATGACGCACACTGTGACTGTCTCCAGTATTTATACTGAGGTCCCACTGTCAATGCCACAGCGTCAGGGTCAATAGGGCACAGACCATTACTAGGCCAACCAGCCGTCGCTGGTTCCGGCGTGAGCGCTGGTGGTCCATACCCGAGCATCAAGGATGGCTGTCATAGTCCAGTAGTGGTGAGTGATAGCACACCTCTCCATCGAGTGCACTCTGTCGAGGACCGCTTCTGTGAACTCTTTCAGGATCTGGCGTCGCCCCTCGTTGTCGTCATCTGCAAACATGGACCGAACCACTGCTCGGTAACCCATGAGTGGATTAACCACGGTGGCATGCTGTAAAATGCGAGTGGCATAGGGCTGGCTCTCCGTCATGGCTCTGCGACCGTAGAAATGAAGGTGTGAGGCACAGAGAGACGTGTTTTATAGACCATGTCACTTTTATACACCTACATAGAAGTACCCGGATGTAATAGTACCCGGATGTAAAAGGGCCCGGATGTAATAGTACCCGGATGTAAAAGGACCCGGATGTAAAAGGACCCGGTGGAGGGCGCGGACGTGAAGTACCCTGATGGACGCGCGGGCGTCAAAGACGGTTGTAGGTCAAAGGTCACTACATGCATTGCAGAACTGCACAGCCCAGAACATGCCTTGATCACGTGATAGCCACGTTACAACCCCCAGCCCATAACAAGTCTGTACATGCCTTGATCACGTGATCGCCGCGTGACCACCCCCCTTAAATTTTACCCGGGGAACAAATACGTAGGTCAATACGACTTTAAATGCGGTGACTATACTACTCACGTCCTAAAGATGAGAGCAATATATGTTACACCAATATGCCTTAAACAGGGATTTCTTTACAGTAGTAGTACAATCTTTGAACTTTCTCAGCAATAAATTAGCACGGACACAGAGTTTCCGTCTCTGCGAGTCCATGTCTACTTTATCATATAACTCACACGTCAATATATGGCCGAGGTACGTATAACAGTTTACATACTTCAACATGTTCAATGTCATACCACTCAGCTTAACAATAGGAGGCTGAAAATCCTTATAAAACCGGGGCACGAATAACATGCAGATAACATCGAATTATATACAAGGTCGTGTGAATCAGCATATTCTGAGCAGTAATCTAGGAGTGCCTGTAAGGCTTTAGCCGAGGGACAGATAAGACACATATCATCAGCATAAAGTAAATGGTTGATAAACAACCCAGATATGTTGCAACCAACGCCGGCATAGGCAAGCATTGACATCGATGATTATCACCACTTTGTTTTCTAAATAATTATGCCTATCTGGTTTGCAAGCAAAATAAAACTGAAAAGACAGCAAATGATGCGATGAACGCTCAATCGTTTGCTTGCACAGGGCTGGCGAGCGGTTCCAATCTCCTATTGAAGAGCCATGAGTCGAAAAACCAGGAAAGCGGACAGAAAATCGACTGAAAAACTTTCGTCTCGCTTCATTGTAATCTTCAGCGATTCTTTGGAAAACAAAGCTTAGCTGAAATATTCAACAACTCAGTGGAGGAAAGAGAAATACCAAAAAACTCGAGATACCAAGGAAGTCGATGCGTGGTGAAAACCGGTCATTTCTTTAACCCTACCTGGCCTTGGCTGGGGGGGAACGGGGGTGCACTTTCCGCCCCGCTGTTGTTTTTTCTCTCCTATCTCCTGACAGCTGACACTGAGCTGACACTCCGTGACTTTATAGTTTATCATATTGGGGTATTCTGAGCCTATTTGCATGACCCCCGGAGAAGAGGATCATGGGTAAATTCAAAATGGCGGCCATGTGGGGTACCAGAAAAGTGACATTTTTATCAAATTTCTTCAAAATGTTTGCTTTTCTGCATAGAAAAGTGAGTAAAAAGTATTCTATTCCATATCAGATTAATATTTACTAATTTATCAGCCAGTTTTTGCGAAGATAAAACATAAATAAAAAATTAGAAAAATCTGACCGAAAAATCGTCCACAACATGCCTTTTTAGATGGTGGGCTGTTCAAATCGCTTTTCGTCAGTGGTCGGTGGCCCGTCGTCCGTCCGTCCGTCGTCCGTCCGTAAACAATTCTTGTTATCGCGATACAGTTTTTGGTGCACAGTTTCCCCTTGGGGTCTAGTTGTGCAAGATACCTTTTCTGGTCCGATTCGAAAATCCAATATGGCCACAAGGCGGCCATCTTAGATTTCCCCATGACACTTTGTTATCGCGATTTCTCAGGAAATGCTACGTGGATCTTTCTCAAATTTGGTACACATGTTCCCCTTGGAGTTCCCCTTGGAGCCACAAGGTGCCCATCTTGGATTTCCTTCATGAAACCTTGTTATCGCGATCTCTCAGGAACTACTTCATGGATCTTTCTCAAATTTGGTACACAGGTTCCCCTTGGGGTCTAGTTGTGCAAGATAGCTTTTCTGGTCCGATTCGAAAATCCAATATGGCCACAAGGCGGCCATCTTGGATTTCCCCATGAAACCTTGTTATCGCGATTGCTCAGGCACTACTGCATGGATCTTTCTCAAATTTGGTATACAGGTTCCCCTTGGGGTCTAGTTGTGCAAGATGCCTTTTCTTGTCCGATTAAAAAAATCCAATATGGCCACCAGGCAGCCATCTTGGATTTCCCCATGAAAATTTGTTATTACAAGCGTCTAGTCCGTCATATATCTATCCGCATCCATAATCCAAAGACCTATTCCATATTTCATTTCTCAGGAAGTACTGCATGGATCTTTCTCAAATTTGGTACACAGGTTCTCCTTAGGGTCTAGTTGTGCAAGACACCTTTTTCGGTCCGAATCGAAAATCCAATATGGCCACCAGGCAGCCATATTAGATTTCCCCATGAAACTTTGTTTTTGTGGTTTCTCAGGAAATACTGCATGGATCTTTGTCAAATTTGGTACACAGTTTCCCCTTGGGGTCTAGTTGTGCAAGATACCTTTTCTGGTCCGATTCGAAAATCCAATATGGCCACAAGGTGGCCATCTTGGATTTCCTTCATGAAACCTTGTTATCGCGATTTCTCAGGAACTACTTCATGGATGTTTCTCAAATTTGGTACACAGGTTCCCCGTGGGGTTTAGTTGTGCAAGATACCTTTTCTGGTCCGATGCGAAAATCCAATATGGCCACAAGGCGGCCATCTTGGATTTCCCCCATGAAACATTGTTATCGCGATTTCTCAGGAACTACTGCATGGATCTTTCCCAAATGCAGTACACAGGTTCCTCTTGGGGTCTAGTTGTGCAAGATACCTTTTCTGGCCCGATTCGAAAATCCAATATGGCCACAAGGCGGCCATCTTAGATTTCCCCATGACACTTTCTTATCGCGATTTCTCAGGAACTACTGCGTGGATCTTTCTCAAATTTGGTACACAGGTTCCCCTTGGGGTCTAGTTGTGCAAGATACCTTTTCTGGTCCAATTCGAAAATCCAATATGGCCACAAGGCGGCCATCTTGGATTTCCCCATGAAACATTGTTATCGCGATTTCTCAGGAACTACTTCATGGATCTTTCTCAAATTTGGTATACAGGTTCCCCTTGGGGTCTAGTTGTGCAAGATGCCTTTTTTATTCGAAAATTCAATATGGCCACCAGGCAGTCATCTTGGATTTCCCCATGAAAATTTGCTATTGTCATTTCTCAGGAAGTACTTCATGGATCTTTCTCAAATTTGGTACACAGGTTCCTCTTAGGGTCTAGTTGTGCAAGACACCTTTTTCGGTCCGAATCGAAAATCCAATATGGCCACCAGGCTGACATATTACATTTCCCCATGAAACTTTATCGTGGATTCTCAGGAAATACTGCATGGATCTTTGTCAAATTTGGTACACAGGTTCCCCATGTGGTCCAGTTGTGCAAGATACCTTTTCTGGTCCCATGAAACTTTGTTATCGCGATTTCTCAGGAACTGCTGCATGGATCTTTTTCAAATTTGGTACACATGTTCCCCTTGGGGTCTAGTTGTGCAAGATACCTTTTCTGGTCCGATTCGAAAATCGAATATGACCACAAGGCGGCCATCTTGGATTTCCCCCATGAAACCTTGTTATCGCGATTTCTCAGGAACTACTGCATGGATCTTTCTCAAATTCGGTACACAGGTTCCCCTTGGGGTCTAGTTGTGTAAGATACCTTTCCTGGTCCGATTCGAAAATCCAATATAGCCACCAGGCAGCCATCTTGGATTTCCTCATGAAACCTTGTTATCGCGATTTCTCAGGAACTACTTCATGGATCTTTCTCAAATTTGGTACACAGGTTCCACGTGGGGTTTAGTTGTGCAAGATACCTTTTCTGGCCCGATTCGAATATACGTACGGGCTGTTGGGTACACCAAGGTGCGGGGGCACCAGGTATGTGTGTGTGTGTGTGTGTGTGCGCCTGCGTACGATGACGTCACTTCCGAGCAGCGCAGGGTCAAAGGTCATTTCCGGTCACGTGATCAAAGGTCACATTTGGTCACGTGACCGAAAGTGCACTCAGAGTTCAAAGGTTAATCGGCCTCCAAAACCCCTTTATCGCTCGTTAAGGCGCTGAGACGGGCGTTAAGGCGTAAAGATAGGGCGTTAAGGCATTGAGACGGGCGTTAAGGCGTAACGACGGCTGTTGACGGGCGTTGAGACGGGCGTTAAGGCGTAACGACGGGCGTTGACGGGCGTCACTGCATTTCGATGTATTGGTGGCAATTCCATGAAAATCAAGGCTTCTGAGCTAGTTCACCAGGGCGTTGAAGCGCTAAGCTAAGCGCTATCCCTTCATGACATTGTCCAGTCCTGTGCATGGAGTGCCAATTCAACTTTTACCGATTTCTATCTGAGAGATATGTCAGTACAATCAGATAGAGTGGCCACGCTTGGGCCGCTGGTGGCTGCCCAGCACGTGGTCCAGTAACTTCCAAAAAGAGGGGGGGGGTATCTTCGTTCAGCGCAGCAAGTCAGTCAATCAGCCAGCTTGCTGCATCATCACATCTAATCAGCCATTTCATATGTCCACCATATTACATGATCACCTCAATAGGTCAGCCAGCTGCCAACTCACAAGACCCGACTCATCGGTGAGTATGGTGTAGGCATGGCTTTTCT
This sequence comes from Hanleya hanleyi, assembly GCA_036873755.1. NCBI lineage: Eukaryota > Metazoa > Mollusca > Polyplacophora > Lepidopleurida > Hanleyidae > Hanleya > Hanleya hanleyi. The sequence goes on along the minus strand of JAVTVY010003304.1, from coordinate 56,239 downwards.
TAGTTATTACTGGTTTTACTCTATTAACACCCACTGCGTCTCCACGACCTGGGTTTTCCTTCTATTGAGTATTGTGTACCACATTTACAATCAGGTTTTTGATTTTAATCCACGAGTACACTCAGCGTCTTCGACCCGGGTTCTCTCTGGGTTAGTATTTAGTAAGCCAAACAGTCAGCCAACTTACGGCATCATCACAGCTAATCACATGTCCACCTTATTACATGATCACCTCAACAGGTCAGCCTGTTGCCAACTCGATCACAAGACATCTTTCAAGACCTGACACAATGGTGAGTATTGGTGTTTAGGTATACTTTGTGTCAGTTTCAGGTTTAAAGTACAGAGAGTTGGTGCATGAGGGCAATTATGACCAACTTAGAGGATCATCTCAAGAGAGTCAGTTGCTGTCAACTCACAAGTCATCTTACAAGACCTGACACTTTTGTGAGTATTACTTTCAGGTTTACTAGTGTCAGCAACAAGGGACTAAAGTACAGAGAGTTGACGTAAGACGGCTTGTGGACTTAAAGAGTGGTATAAGATGGGCACCTTGTATACGATGTTGCCGGGATGTACATGACCGCTTCTATTCGTTATACACTGATTACCACTTGAATACTCACAGCGCCACCGGCCCGAGTTCCTTCGTGGGGGTAAAATTGTGCACCACATCCACGATCACGGTTTGCATGGACGAGTAATTAGTGGCCACATTCAACAATCTATTATGATTACTCCATGACTACCCACAGCGTCACCGACCAGGGTCCCTCTTGTCGAGTACTAGTGTGCCATGTTCGTGATCATCTCAGCGGTTACTCTGCCTGCTATTGGAACTACAACAAGGCCGAGGTTCCCACCTCCATATGTTGGTAGTGAGCCATAAGCAATAGCAGGTGTAGATTTGAGCAATAAATATTAAACATTTATAAACAATGTTGGTATTTATTATCAAATCAAACCTGCTATTGCCTTGATTATCCTCCCATCCTGGCCCTCACTCCACGGCCTTGCACAACACACGTCTCGGGCTATAAGAGTGAGAAAGAGGGAAATTCAGGAGAGAGCAGGGGCTTAAGTAACCTAGCTGAGCTCCCTAAGGGGAGACAACTTTCCGTTTTAATTATTTGCAAAGGATACTCCTAAGGGAGATAAGGGCATAAGCAATAGCAGGTTTGATTTGATAATAAATACCAACATTGTTTATAAATGTTTAATTTTTCTTGGCAATATATATCACGCTCTAACGTGTTGTGTATCATCAAAATGAGACGAAGAAATTTTGCAACATTGACTACATTTTACAGATGGTCCAATTTTCGATGAAACAGTTTCATGTACAAATACTTTCTAGTCTTGTTTTGTCAATTACAATGCTATCATTCATCTATAAATATGTGATAAATAGATATGATATGCTAATACTGTTATGTGGAAAATGGAATAGGTCTTTGGATTATGGACGCGGATATTCTCTAATGGACGACGGCTGGATTATGAATGACGGACTAGACGCTTGTAATAATACCCATTTCCATATCATTCCTGGCATCAGCCCTCGACATCCTTATCAGCCCTCGGGCCTTAATCTCTATTTATGAACATGTATACATAATGGAAATGGAGATGTACTGCTGTACCGTACTAATACTTGCCCAGTTTCAAACCTTTAGGTATCACATTGTTTATCGACAAATATCACATGTAGAATATACTACAGCTTTATCACTGACTCAGTTTACATGGTTATAATAGTCCTGTTACCCGAGATGCACATGTATAATTTAATGTACCTGTATATGTAAAATTATTAAATAGCCCTTCCTTCATTTGTTATGTAGGGTTTAATCTCTCCTCGTGAATATTCAGGACATTGTCATAAGTAGTACCATACACAAAATGTTGAACAATAATAACTCAATTTCTCCTCATTTCCTGTTTTTATATTCATTTTTTTAGGACTTTACACTGCTGTGTGTATATCGATCTTTCTTGTTGACTGTTGTCGAGAAAGTGTGACATCTTTCAACCTGTATTGCAGCCCTTTTGGAAGTTTCATCACTTTGTTAACTGATCACCTCAGTATGGTAAGTTTAAACACTATGTTTTCCCATTTATATTTATATATATATAATTCTAGATCCAATTCAATGCTCTCTGTCTCCAAGCTCTTCGTAGAACATCCCTCAGGAAGTGCATTGTATCTGAGCATAACTGGTCAGATGAAAAATTCAGCGGTTAAAATGTTCAACAAAAACAAAATTGCCTGTAGAAAAATGTCTTAATGTCTGATGTCAGCAGATTGAACCTGGTCATTGAGTGATGTTCCCCAAGCAGATGATTGGTTGTTGTTGAAACAAAGATGGAAAAATCGGCATACATGGTACACATGAATGAGCTTCTTCTTTCTGTAGCAAGCTGATGCACATAGCCTACACCTAGTCTTAGTACCTAGTACCTTGTAAATTTGTACAAAATTTTTAATCAAAGATCATTCTTGTAAAATGACAGCTGATTGCCTTCTTAAACACTCACTGATTGGTTCCACTTTGGTTTTGGTAGGTTATGACAGCAATAATATTGCCGGAACAAGTGTAAAAATTGGTGGTATTTTTGTCTTCAAATAAAACTTGGCAGAGGATAAGTTTACAGAAGCTAATACACCTAGCTGCTTAGCATACATCTAGTCCTCTACATGGTATGCTTTTGTAGCAAGCTTATACACCTAGCATACACCTAGTCTTCAGCGTGGTCTGCTTTCTAGCAAGCTTTACACCTAGCATACGCCTAGTCTTGAGCTTGGTCTGCTTTCAGCGTGAATATTGAATCAAATGTATGAAGAAGCACATAGATGGGGACATACATGCTACCCTGTAAATAGTCCATCAAAGGCACATGGTATTATTGGTATGTTATACACAATTGTTTTGTAGGGTATGTTGAGATTCATACAGGTAGGCCATAACACCAGAAGTTATAAGGACCCTTCTTTAACATTTTAAAGCACATTTTCATTAGTATCAATGTGGCAAATCTAAAACATGGTCAAATAACTGGTCCCGGGTAAAAAATCCGCCTTAAAAAGTTTTTGGTCTCAGTTTGTTGTCATTATCATGTCAGTTTGACATTTTTAAAAAATAGTAGTACATTTATTGACTTGTTAAACTGAAGTTAATTAAACTCCATGATATTCGAAGCAGTACACAATAGATTTAAAAATTCAATACCATTTCAGGTTTTCCATGACCAACTTCAGCAGTGTATATGGGTGAATATTTTGAAAGGGGGTCCCAATTAACCCTCAAATCCTCCTATGGCTTCCAGCCTCCTAGCGACTCTCACCCCCAAGTGGTTTCCAGTCCCCATTGTGGCTCCCAGTCCCCAATTGGCCCCAACCCATAAATGATTCCTGACCCCCAGGTGCCTCCCAACCCCACTCCCTGAGTGGCTCCCAAATCCCAAATGTCTCCCAACCTCCAAGTGTCTCCCAACCTCCAAGTGTCTCTCAACTCACAAGTGGCTCCCAACCTCAAAGTAGCTCCCAGTCCCCAAATGGATCCCAAACCCTGGTGCCTCCCAGCCTCCAAGTGTCTCCCAACCCAATGCGGCTCCCAGTCCCCCAAATAGCTCTCAGCCCTCAAGTGGCTCCCAGTCCCCATGTGGCTCCCGAACCCACGTGGCCCCCAGTCCCCCAAATAGTTCTCAGCCCCCAAGTTAAGTAGCTCCCATCCCTCCAAGTGGTTTCACAACCACACCTCCATGCGCCTCCCAACCCCAGTGACTTCCACCCCCAAGTGGCTCCCATCCTCCTTGGCCCCAACGTCCAAGCTTCTCCCAACTAGCTCCCACACAAGTGATTGCCATCCCATGCCCTCAGTGGCTCCCAATCCCCAAGTGGCCGCTCTCCCAAACCACAAAGTGGATCCATAACCTCAAGTGTCTCCCAACCCCCCAAGTTACCCCATTCCCCCATGTGGTTCCCAGCCCCCCAAGTGGTTCCCAGTCCTCCAAGTGTGTCCCAGCTTTCAAGCGGCTGCCAACCCCAAGGGGCTACCAACATCTAAGTTGTTCCCAACCTCCAAGTGCTTCTCGGGTTGTCAAACCTCAACCCCAAGTGGTTACCAGCCTTCAAGTGGCTCCCAACCCCAAAGTGTTGATCGATCTTAAGAGATTCCCAGTCCACAAGTGTCTCCCAGCCAAGTGGCTCCCAGCCCCCAAGTGTGTTCCAACCTCCAAGTGCCTCCCAATCTGCAAGTGTTTCCCAGCCTTCAAGTTCCTCCCAACCCCAAAGTGGATCCACCCCAGGTGGCCCCCAGCCCCCGAATGGCTCTGACAGTCCCCAAGTGGTTCCCAGCCCCCGAGTGGTTTCCCACCACAGGTGGCTCCCGATCCTTAACCCCAAGTGACTCCCAGCCATGTTGCTTCCAACAACCACATGGCCCCCAGTAACACAAGTGGTTCCCAATCCCTCAAATGACTGACAGCCCCCAAGGTTCAAGATTCTTCATTTGCTGATCATAGTGCCCGCCATCGAGCAGATATACAATCAAGTGAAGATAATTAAGTATATATACATAAAGAATAACCTAGTTGATTAGAAATAATTTGATTTACAGAAAAACAATAGCAGTCATGTAGTTATGATACCAGGAACAATAATGCCAGGAGCAACAATTTCGCCGGCATTTTACAATTAATTATGATCTTACTGACTAATGGCGCCTCAAGTGGCGCCCGCCTTCAAGTATCTCCCATCCATCAAGTGGCGTGGAACCCCCAACCCCCAAGTGGCTTTCAGCCACCGAGTGGCTCTCAACCTCCAAGTGGCCCCAGCCTCCACAGACTCTCAACCCCCAAGTGGCTCCCATCCCCCAAGTGTTCTCAGCCTTAATGTCGCGCCCAACCCCCCAACCTCCAAGTGTCTTCCAACCCCGAAGTGAATCCAAGCTCCAAGAGGCTCCAAACCCCCAAGTGACTTCCGCAGCCCCCTAGTTGTTCCCATCCAACAAACTGCTTCCACCTCCCAAGTGGCTGCCAACCTCCTAGTATCTCTAAGTGGTTGCCACAACACCCCTCATTGGATCTCCACCCCCAGGTGGTTCCCAACTCCCAAGCTGCTTCCTACCCTCATTTGGCTCCCAACCCTCAGATGATACTCAACCTTCAGGTGGCTTCCAATGAGACTAAACACCCCCCCCCCCTTCCTGGCCTCCAAGAACCCCTTTGTCGAACTCAACCTCAAACTGGCTCCCTGTAGTGTACCCAAGCTCTTCTTCCTAGTACCTCCCTCAGGAAGTGCATTGTATACGAGTCCGATAAAAAATTCAGAAGTTAAAATGTTCAACAAATAAATTGCCTGCAGAATAAATGTCTAAATGTCTCATGCCAGTAGATTGAACCTGGTCATTGAGTGATGTTCCTCAAGCAGATAATTAGTTATTGTTGAAACAAAGATGAGAAATTTCATGGTTACTGACATTACATTTTGATAGATTTTGCTATGCTTGAGTGAATCTGTATACACCCAGTATGCATGCAGGCCAGTGATCTTTTGGGGCCTGCTTGCCTTTTACTGATATTTCCATTATGACTTGCTAAACTTATTTTGATACTCCATCGTAATCTAAAATAAGCAACTAAAAACTCTTACGTAAAATTGCAATCATCCTAAAGAGCTTCTAGCTTTATAAAATTTGTCCTCAGACAACCAAGTGAAACTTGAAACTTTCTTTCAAGAACTTATGTAGAAAACCGTATGTAGAAAACCACAAATATCAAAACAAATCATGAATTTATTTATTAATTCATCCAGTGGTTTTAAAAAAAGACTGGTTACTGACATTACAATTTGTCCACAATATTCTGACTACACAGCTTCACAGATAAAGCTCTATAAATACCCTTGATGAACTTGAAAGTCTCATTTATTAAAGTGATCGTAAACCCTCAAGTATACATGTAGTTCCCATCAAATGAAAGATCATTGTGAACAGTGTCGGAAAATATTTATTGTAATTTTTTACGATTTTATTTCACAGAGTAAACTGCAAATAAACATGGTATTCTATGGTGGTCTGTTGAAATCATATTTAGGTCCACTGACGTCACACTGCCTTAATACATATATTTCAAACTGTGTATGCCCTTTCCATTGCTTGATTCAAGCTTAAGGTGTGCATACTTTGATTTTCAACACAGTCTCACTGTTCCAATGTGTATGTTTCCTCAAAATCTGAGAGATTGCAACTCATAAGTGTCAAGTCAATCTGAATCTTGCATTTAATTTCTCCGATTTTGGTGAAACATGCACATTAGAACGGTGAGTCTGTGGTGAAACTCAAAGGATACACATCTTAAGCTTGAATCAAGCATTGGAAAGTGCATACACAGTTTGAAATTGCCTCAATCGCCTGTCAGCTCAGGGGCTAGCTCTCGTGTGCGGGCAGTTTTTGGTGAGGCTGGGAAAAAGATATCAAACTTGTTTGATAATGTAACGAAAGTGCAGAATGACAACGACCCCTTGGGATCCCCTTTAATCAGCCACTGCTTGTGTTCTGACACGTGACTACTGTGAAATCGAAAGTTACATTGTGTTTATGTGTGCGGTTGGCTTACCTGGTGGAATTCAACGCTGTAATTTGCCTAGAATGAACTATAATAATCCGGGAGACAGACAATGCCTCGAAATCCCGGTGAAGTTATCTCCAACGACCAGTCGGGACGGTAATAGGGACCTTGGTGGGCTACTTGTTTCGCTGTGGATGACGTCAGTCAGGAATCCGGAAGTCGGTTCCAGTGAATATGCAGATTAGGGACAGTGAACTTTGCGGTCGTCGTGTGAATTAACTAGAGGGAGTTGGAAGCTGAGATTTACCAGTTACGTCCGTTATGAATTATGGTTTGTTCCTCCATAGCCATATTTATCCAGCGAAGTCCAGATAAACTGATCGGGAAGTGGTGTAAGTGACAATAAAGAGGGCGCTGTCATCTTCGACGACGTGTTTCTGCCTTTATCCGCAGAAGAGCGGTAGCCCTATATAAGCCGGACTCTCGCTGAAACGAGGCAGACCAGCAGAAACATCGAGGTGAGAGCACACGCAAAATCTATTGGGGAGAAGAAATCCAATACATTGCCGGGCCGGGGAGAAAGGCCGCCGCCGAATTGGAGAAGTACCGCCGCCGAATTTGTGCCGCCGCCGAATTTGGGACCAGGCCGCCGAAATCTTCATAGCATCATCATTGCATACATTTACACACACTTACATTCACATGTCCGGGCTGTGTTTACTCTGCTTCGATCTCTATCCGCCTTCAACCGTATTGCACAGTTGAACGGATATTGCGCTGGAAGTTAAGAGCATAGACAATTATCGCTAATGGTTATTCTTATCTCTACCGTACGCTAGTACGGGCTCAGCTCTGGGAATTAACTAACGGCGTTAGAGTCGATAGCATGGCCATATATTAGCCGCATCTCTCTTTGCTTTCAACCGTATCGCACAGTTGTTCAAAGATTGCGCTGTGGTTAGTGTATCTATTAAGCTATATCCGGTAGGGGATGCGAGTCTCTGTGAAGAGGATATAGCTAAACCAAATCATACACAGTTCCTACATAAACAATTATTCATGCACACATGTACTTAAACCACAACCCACGGGTTGAAATACATTCACGCTAACACCCACAAGCTATAGGTTCGAGCCTATAGCTTGATAAATATACATCTACCCGGGCAATCGTACGATAAGCGATTATTCATTCACGCCTCCATAAGTACAGTCTCTCACCACCCTGTACATATATTGAGTAATTCACGGCCAATGATAAATTACTACTGTCTCATACAGTAGTATATAGAGGGGGAATCCTAGACCTGATGCCCATCTATTGCGGAAGACCCTGCAGTAGTATAGAGAGAGGGTTCATGGTTCATGGGCCAGCTGACCATACAGTAGTATAGAAGGAGGGTTCCCATACCAGTTGACCATACAGTAGTATAGAGAGAGGGTTCCTATACCAGTTGACCATACAGTAGTATAGAAGGAGGGTGCCGATTCCAGGTGCCCATACAGTAGTATAGGAAGAGGGTTACTAGACCAGGTGCCTGCCTATCCACCGTGTGTTATTGATGTCCGATCCTATGTGGACCGTGTAGCCGTGAACTCTAGCCTTGATGATTCGTCCTTGTAGCGGGGCCGCGGAGTGAGTCGCCGTGAGCGGGGTCGCTGAAGCCTGGGGGTGTATTCCTACGAGGGGTGCCGTCTGCTGCTGTGGTGAGCCGTGCAGTTGAATAGTCCTGCGGTGTTACAGAGAGACGGGCCGGTGTCGTAGAAGCCTTTGTACTGTGATAGTACTGTCGTGCCCAGGCCGTCCGCATCCATTGACGGTTATCAACGCTTGGAGGGGCTTAGTCGTGTAAGACGAGACACGACGACGACGAGAAGTCCATACCACCCGAGGGAGGAAGACCGGGGGAAGGAAGACACACGTCGGACATAACCACGGAGGGGCCTAGTCGTGTAAGACGAGACACGACGCAGTGTTCATCCATACGGGAGTGAACGAAGACCTGGGGAAGGAAGCTAGACGCTGGACCTTACCACGTATATCTGGGGAAGGACGATAGACGCTGGATCCTACCACCAAGCCCTGGGGAAGGAAGATAGAAGCTGGACCCATCCATGAGAGAACCGGTCGTGACCAGACTGTGGCTGTGACCAGGCCTGCTCGCGTTATAGCTAGGGCTATATATATTTTGTATATATTTTCTATTGAACTTCGGTTAATGATAACTATAAGAGTACAGATAATTCATAGAGTAGGGATCTTCTTTGCAGGGATTGTACGCTACCACGATTTGAATCCTGTATACCTGCTCAAAGAATTATATGTCAGTATTGCATTAATTTGCTTTGGTTGTTATTACAGGTCTTCCTTTCCAACCTCCTTGATCCAGACAAGGTGACAGGTTGAATCGAACTCCCTCGTTGGCCAAGATCAGTGCCCGAGTGCGTTCCCAGTAGCCCGACAGTTTGTCTTGGGGACCCTGCGCACTCTGTGGATATGAAACATCCATTATCCCACGTTATAGAAGTATAAACGTTTCAACTGGTGGCAGCGGTGGGATGGCCAACACCTGGGACACGAAGGAAAGGAGACCAAGCCTGGCGGATAGAATGGATCCGGACCAGACAACCATGAATAGAATTGAAGATTTCGGCGCCGAGTTACGACAGCCGGGAGCCCGGGGCCAACCATCTGACGGAAGAGGAGCCCGACCGAAATTCTTCACGACGCCGAGTCCACGGGAACGACGTGGGACGGGAAGAGACGTGGCTTCCGGACGATCAACCACGGCGACACTGGGGTACGAAAATCTTCTTGACTTGTCCACGCTGGAATTGGGATCGGTGCTGTTGGCACCACCGGCCGAGCTGACGCCACGACCTTCAGCGGAGACGTCTACCGAAGATCGACTGAGGGGGCGTGAGCCAGTGCCTGAACAACCCGACGTTGACCTAAGACGAGAGGTAGAAGACCAGCGTAATGTCTCAAATGCATTATGCACAGCGGTGACCGCTATGATGGAACGGATGTCTACGATACCGAGAAATCAGAGTTCTGGTGATGAGATGACTCCACCGAGGGCAGAAGATTACAGCCATTCTGGGCCAGCCGGGCTGGAAAGCGGGCGCCGGGCTGCAGAGACGCCACTACGGGGTTGTGACGGAGCCGCATCGGGGACGACGTCGAGGCGAGATGAATCACCGCCAAGAAGACGCCGGGACGAACCACCTTCAGTTTCATGGGACCATCCGTTACAGACGTCCACGCCCATGGGGGAACCTAGACGGCCGAAGACGACGATGGTGAAGGCCGCTACCTACGATGGTACCACGTCATGGCGGGATTATTTGGCTCACTTTGGGCACTGTTCTGTGATCAACGGATGGACCTACCACCAACAGGGTCAATACCTGGCCGTCGCTTTAAGGGGGTCAGCGCAACAGGTGTTAGCCAGCCTTAAGTCTGCACCAGGCAGTACCGACTACGACCGTTTGAAGGAGGCCTTGGAGAAGCGATTTGTCCCGCCTAATCAGATGGATATGTACAAGGCACAGCTGAAGTCCAGGCACCGCGTGAGGGACGAAGACCTTCCAGGCTTGGCTCAAGCACTAATCCGCCTGGCCCAGCTGGCCTATCCCGACGCCGGAGACGATGTTCAGGATACCCTAGCCAAGGACCAGTTCCTGGACGCCATCGGTGACGAGCTGAGGTTTCAAGTCTGGCAAACTAGGCCTACAACCTTGGATGCGGCCGTACACGCGGCCGTGGAACTGGAGGCATACAAGATCTCCCAGCGCCGGAAACCCTGGCCGACAGCCAAGTCAACTGCCCCGGGAGAGGGAGATAAGGCAGCCGCACCCCCTGAAGAGGATGAGACAGAGAATCAACGGTTGAGGGAAGAAGTGAAGAGGTTAATGGAGGTGATTCAGAAGAACAGTGAACCACCAAGACCACAACGGCCAGGACGATACCAGTCCAGAGGGGGGCATAGACGTGACCGTCAACAACCATACGACAGCCATGATCGAACATCCGGATGCTGGTCATGCGGAAGAGACGGGCATTACCGGGCGGACTGTCCAGAGTTGCGCAGGCCGGATGATCATCGACCCCCAAGACAACCGAAACCTCCACCGAAACCCCCTACAGTGAATACCTCAGGTGAAGCCGGATTGTATCTCCCGGCCAAGATGGGATTCGTAGGATTGTGGTGCTGCGTCGACACAGGTGCATCGGTTTCTCTTCTGAACGTGCGGGTGTACAACCAGCTGAGTCCCCGACTTAGGCCGGCATTGAGAAGTCCCTCCTTTGCGTCCATTCGTATGGCCGATAGTACGTGTATGCCATTGCAAGGGGAAGCAGACTTTAAGATAACGATAGATGGGACTACCCGGACTCAGACGATGATTGTTGGGACACTGACCGTGGATGCCCTCCTGGGTTATGATTTCCTGAGTACCCACTGTACTGCGATTGATACGGAGAAGCACCGGGTGAAGTATGGCGGCCGATATATCCAGTGTGAGGTCGTGGGGAGCCACGAATGCCATCGGGTGTCTGTAACGGAGACTTTTACTATCCCAGCTGGAGCTGAGGCAGTGGTGACGGGGACCGTCCGAGGTGCTCTACCGGGGGAGGTCGGAATGGTGGAAAATATCATTGGGTTCACACAGAAGACAGGAACCATGGTGGCCAGAGCCCTGACCGAAGTTGACCGTGACCATGAAGTTACCCTGCGGTTCCTTAACCTGTCCACTGACCCTGCCATAGTACAAGCCGGCACCCTGTGTGGTAGTTTGACTGAAGTGGAGGTAGTGGATAATTCAGCTCCACCTACTGCAGAGCCTCTGAACCAGCATGGTCCAGCCTCTGGTGAAGCAACGGTGCCAACTCCAAGATGTCCACCGCACCTACGGGCCTTAGTACAACAGTCCAGTGAGGGGTTGGACGTTGAGAGAGCTTTGGCTGTAGAAGACTTGGTTACTCGCTTCACCCACTTGTTCGCCAAGGATGACAGTGATTTGGGGCGAGCAACGATGGTGCAACATCATATCAAGACGGGGAATGCGCCACCTATCCGGATTCCTCCACGACGTCCACCCCTTCATGCCCGTGGAATAATAGACGACCAGGTTGAAGACATGCTGCAGCGGGGAGTCATTGAGCCATCTAATGGGCCTTGGTCTGCTCCGGTTGTACTGGTACGGAAGAAGGATGGGAAAATGCGATTCTGCGTTGATTACCGAGCCCTCAACAAAGTAACGGAGAAAGATGCCTACCCCCTGCCGAGAATCGACGATTCCCTGGATTCTCTGTCTGGTGCCTGCTGGTGGAGTACGCTCGACCTGATGTCGGGGTACTGGCAGGTCGAAGTAGCCCCGGAAGACAGATGTAAGACCGCCTTTGCCACTCGACGGGGCCTGTACCAATTCCGGGCCATGCCATTCGGGCTTTGTAATGCTCCAGGAACCTTCGAGCGATTAATGGAGGCAGTTTTGGCAGGCTTCCATTACGAGACGTGCTTAGTGTACCTCGACGACATAATCGTTTTTGGCCGGACCTTCGAGGAGATGATCCAACGACTGGAGGGAGTCTTCCAGAGGCTGCAACAACACGGCCTGAAATTGAAGCCCTCGAAATGCGTCATCGGGAAACGACAGGTCCTTTACCTGGGTCATATAGTGACGCAAGACGGGATTGGTACCGACCCGGAGAAGATTCGGGCTGTACGAGAGTGGCCGACGCCTGTCTCCCAAACGGATGTCAGAAGTTTTCTTGGCCTGTGTGGGTACTACCGGCGTTTTATAAGAGACTTTGCGACGGTAGCAGCCCCTCTTCATCGACTGACGGAGAAGAAGGCGGTATTTATGTGGGATGATACAGCCCAGACGGCGTTCGACCACCTAAGACAGAAGCTGACGACCGCACCTATGTTAATGATGCCAGATTTCCGACAGTCCTTCATCCTGGACACAGATGCCAGCAATTTCGGCATTGGGGCCGTCCTGTCCCAGGAGATCAACGGGGAGGAAAAGGTCGTAGCCTATGCCAGCAGGGTGCTGTCCAAAACAGAACGTGCCTACTGTGTGACTAGAAGGGAACTTCTGGCTGTCGTGTACTTTGTCAAGTACTTTCGGCATTATCTGTTTGGCCGAAAATTTCTACTGCGCACTGACCATGGGTCCCTGAGGTGGTTAATGCGATTTAAAGAACCGGAGGGACAATTGGCTCGCTGGATACAAGCTCTTGGGGTCTACGACTTTGAAATCCAGCATCGACCCGGACGGAAGCACGGAAACGCTGACGCCATGAGCCGAATCCCGTGCAAGCAGTGTGGACGATCAGGGTCCGAGGTCCAGGAAGCTGCCCGTGTCACGGAGATTGTACCGCCGACTGCAGACTTCAGTCAAGCTCAGGCCGCGGACCCAGACTTGCAGCCTGTCCTGGAGTGGGTAAAGAAAGGCAGTCGACCAGCCAGAGAGGACATCAGTCAATATGGACCCGTAACTAAGACCCTGTGGGGTGCCTTCGATCTACTAGAGATGAGTGGATCCTTGCTTGTGCGGAGATGGGTGAATGCTCGGGGAGAAGTGAAACGACGGCTTCTGGTGGTCCCTCGCTCCCTCAGACGGAAAGTCTTGAAAGAGTGTCATGACAGTGTAACCGGTGGTCACCTTGGGGTGAAGAAAACCTTGGCAAAAGTGAGACAGCCGTACATGTGGCCTGGTCTACAGACCGATGTTCGGCAATGGTGCCGGAGTTGCGACGTTTGTAATCGCAGGAAGTTGGCAGGACGGAAGCCCAGAGGTCCTCATCGCGGTCAGATGACCGGAAGTCCAGGAGACAGAGCAGCTGTTGATATTCTCGGGCCATTGGCAGAAACCGGTCAGGGAAACCGATACGTAGTCGTCATCGGAGACTATTTCACCCGTTGGGTGGAAGCTGTAGCCTTACCCAATCAGGAAGCCACGACGGTTGCCCAAGCTGTCGTGGACCACTTCGTGACCCGATTTGGCGTACCAATGGCAATCCACTCTGACCAGGGACGTCAGTTTGAAAGCAGAGTATTCCAGGGGATGTGCCGCATACTCGGAATGAGAAAAACGAGGACTACACCCTATCACCCCCAGTCGAACGGCATGATTGAACGGTTCAATCGGACCTTAGCCCAGATGTTGCATGCCAGCATTGACCGTCACCCGGACGACTGGGACCTTCACATTCCGTTGGTGCTGATGTCATACCGTGCCACCGTGCATGAGACGACGGGATATTCCCCAAACATGATGGTGTTTGCGAGGGAAATCGCCTTGCCGTCGCACCTGACTTTGGGAGCGCCTCCGAAACAGCAGGTAAGAGCCGACGCAGTGGGTCGAAGATCTCCGGGATGAGATGGCTGAGATCCACGAGTTTGCCCGAGAGACTACGAAGAAGAGCTTGAGGCGGCAGAAACGTATCTACGATACGAGAGCTTTTCCCCACAAGTACAAGCCTGGTGATCAGGTTTACCTGTATATTTCCACCACTAAGCGTGGGGAGATCCGGAAACTACGAGACCGGTGGGGAGGGCCTTATACTGTGAAAGAAGCCCTGACGGATGTGACATATCGCATCGCCGACGAGGCTGGTGGCCTCCGTGTAGTCCATCATGATCTTCTTAAGCCCTTCTACCCCAGAGAGACGTCGGATAGTGAGACCCCTGAGTCTACAGAGAATGATGGTGATGTCGAGTCTGAGAATGAATCGGAGCCCGCGACGGTCTTTCCATATCCGGTGGAGCATCCAGCCGTAGTGAGATCTCCAGCACCTCGGCAGACGAGGAGTGGACGGAGAACCCGTCGTCCTCCAAGATTGGCAGATTACGAGGTTGGATTACCGCCGGATCCTCCTGTTGAAGACGAGTCGCCACTTCCGGAAGAGCAGATGGCCTTGCCGGAGAGGTGGAGTCCTCCACGAACGACTGTGGACGTCGTATCCAGCGACCGAGGCGCTTTAATGACTACATTTAGCCTGTCAGTGGACAGGAGATGCACGACCGTATGGTCGGAGAAATACGGTTGATGACCGTGATCGTCGAGGGATGACCTGTGGTGCAGGTCCGACCTCCAAGTACCCCTGTGGACGACGAACACAGGATGGGCGATTCTGAGGCTTTACTGCCTCAGATGCATGATGCATGACTCCAGCAAGAGAGAGCTGTGGCCTGCTGTGGACCTGATGTCCATTGCAGGTGACGACGACTTGGCCAGGAAGTCAAGAGGACCGTCGTCCTGTAATTTTGTTGTATATACGTTGTACATATGTTCTGTTCCGCACACCCGTGCTACTGGTAGCGTGACGAGAGCCATGACGAGGGCGTCATGATCTTCGAAGGCGGGGGTAGTGTAACGAAAGTGCAGAATGACAACGACCCCTTGGGATCCCCTTTAATCAGTCACTGCTTGTGTTCTGACACGTGACTACTGTGAAATCGAAAGTTACATTGTGTTTATGTGTGCGGTTCACTTACCTGGTGAAATTCAACGCTGTAATTTGCCTAGAATGAACTATAATAATCCGTGAGACAGACAATGCCTCGAAATCCCGGTGAAGTTATCTGAAACGACCAGTCGGAACGGTAATAGGGACCCTGGTGAGCTACTTGCTTCGCTGTGGGATGACGTCAGTCAGGAATCCGGAAGTCGGTTCCAGTGAATATGTAGATGAGGGACAGTGAACTTTGCGGTCTTCGTATGAATTAACTAGAGGGAGTTGGAAGCTGAGATTTACCAGTTACGTCCATTATGAATTATGGTTTGTTCCTCCATAGCCATATTTATCCAGCGAAGTCCAGATAAACTGATCGGGAAGTGGTGTAAGTGACAATAAAGAGGGCGCTGTCATCTTCGACGACGTGTTTCTACCTTTATCCGCAGAAGAGCGGTAGCCCTATATAAGCCGGACTCTCGCTGAAACGAGGCAGACCAGCAGAAACATCGAGGTGAGAGCACACGCCAAATCATTTGGGGAGAAGAAATCCAATACATTGCCGGGCCGGAGAAAGGCCGCCGCCGAATTGGAGAAGTACCGCCGCCGAATTTGTGCCGCCGCCGAATTTGTGCCGCCGCCGGGCCGGGACCAGGCCGCCGAATATTATAGCATCATCATTGCATACATTTACACACACTTACATTCACATGTCCGGGCTGTGTTTACTCTGCTTCGATCTCTATCCGCCTTCAACCGTATCGCACAGTTGAACGGATATTGCGCTGGGAGTTAAGAGTAAAGACACTTCTCGTCAATGGTTATTCTTATTCTCTACCGTACGCTAGTACGGGCTCAGCTCTGGGAATTAACTAACGGCGTTAGTGTCGAAAGCATGGCCATACATTAGCCGCATCTCTCCTTGCCTTCAACTGTAACGCACAGTTGTTCAGGGATTGCGCTGTGGTTAGTGTATCTATTAAGCTATATCCGGTAGGGGATGCGAGTCCCTGTGAAGAGGATATAGCTAAACCAAACCATACACAGTTCCTACATAAACAATTATTCATGCACACATGTACTTAATACACAACCTACGGGTTGAAATACATTCACGCTAACACCCACAAGCTATAGGTTCGAGCCTATAGCTTGATATATATACACCTACCCAGTCAATCGTACGAGAAACGATTATCCATTCACGCTTCCATAAGCATAGTCTCTCACCACCCTGTACATATATTGAGTAATTCACGGCCAATGATAGATTACTACTGTCTCATACAGTAGTATATAGAGGGGGAATCCTAGACCTGATGCCCAGCTATTGCGGAAGACCATGCAGTAGTATAGAGAGAGGGTTCAAGGGTCAACTGACCATACAGTAGTATAGAAGGAGGGTTCCTATACTAGTTGACCATACAGTAGTATAGAAGGAGGTTCCGATTCCAGCTGCCCATACAGTAGTATAGGGGTGAGTGAGTGAGTGGTAGAGTTTAAGTGTTTACAACATTGTTTCAGTCATATCGACAGTGCCTACATGTGCCAGAACACGAGGTGTCACAGTTCCTATTATTCTGGACACTGATCAGCCCAGTCAGTACAGCACCGGTCACCCATCAAGTATGACGAGCTCAGATGCTTCGGTGATCTGCGAACCGATTGTGCCCAACGTGATGCGCCGTACTAGTATAGGGAGAGGGTTACTAGACCAGGTGCCTGCCTATCCACCGTGTGTTATTGATGTCCGATCCTATGTGGACCGTGTAGCCGTAACTCTAGCCTTGATGATTCATCCTTGGAGCCGGGCCGCGGAGTGAGTCGCCGTGAGCGGGGTCGCTGAAGCCTGGGGGTGTATTCCTACGAGGGGTGCCGTCTGCTACTGTGGTGAGCCGTGCAGTTGAATAGTCCTGCGGTGTTACAGAGAGACGGGCCGGTGCCGTAGAAGCCTTTGTACTGTGATAGTACTGTCGTGCCCAGGCCGTCCGCATCCATTGACGGTTATCAACGCTTGGAGGGGCTTAGTCGTGTAAGACGAGACACGACGACGACGAGAAGTCCATACCACCCGAGGGAGGAAGACCGGGGGAAGGAAGACACACGTCGGACATAACCACGGGAGGGCCAGGTCGTGTAAGACGAGACACGACGCAGTGTTCATCCATACGGGAGTGAACGAAGACCTGGGGAAGGAAGGCAGACGTTGGACCTTTCCACGTATATCTGGGGAAGGACGATAGACGCTGGATCCTACTGCAAAGCCCTGGGGAAGGAAGATAGAAGCTGGACCCATCCATGAGAGAACCGGTCGTGACCAGACTGTGGCTGTGACCAGGCCTGCTCGCGTTATAGCTAGGGCTATATATATTTTGTATATATTTTCTATTGAACTTCGGTTAAAGATAACTATAAGAGTACAGATAATTCATAGAGTAGGGATCTTCTTTGCAAGGATTATACGCTACCACGATTTGAATCCTGTATACCTGCTCAAGGAATTATATGTCAGTTTTGCATTAATTTGCTTTGGTTGTCATTACAGGTCTTCCTTTCCAACCTCCTTGATCCAGACAAGGTGACAGGTTGAATCGAACTCCCTCGTTGGCCAAGATCAGTGCCCGAGTGCGTTCCCAGTAGCCTGACAGTTTGTCTTGGGAACCCTGCGCACTCTGTGGATCTGAAACATCCATTATCCCACGTTATAGAAGTAGAAACGTTTCATTATTATTTGCTGACGATAATGTTTTGTTCTCTGACACACCTGAAGGGTTATACAGATCATTCAATCTTAATAAATTAATATCCTAGCAATGCTCTCCAATCGTACATGTCGCTATATAGGATTTCAATTGAATTTGGTGTTCTGAACGCCCAAACCATGGATATTTAATAGCATTATGACATCATGGTCGCACCTGCACTATCCATTTGCAGAGATAGGTTCACTGTGTCTATTTACCCCAATGTTTACACCAAAGATCAATCCATATATCTACCCCGTATTATGGTGCCACAATGTCGGGACCGCGGCAACAGGAAAAGGCCAGCGAGCCGGCTAATTCGGCTGAGCCAACCAAATATTCTTTGTCATCAATGTTTCCTTCAAAGCACTATGAAGCGTTCTCGGGATTGGTTAACACGCGAGTTACTGCAAGCCTGTTAGATTCTACAAGCGACAGTATCCAAATGGGGAGCAGATAAGATTTAATTTTAATTAGATTGACAGATCATTTTGAATGGTTTGAATAACTATTGCTTGAAATGGAACATCACTGTCAATATAGCAAAGACTAAAATATGTATTTTTTCAAAAACGAGGGAATAACCCGAGCACTGACTGGTTTTATGGGGAAGATAAAATAGAGGTAATGAAAAGTTTCAGTTACCTGGGTGTGATCATTAACTACAGTTGTTCCGGTAAACTAGCTAACAAGCTAACAGAGCTTTGTTAATCAATTTAGTCTGTTCCGCAGGTTACCTTTTACCATTTCAACTAAACTTTGCCTTATGGACAACTGTGTCTGATCTCGAAAAGATCCATTTGAGATTTTGACAAAAAGTACTATAGAAGTGCCAAAAACAGACATCTAATGTGACTATATTAGGGGAACTTGGTAGATATCCTTATTATGTTTTGTATTCAATTAGGTTGTTAACTTTTTGGTTTAAGATGATAGCCAACAAATTTACTCTGTTATATAAAGCGTATACACAGGAGCGAGACTCATTATTAAGGGAAATGCTAAATTCTCGTGGGTATCAAAGGTCAATGCTTGCTCGATGATGTTGGTTTCAAGGACATATGGGCATAGAGAATAGCAATAAACTACCATTAAACTTTGTGAAACAGAATTTACCAGGTCTGGCAAATTAAAGTAAAGGAAACTAGTAAATTAGACAGCTATAGTATATTGTATAAAGTGACCCTCAATTACGAATCGTATCTGGAAAATGAACAAAATACTAAATTTAGAAAATCTATAAGCTCTCTTCGTTGTACATCACAAATGGTAAAGTGGGAAAGACATTTAAGACTAGATCGGAGAGAACATGAGGCTGCACCTAAAAGGTGCTTTGACCCCTCAGCACAATATGTCCAGCGAATAACAGGTTGACATAAAAATCTGCTGAATTCTGTCAAATTTATTTACCCACATATGTATTAATGTTGATTCAAGAGAATACTCAACGATTAGTATTTGCTAGTACCGGCTTCAGTCATCAATCCTGTGAAGGGATATCGATCCAAGACTGTGTGGATCGATACCTCAAGAAAAGTTAGTAAAGATCTGGTGAATAGTTCTTCATAGATGAAGATCTATTCCAGGGAAGAGTCGAGTGTGTGTGTGTAGTACTCAACATTATTTCAGTCATATGCCGGAGGTGCTAGAATTTGTTAGGCGACGAAACCAGGCAAAGCCCGGAGGAAACCCTCGACCATCTATTGGTTCCTGGCGGACAATCACACTTATGGCTTGAGAAAAAGTTGGAGCAGAGCTAGGAATGAAACCGACGACCAGAGAGGTGAGCAAAGCTCACGAACCACGTGGTAACGGAGGCCCCAAGAAAGAATCTGAGCTATATGTCAATGGTAAGTAAGGTTAATTCCGAACAAGAATAGAGGATGACATCTTACTGTATTATTGTTTTGGGTGAACAGCCATCCACACAGCTTTATAGTATGAGTAGTACGTCTCATGAACACCAGCTTTTATTTCTGAAGGCTGAAAGTTGGTGAAAATCTGATCTACAGTTGTCGGTAGGTCTGTTGTTGGAGAATTAATGACTGAATGAAGGCCATGTTGTTGGAAGAAAAGATTAACCATGGCGATTTGGGTGGAGTTGGAGAAGTCAATGTTAAAATCACCCAGTACAACAATGTTATCACCAGCGGCACTGTTTAATGGTCCAGAAATGGCTTCTAGGAGACGGGCATTAGGTAGTGTTGGGGGTTTGTAAACAGCTATCATTTTAACTGGAGTACCATCTGTTAGCTATGATGAGCAAGTGAGTACTTCTGTGCCTCCACTGTTGTTAATGATTGGGGTCTCAGAAAGTCTGGATGGTTTATAATAGGGGATATTAAACACCTTTAATAAGGCTGTATCAGTTAAATAGTAAATAGTAATCCAGGGTCGTAATAAACTGGAATAACACGAAATAAACATAATAGTGCACATCTGTCCATAACTCTGTAAAGAAATGACGTAACACAAAATAAACATGACGGTGCACATCTCTGGGTTACTAGGGATATTCACTGTGAGTATCAGAGCTGTCAGTCAAATTGTAACTGAGATCTAGCCCGGACAAAAGTTAGTGACGGAAAATTTCAAAGGGCCATAACTCTGTACAGAAATGACGTAACACGAAATAAACATGACGGTGCACATCTCTGGGTTACTAGGGATATTCACTGTGAGTATCAGAGCTGTCAGTCAAATTGTAACTGAGATCTAGCCCGGACAAAAGTTAGTGACGGAAAATTTCAAAGGGCCATAACTCTGTAAAGAAATGACGTAACACGAAATAAACATGACAGTGCACATGTCTGGGATACTAGGGATATTCACTGTGAGTATCAGAGCTGTCGATAGTAACTGAGATCTAGCCCGGACAAAAGTTAGTGACGGAAAATTTCAAAGGGCCATAACTCTGTAAAGAAATGACGTAACGCGAAATAAACATGACAGTGCACATCTCTGGGATACTAGGGATATTCACTGTGAGTATCAGAGCTGTCAGTCAAATAGTAACTGAGATCTAGCCCGGACAAAAGTTAGTGACGCGAATTTCAAAGGGCCATAACTCTGTAAAGAAATGACGTAACACGGAATAAACATGACAGTGCACATCTCTGGGATACTAGGGATATTCACTGTGAGTATCAGAACTGTCAGTCAAATAGTAACTGAGATCTAGCCCGGACAAAAAATTGTTGACAGACGGCCGGCCGACCAGACGTACATGCCGATTGCAAGACCCCGCAGCCCGATGGGCTGAGGGGTAAAAAGCAAGCGATGCAACTGTAAGACTGGAGAAAATAAATTTCTTTTTATATTGATTTGTCCTTTTTACAGTCAGCTCCAGTCAATGTACTTACCGGACATTTGTGGAACATCTTCAATCATGTGGCATCTATAATTAACAGTGTATACCATTTATGTATATTGTATGGCAAGCCATTTTGGTATATATTCTTTTGTTTTTGATATCAATTTTTTTTTTTTTTTATATCAAGAAAACAATATATAAAAATAGTTTTATTCCCCATATCAAAATATGAATTTTCCATAGACGGGGTATTTCTAGAAAGATTATTGATGAAAATAAGGGGGGAGAGCAATTAAGTTTTCGACAAGAAAAAAATAAAATAACGCCATGTCGCATGTAAGATGTTTTGTTTGTAGATCTTTCGAATATCATTTCCTACATGTTATATGTTTTATGAACAACTGAAGCGATATGCAAGCGGTGGGAAAAATTGACAACGCCTGGCGACTAAAAAGCAATCATATGACCCCACAGGAAAGCTTCCCTCGGCACCTCAGTAGTATATATAGGCTAAATTCTGTCGTATTGAGGGTCCATGGCGTGATGTGGCAATGACGTCACATCCGGTCAAAGGTCACATCCGGGTCAAAGGTCACTTCCGGATGAAAGGTCACATCTGGGTCAAAGATCACTTCCGGTCACGTCACGGCCCAGCAAGAGTGATCTCCCCTATATACGTCTATGTTGTAGGATTCCGGCGCAATGTTTAAACCCACTCATGGACATTTGCGTTATGGGTTGTGGGATATTGTTTTTCTCGTCTTACCACGTAGAACACGATGGGAGGGGTTGTGGGGGGCCTAATCGTGTATTTGCGCCTAATCGTGTCAGCGCCAGCTCGTGTAAACAAATTGCGCCTAATAACGTATTGCGCCTAATTGTGTAGAAGATTTGCGCTTTATGGTGAAACTGCGCCTAATTGTGTGTGAATTTTGCGCTTAATGATGGAAATGCGCCTAATCGTGTACGGAATTTTCGCCTATTTGTGTAATTGCGCCTAATCGTGTAAAGAGGGTGCGTTTAATCATGCAACTGCTCCTAATCATATGAACCATCTTGCGCCTAATCGTGTAGAAAAATTGCTCCTAATTGTGGAAATGCGCCTATTCGTGTAGGAGATTTGCTCCTAATTGTGGAAATGCGCCTACTTGTGTAAGAAATATGCGTCTAATGGTGGAAACGCACTTATTCGTGGAATTTGCGTAATCGTGTATAGAGGCTGCGCCCAAATGTGTACAACGTGAAGACATATAGCGCTTAAACGTGTTCAACGCGCCTAATCGTGTAATGATCATGTAGTCATGAAAACGACCTAATATAGAGCAGGAATACGGATGTGAAAGATTGGAACATCATGATGGGGTGGAACATCATGATGGGCGGCTAGAATATAACTCCAAGCTGTGCCCACCCCGAATTCAAGTTTTTCGAATGTATTTGTGAAGCTACTAAACCCCAAGAACAGTTCACGGATATCGGATATAATCTGTTCTAAAACAATGCTCTGATTCATCATTTCATTTTCGGAGCTAATGCTGCAAAATGACGTAAAAATCCATACAAAGTAATGAAAATGTAGATATGGGGAAGCGGATCTTCCCCTTGAGTGTGTATAAGTGAAATCGTTGAAACGAGATGTCCGCCACTGTTTTTGTGATCCTTAGAGATAGTTCTCGTGAGACTTGGGTAAGGTATTTGATATGCTCAATTTGGACTTTTCCAATTTTTTCCACCGACCGATTAAAATCCTGCACTTCAATTTTCAAAATTTGAATTCACTATTCAAAAGTCGAAACAGCCAACATTGCAAATGGTGACCAGCACAAGAGCCTGTATAATGAGCTGTCATATATCGCAGCATCATCTGTATATTAAAGGGAGACAACTCAAGTAGTAGGAAAATGTTAAATTGCCTAGGAGTTTTGGGGCGCATGGGTGTGGGTGTGCCTGCGCAGTCGCGATTTCCGGTTACGTGATTTCCGGAAGACATTATTGCCACCACATTTTCTTTTGAGAAGCAATACAGGGGTCACGGTGGCAGTGAAGTCATACGGTGACGTCATCAGTGTGTGTATGTGTACGTGACTGCACGCCGGTGGGGGTGTATTACACAAACTGATCGTGTCATCCTGGAAAAGTTTGAGGGAACTCCTCATGGAAGTGACGTCATCAGCCCGTATAATAAGCTGTCATGTCTTGTAGCGCCACAATGTATGCTAACTCGACATATATCCCGTAGGATGACTGTATCGCCACACCATCTGTATGCTAAGGGGAGACAACTCATCCCATAGCCAGCATTTGAAGCGTTGAAGCGCCCGCCCTTTAAGCGTTGACTGGTCTTCACGACCCGCACTTGAGGCATTCATTCGTTTTCGTCGCTGGGCATCGAAGGGTGTCTGGACATGCTGGACGCCTCAACACCTCAGGTCCCTGAAACAGAGGAGGAAGAGTGGACCTGAGTGGACCTGATGCGTTGAAGCGTTCAGACGCTTGGCGTCAATCGTGGCAGTTGTGTGCTGAACTGGTGTTCATAGCGCTGTAGCGATCTATTTTTAGACTGTGAAAAATCTTGCAATCTGATTGATCCAATCAACAACCAATGAGAACAGCGGAATGCCTCCTGTCCAAACCAGTCTGGTGGGATGGACGCACATGCGCCGTCAGCTCATACTACTCTGCCAATGCCTGGCTTCCATGACCCTCAGTCCACTGGTTCTCCGTATCATGCTCCAAACCTTCCTATACGGTACCACCCGTATTGTGCTTTCTAAACTGGCTTCCATGACCCTCAGTCCACTGGTTCTCCGTATCATGCTCCAAACCTTCCTATACGGTACCACCCGTATTGTGCTTTCTAAACTACTCTACGCGTATTTTACCCCAGGGCGAATGCCTGGCTTCGGGCTCTCGTTCGGTGCAAATCCCATGTCGCTCATCACATTGCTTCTCCATATAGCGTATGCGCACTCAATCGTGCGCATGCACAGTCCACCTCACTACTCTAGGGATACATTTTGTGAATCCACCATGCCGCTTCACCCGTTGGTTCTCTGTATAACACGCCATACATGATGACGTCTCTAGCGAAAACATCTCCAGACATGTCATACGTAGGTCAAAGATCAAAGTTCCACCGGAAGTCACGTGACTTCTGTCCATGCGGCCCCCCCCCCCCCCCCCCACCGTGCGCTCACCGCCCCACGAATCCTAGGCAACTTCACTACTACTAACTCATCATATAGCATGTAGTTCTATGGATGGTCTGGCTACCATGCATCATACATGTATGACCGGAAGGACGAATGTATCGCAGCGCCAGCTTCATACTGAGGGAAGACAACTCCTGCTGTACAGGTAGCAATGACCCGGTCGGGCCTCCGTACGATGAAATATCCACACTTGATCCACACATGATGCCTGCAATCCGCACTTGATTCGCACCTGGCACCCGCAATCCGCACTGGTTCCGCACATGATGCCTGCAAATCCATACCTGATCCGCACTATCATTTCTGCGCTAGGCATCAAATAGCGTCTGGATTCAGGTTCCAGATTCAATGATTCACTACCCAGAAATAGAGGAGGAGGAAGGGACCTGAAATGGTCCTGAATCGCTAAAGCATTTTTCAAGCCTCGCGTCCATCGTCACGTTTGTGTGCTGAGCTCGTGTATGGTGTATTGCTAAAACTGGAGAAATCCAGCTTCCTGATTAGTCTGATCTACGGTCCTGATTGGTTGAACAAACATACTGGATTCTCCTTGGTTCACTCAAGTAATCACTCAGAACAGCAGGATGCAAAATGTTCAGACTTGCAACATGTCCGGAAGGCTCCCATCTTATCCTCAGTAGTAACTTACAGATGCCGTCACCCTGGCTGATCAATAACCAATTACCAATAACCAACCTGCCCAGCCTAATCCAGTGAACTCTATGACGAATATCCAACTCAAGAACTCTCGTTCAATGAAAACCTCATGTCTCTCGCCCCAGTGGTTCCCCTCTATCACTCTACACCTGCCAGCCGACAATCGTTTTCTTTCAGACGACGTTTTCTTCTGAACGACAGCGGCACCTTCGGCAGTCTTCGGTGATGGGTTTTTTGATCGTTGCAAACAATGGGTGTAGTAGCTGAACGTTTAAATTTTTTTCCATCATTTAAAACGTCTCAACAGCAAACGCTGGTTGGATACCGTCCCTAATAGGTAGCATGGCTGAATAGGGTCGAGGCCTCTGCTGCCATGGCGGCCATACTGGATTACGCAGGTTGCTGAGAACAATCCCAGCTATCCTCTCTCTCATACCAACCCACTGTTCAAGTTTGATGTCAAGCGAATAAATATTTTTGAGTTACTGCAGTCACAAGAAAAGTGTGACGGAATGACGGACGGAGCAAATCCCTAAGTCTCCCTCCAGTATCCGGTGGGGACTGACAAACACATAAGACATCCGGATGCCTAGATAATATAAAACAAAGATGCATTCGAGTTAATTAACTGTTCTGCATGAACTTGTGACAAAGATAAAGACATTTGTTTCTCATGGTTTTTTTTATTTCTCTTGGCACGAAAATACACCATAACAAAATGTTTTGTAACATCTGGTAAATGGCATACCAGTACATTATATTAGGATACGGATTTGTATCCCATTGGGCACATCAGACGACATGTAAATGTAGCTTGATGGATAGGCAATAAAGTCATATGATCAAGCGAAGATGTCTTTTTCTTTGATAAGCCAATGAAAGTCACAGTTTTTAGTTTCATCCTCTCCACATTTGTGGAGTCATGCGACCATCATTGTCACTGCTAATGTTTTAATTTGAATTCAACATATGCAATCATGACAGGTAGAAACTTGGTATTCAACCAATCACTATCAACATAGTGGCTGTACAACCTCAAATGAAACCAACTCTCTCACAGTCTTGCATTTGGCGAAAGTAGCATGTCTTTAGACCGCAATACAATGGCTGCCTGCAAGAGTTATCATACGTGCTACCAATTCATTTGAATTCCAACGTTCATTCACGATAGGCTGAAAATTCGTATTCAGCCAATCAATATCAACACAGTGGCTGTACGACCTCAAATGAACCTGTGCCTACTCCGACAACTCTCCCAGTCACCAGTCTCGCTGATGGCGAAAGTAGCGTGTCTTTAGACCCGTGCAAGGCAGCAGATTTGATAAAACTCATTGTTGTCTCGAAGCTCATTTTCTGCAATGGAGAAGCGTTCGACTCCATGGCCAATCGGTTGAACGGCTTGTAGGCTCCCTCGAAGGTCATGTAGTCTGCGACCAATGAGAGGTGGCGATAGTCAACCTGGATCCCATAGGCACCAAACACGCCCTTGATTTCCTGTCAGTGAAATCAAAGAAACAGATTTAAGAACCGATCAGACTGGTACATGTATATGGCTGAATACAATCATTCATCAGATTCATTGGCATTTTTTTTTGAATGACAAGGCTTTGTTTATGCCTCATATTTGAATGCTTTCAGTGGTCTGATCTCTCTCAAAGATAATTCGAAGCATGAATGGAGAATTTGACTCGTGTATGAAGATGCGATATCCTGAAATACCCAGTACTGCTGGTTATACCTGGTACTGCTGGTTAAACCACTGCTGGTTATACCCAGTACTGAGCTTGTTTCACTCCCCAGTGATTCCAGGTACAACAGTCGGAGTCTCTTTAGGTAGTATTTGTCACAGGTCTCAAATGCTCAATAAACACTTGTCCCTCATCATAATGCTGAAGCGGGGGGGCATATTGAATGCAGGACAGCTGTGTCGCACTGTATAGTGAGTTTTCACTGCAGCAGCATTCATATTACACATATATATCAGGGCACACAATTGTGGTTGTGTTATACTGAAACCCACTTTTATATAGTGAAACATGTTATAATGAAGGACAACTGTATGGGATAAGTGCAGAGATTAAATTGGCAGGAATGAGACATGTATGATCTGTATACCCCCTCCCATATTTCTTCTAATTTTTCAAACAGCATTATTTATTAGAATTTGAAGCAGAAAAAAAATCATCTTGATGTCAATTGAGGCTAGATACTGTGGCATGGATATGTTATTTATCCCAAAAATGGAAAGAATCGCTAGTGAAATTTGTAGAATGTTTGCATAATTTCTCTCCACAGTAGCCTGAAGTTATGTTTTGCCATCTGAATAATTAAGAGAAATAGGGTAACTATCATACATGAATATAGTGGTAGTGTTCTTAAGTTGATTAGGGTTTAACGTTGTTTTCAACCTTGTTCAGTCATATCACGACGGTGCCTACATGTGCCAGAACACGAGAGTGCTCACAGTTCCTGGGCACTGATCAGCCCAGCCAGTACAGCATCCGGTCACCCATCCAAGTATTGACCGAGCTTAACGTTGCTCAACTTCGGTGATCTGACGAGAACCGGTGTGTCCAACGCTATAAGCCGTAGTTCCAAATGCATCATATCTACGAGTTATGGCAAATCGTGCACATCTGCATAAATTCAGGGATGAAAATAAGCACTCCAGTCCGAAAAGTGGAAACTAACGAAAAGTCTGGAAAGGACAATTAAAACTTGGGAACTGAAGCTGAAGTAGCCAAAGCGAATTCTGCGCGAGTACGGGAGCATGTCAAAATTTAGACTGTGGAATGTGGTCCATTTTTCACGCATGCACAGTCCGATTGGGAGGTGCTGCAGCCAGATGTTGTTATCGGCACAGTCGAAAGTTCAAGTAAGTCCATTTGGAGCAGTCCTTTTGGACCATTCCAAAAATAAATCTGTTTGCCGACCAATTTAGACCGGTCCAATTCATCTGCAGGGAACGGTCCATTATTGGACGTGGGGCCAGTCCAACGCTGAGAGAGTTGGACCACGTACACAGTCTGTTTTATCACACAGAAATACTAATAGAACGATCCAAATTTTGACATGCTCCCTAAGGCAGCATCGACAGTACTGCAGCACTAACCTTGATGAGGACTTTAGCGGCAGCTTCGATACCATACACACTGGCTATTGCATGTATATCATTACTACACAGCTTATTTAGATCCAGCACATCTCCATATTGATACATTGCCTGCAAAATGGAAAAAAACATTTAATGGCTTAACAAACTCGTATACTCAAATAATTCAATCCCCCTATCGAACTTCAACCACCCCCTGATTTGGGGGACAAAATTCAATTGGTGGTTCTAATAAATTTGATCACCATATAAAATCATTGAAATAAAAAAAACAGAATTAAAAAAAGAACCAGAAACCAATTCTTTAAGGATCTGACCTCAAGGCCATTCAGTGATCTTCATGGCTACATCATATCAGACGAATCAACAGAACACATGACAGTGTGACTAACGTCACAGGACCTACGAAGTACGGTAGGCATTAGGACTACGGTTGTCTCACTTAGTCGCCTCTTACGACAAGCTGTCTGAGGAGCTGAGGCCTATTCTTACCATGACCTGCGGTGTGCACAACGACATTCCAGGTCAATCCCCAGAAACCCCACAGGGAGGATGATTTTGAACCATTTGTCAATTTCCTGTTCTAATCAATTTGATCACCTCCCGATTTTACATCCAATGATTGAAATATTAGAGGGATTACCATAGGCCTACATAGTCTATAATCCTCTGATCCTTCATCGTGCCAACATTAGGCTGCAGATCTTTATCCTCACTCCTCCCCCTCAACCACCTTTGAGAAATGAAATAAGTAAGACCCATATGACACACATCTTCCATAGTCAAGTCTGCTATAATGTGACCCTTCATCCAGTGAAACTTTTGTACTGGACCAACTGGTCGAGTTGGTACAGCTTTGACCATTAAAGTGAGATATTCTCCTAATTGTCTAACTTTTATGAGAGCTGACAAGAGGGGTTCTGAGACTGTCTGCAGAAAACTAAATATTTTGAGAATATGGTACAGAAAATGCAGAAAACTGCTCTGAAACTGAATAAATAGCTTGAAACTGCTGAATCCGACATTAAAAATGCCCTAGAATGCTTCATGAAAATGTCCCTTGATTCTCTAGGGGTGAGTGAGTGAGCGAGTAGGATTTAACGTCGTTTTCAAGTCATATCACGACGGTGCCTACATATGCCAGAACACGAGTGTCCACAGTTCCTATTATCCTGGACACTGATCAGCCCAGTCAGTACAGAACCCAGTCACCCATCCAAGTATTGACCGAGCTCAACATTGCTTAACTTCGGCTAACTGATGAGAATCGGCCCTATCTGAGAACGAAACTGAAAAAAAATAGCATGAAAGTGCTGAATGAGACATTGAAATTGCGCTAGAATTTCCATGATTCTTTATAATTAACTCAAAGGACAGCACCATCATTAAATACCGTTTCAAAGTTTTGTCTTGTACAGTACAGCACTAACCATGATATTGACGCCCTCAGTTTTGAGTTGTATATTTCCTTTGCTCTCCGTCAGAAAGCATCGAGATATTCCTGGTACCTGGTGGATGATCATCTTACCAGCATCCTGCTCTATGAGAGAGGTCAGATCCAGCTTTGTGTTCACCAAACCAAACTGATAAATAACAAAGAAAAACATTATTGCAAACACAGGTAATAACATGGACAAACCCTATGTTGCAGAGTATAATCATGCTGCATGCTTTCAACAAGTGTTAGCTGTATTAAGCTGTACGACATCCTCGCAAGCTAGTGTATTGATCGATCCGTTACCTTGTTTTGTTACCACATAGCAGTTCTGGATATAAATAAAAATGTTTTTCTGAATCGAACCAATCAGCGAGTTTGTTCAGCCAGCTCATTATGGTTTGAGATGTGACCAGTTTGAATTTCATCACGGGACAATCTACCTTTGATGTCGATCTGAAATTGGCATCAGGGGTCAAAGCAATATTTTCATATTTAGTCTCCTTTTAAATGGTTTTGACACATATGGACCCTCAGGTCTGCTTACATGGCAAATTCTTGTGTCCTGATCGCCACAAACAAAACTAACCAGACAACTCTGACCTCTATAATTTTTAGAGAATGTTTTGTCACCAATCTTGGTTCCATGCTCCGACAATGGGCAGTTTCGGACACATTTTAATTACACAAACTTGGCTTCTTCTTGACTGAACACAACAGTGTTTTTTAAATGTTTAACAGTTCATTTAGAGTAAATACTTCAATATTTATTCCCCTTTCAAACTGTTTGTTTTTATGTTTATTCAAAATCTGATGCAATAACTGAATAACTGATTTGCTGCATGATTTCACTTACACGCAGTGTAACTTCACACCACAATTCCTCTGCTGCATCATATTTGTACTCCGTCACATGACCACTGACACTTTTCACAGCCTAGAATATTACAATATTGAAGAAGAGCATGTTGTAAAATAGAATTAGCAATGTTGCATTGGTAAGAGAAATCAACAAACTAGTCTCAAACATCGTCGATTGTAGGATGCAATTTGGCTGAATTTTACTGGTAGCAAAGTTATTAACACACACATCATTTTGTTAGATCTGAAATTGTGTTGTTTGCTATGGGTTCTCAGAATTATTTTTTTGTATGTAGATCATAATATTGTGGCTGAAAGAAATCCTCTAATAATTC
Source organism: Hanleya hanleyi (assembly GCA_036873755.1). Taxonomy (NCBI): domain Eukaryota; kingdom Metazoa; phylum Mollusca; class Polyplacophora; order Lepidopleurida; family Hanleyidae; genus Hanleya; species Hanleya hanleyi. The sequence continues at coordinate 25,533 of JAVTVY010003304.1, read as the reverse complement.
AATCATAGGAAGTAAAATTTCCTACCACCGACCATAAAATCAGGGGGTGATCAAGATGATCAGAAATTGCTCAAAATCATTCAGGTAATTCATTATTTCTTCGTAATTTCAATGATTTATGGGGTTATCAAATTTTTTGTAGGCATCTTGAAAACTCCTTGATGAAAATTTTCCTCATAATTTGGTACATGTAGCTGTACCAAACCCAGTTATAAATGATTACATGCAAGCATATATCACAAAATCACATTACTGCACCAAAAAGGGACATAAAATAGAGTCTAGGCAACTAATTCTTCTAGAATACAACTATATAAATAAGTTTCCGAAATGTGGTAGCTGTATCAAACACAGTTCTGCAGATATCGTTGGATATCTTCAAGCATATATCATCAAATCAGAAAATAATACATCTGTAAAGGGGCATAACTCTGCAAAATATGGGCCAAGGGGAACTTTTTTCAATAGGCGTCCAACTTTTAACTAGATAAATAAGTTTTCAAAATTTGATCACTGTATCTCAAGCAGTTTTGCCTAAAATGTGGTAACAGACGGACGACAATACCCCCTAGGCAACTAATTCTTCCAGAATACAACTGTATAAATAAATTTCCGAAATGTGGTAGCTATATCAAGCAGAGTTCTGCAGATATCGATGGATATATTCAAGCATATATAACCAAATCCGAAAATAATACATATGTAAAGGGGAATAGCTCTGCAAAATATGGGCCGAGGGGAGCCATTTTTGATAGGCGTCTGACTTATTACTAGATAAATAAGTCTTCAAAATTTGATCACTGTATCTCGAGCAGTTTTGCCTAATATGCGGTAACAGAGAGACGAAAATACTCCCTAGGCAACTAATTCTTCTAGAATACAACTATAAATCAGTTTCCGAAATGTGGTAGCTGTATCAAGCACAGTTCTGCAGATATCGATGGATATATTCATGGATATATCACCAAATCAGAAAATAATACATCTGTAAAGGGGCATAACTCTGCAAAATATGGGCCGAGGGGAGCCATTTTCAAGCAGTTTTGCCTAAAATGCGGTAACAGACAGACGGACATACATGATGTCGAAAATACCCTGAGGCCAAAATGGCCAAGGGGTAAGAAGGGGTGATTGAATTTTGATAGGCTGATTGAATAATTAGATGATATACAGTATTACTTACATTAATTCTCTCTTCGTTCATCCTAACATTAGACTTTTTTCGTCGTTTCCCTGCTGTCAAGGCAGCAGATGGAGGCAATGATTCTGAACCTTCCACATCACCATCGTCTTCACCCTCTGGGTCCCGTAACAGGCTGGAGTCTACCTCCTGATCCTCATCCTCTGAAGAGAGAGGGTTAATATGGAATGTCATCAATTAAAAAGCATCAATTATATACTAATGCCACATAGAATGTAGGTAACATTTGTATCCAATCGTTTGCAGGATGACCACCTATATTCAATTATATTTAGCATGACATTTTCTTGGTAAAGCACAAGTATGATGGGCCATTCCCATGCGAGACTTGAACCTGTGCTCTCAGAGTTTGGCACCCTAAACCACTTGGCCACCTCAGTTTCCCAACTTCAAGGGCATGGGTTTGAGTCTCACAGTGGACTGGCTCATCCAGCACAAGTATTTGTGCTTTACCAAGAAAATGTCATCCTAAATATAATTGGATATAAATTAAAAATCATTTTATTAAGTTTTATTCTGGTGCAACTCTGGTGCAGTCTGTGGAAATCGGGTTATTGAATATCTATTGAGTGGACTGGCAAAGATGATACAATAAGCCGGGATTTTGGCCTATGTGGTGCGGTTGAAATCGAAAAAATAAAATGTCCTAAAACTAACTGTGTTTGAATGTAACGGCAAGAGAAAATATATGTTCACAATATATGAAAATTCTAGCTCGATTGAGTTATAATTGTAATTATGACCGGAAATTGAAATCTGCAGCATGTGCTAGTTTGGACATTTTATTTTTTTGATTTCAACTGCACCACATATAGGCCAAAATCCTGCCTTATCGTACCATCTCCTTTGTACACGTGTTTGTAGATTTGATATACCTGTACATGACAATCTAATGGAATGATTTATGACAAAGTTTTCTTAGAAATGCGAATGTGTAAATTTGGTGAACTCATTCCAAAAGCTCAACTGGAATGTTTTCCGGAATCAACAAGTAGCTGGGTGGCTCATTGATATCCAAGACACAATTTCTCAACAAATATCAAAATATGACATGTTCATGTAAATACAGGTAGTTTTGTCCAGAGATTTGTCGAATGGTCTTATTTAACACCACATTAAATTTCAGGAGTGAGGCTAAGTTCAAACAATAAATGTACCCGACTCATTATCTCCCATTTCAGCCCTTTCTTCCTCCTCTCCTCGATATTCCTGACTGTCGTCTACTCTCTCCAGTGCCTTCCTCGACACAGCATCTTCATCTTCCTGATCCACTTCTGAATCATTCTCATCATCCTGATTGGCTGGATTCGGTGTCGTTGTCGTCGTTTCTCGATGCTGATTGACTATCGTACCAGAGGACAGTAACCTGTGAAAGAAAATGTCGTTCATACAAACTTCCATCACTTTTGATTTAATAGATAGACAAAAAACTGGTGATTTTATAGCTATATCATTTGCACCTTTCTGAAATGAGTGAGTGAGTAGTAGGGTTTAACGTCGTTTTCAACCTTGTTTCGGTCATATCATGACGGCGCCTACATGTGCCAGAACACGAGAGTGCTCACAGTTCCTATTACCCTGGACACTGATCAGCCCAGCCAGTACAGCATCCGGTCAGTCATCCAAGTATTGACCGAGCTTAACGTTGCTTATCCTCGGTGATCTGACCAGAACCGGTGTGTCCAACGCTACAAGCCATTCCTTTCTGAAATGAGCCTCATGGGTTTCAATATATGCCCATGCATGCCTAACTATAACCATGAAAAAAAAATTGTATTAACTATAATTTGACCTTGAGGAAATAGGTCAAGGTCGGTCAACTTGAATAGGCTTCTAATCAATCTCTAGTTGCAGATATGTAGTATGGATTTGGAGAGCCAAGATGTAAACCTTGAAGAGTTATAACCAATTACTCAATTTGACCTAGGTAAAATAGGTCACGGTCAGTCATCTTCACTATGCTTCTGACCCATCGCCCCTTGCATATGTTGTATGAATTCAGAAAGCTTAGTTGTGACACTTTCGTGTTAACAAGGAAGAGGGGTAAAAATCAATAGGCTAGACATCTTTGCCTACACAATCCACAGAGTCTGAACTGTATTTCTAGCATGAATACAACAATTTTAAATGATTAATTGTGTTTTCAATCAAAGTGACCCTGACCTTTGACCTCAAAATGAAAAGGGTTCCTCTTTGACCCATGGGTAACATTAATACCAAAGGTTTGGTACCAATCTATTACATGAAACTGGAGATATCGCATGGATAAGCAAAAGTGACGCTCGTGATCACATTATACGACCTCGTCTATCTACGGGTGTATAATAATGGTAGCCCATCTCATTAGTTTATTCATATAAGACAGTGTAAATCTCCAAAGGACAGTTTCAAACTCCAAATAGGGGCATAATTTTACCAGACACCGTCTCCTCATATGTTAGCTCCCGATATCTCCGATATCAGAGTTGTACTGAATCAACCTACTACTAATACGACCATAGATTGTGTTTTGCAAGCTATGCTTCTGGTGGCTGACCCACCAGCATATATCACCAAATTTGTCAAATGTGAAATTGTATACCCATAGTTCCCCACCTTTCATGGCTTTAGTGGAATAGGTTACAGAGAGAGAATTTGACTGGTCCATGTTTCATGTCAATTCCGACATACCAATTAGGGTTCATTCTCCATGTAAAAATCAGTCACAAATAATGCAAAGATGATGAAACTGTGCAACACGTATTGAAGCCATGACCACTGGAACATGATTTCACTGCCTGAAATACCTGCCTGATTGCACCGTGTGTGTTATCGCATTGACTGATTTAACATTGGAATGTAATAGTTTGTTATGGCATTCCAAAGGTCATAGCCTTTGATGGCAACGACTTGGTGTAAGTGACAAAGGATCTGCTGCAACTTGTATAGTGAGTCAAGTTGTGAAATTCTCTTGACAAACATCTCAAGGATGCCCCATCCCTCAATGTTTGCTAGTCAAGACTTATTAACATAAATCAGGGGCCAAAATACAGATGTTTAGTGTGATTACTGGAATGTCCCTGCCATATCATTTACTCATTGTTAAATATATTCATACACTTGTATATATTCTATTCTGTTATATATTTTATATTATATTTCATGTGATTTGTTCATTTATCTCTGGAGGGCCTCCGGGAAGAACAGTTTTTACAAGAACATATGGTCAGTCTTTTGTCCAAGATATTACAATTTCAATGGGAGGTCTCACACAAAAGTCATATCCCCTTTGACCTCTGACCCTCTTTTAAAAAATACTTAAACCAATTTGCAATGTTAAATATTCACCTTTACAGTGATCTAGCACTGACAAGAGCCTCATGCATGCAGACAATACCCTTTGGCCAAAATTGGTCAAATAGATTTTTCTTTGACATTTGGCACAAACATTTTTCAACGATTTTTCAGTCACAGTAACCTTGACCTTTGATCATTTGACCTCAAATTTAGTAGGGTTTCTCTGAACCCCAAGTTTGGTACCATACCAATCCATGACCTGGAACTAGAGATATCGCACAGCTTACAAATGTTAACATGCAGACAAATGCAGGGTCGGGGCGGTACACCCCGACCATGGTCGGGGCAATAATTCCAGGACCACTGATTACTAAAACACCACCATCATTATGTAATTCCATGTTTACAAAATATCTGGACCTACACCTTTTCAGATCGAATTAAACTATAATTCGTACCGTATGTATTGTAACTTAGATATATTTGGGTCTAACAGTGCCATCGACTGTACACTTATTAAATGTGCAGATGGCGCTGCTGACCTGTAATATTTAACCATCAGCATTATTATTAAAATGTTCAGATGGTGCTGCTGACCTGTAATATTTAACTGTCAGCAGCGCCATCTGTACATTTTAAGTGTACAGTCGAATAAATATATAGGCCTATAATCATCATTTGGCCTTGGAATCTCGTCGATAAAGCACACCGCCGGATTTCTTGTGCGCGGTGATGATGGGAATCTTTAAGTGCACTGTGGAACCTGATTTTCAGTGATAAATAGACTCTGTAAATGTTTTATTTGAACCCACAACTTCAACATTTTATCTAGCATTAATATGGTATTTTATGTGCCAGAAATACATGTAGCTCAGAATGCCTCTCCTGCCATCTAGGACCCAGAACTTCCGGGGCCAAGGCGGCCCCTGCACCATCGCCTAATTGTGCTGTGAACGTTGATCGGGGCAATCTGAAATTGCTTCCGCCGCCCCTGAAAAACTCGCTATCACATTTTACGACCTCGTCTCTCGATCTGCAAATAAAAAGTGGCAGGTTTTGGGACAATTTGGTATAACTCTTAAATATTTTTTCAAGCTAAACTTACCTGCTACTTGAAAATTCTGCCATTTTCTTCTTGGCGACATCCACCAGATGTTTAATGTAAACGTGTTCGATGTAACGTAGGATCAGCTTGGGTGAGATGGCAAAACGGTCTTTGTACGATGTCAGAGGTAGAAATTGAAATTTGACACTATACAGACGACCACAGTCCCTGCAAGAAGTATAAATCATTCTGAGAACCCCAATAGCTCTCATCTTCGGCAATACATCGAGGATAGGAGTGAGTGAGTAGTAGGGTTTAACGTCGTTTTCAATCTTGTTTCAGTCATATCACGACGATGCCTACATGTGCTAGAAAACAAGAGTGCTCACAGTTCCTATTATCCTGGACACTGATCAGCCCAGCCAGTACAGCACCTGGTCATCCATCCAAGTATTGACCGAGCTTAACGTTGCTTAACTTTGGTGATCTGACGAGAACCGGTGTGTCCAACGCTATAAGCACTATTATGCGGCACAGATGGAGGTTTTCGTAAATAAGTAGAATATAAGTAACAAGTTATATTATGTAAAAATTGTTAAATAACTATAGTTAATCAGAGCCGTTACTTCTAATTTGAAAGAAAACATGAGGACATCTTACCCTTTGGACTTAACATGCAGACATTCACATACGGAAACATCTTGTAATACCTAGAAAATATCAATGTCTCCATATAAGAATCCATCATAGTTGTTTCATGTAACAGGCCCAATTACATGGGGTCAGGTCATAATGTATTGGGGCTAAAGTGGACAAAGGTCATTGAGACCATATAAAGTAATAACAGGCGATCAGTTGCATATCTCAAGCCCAATCGAATATATTGCAGAATGCTAAACATCACAAACCTCGCATCACCTTATAGAATTCAGGCCGGTACATGAAACAACTACAATGTGGCTTATTATTCAATTCGATTTATTTCTATACATGGAACATACAGAAATATTAAAAGGTTCATATTAAAAACTACAGGACAAGACAAATGCATATACATACACATACATATAGATACATACATGTGCACACAGATAGAACATGGTACCTTAACAAGGCTATTTGGTCAAACCCAGTGTGAGTAAATACAATTTACCCGTATAATCCATGTAATCAGTCATGTGGCAGGGATGCAATTTCGTTCCTTTGCTCTCTCGTTAAGCAGTTCATAGAAAAATTGCCCTATTATTGGCGAAAGATGCATTGGTGGGTTAATAAGAAAATAAAAAATTTCCAGATCCGTCAACTTGGGGAAATATTGGCAAATGCTACTTATGTTGTTATAAAATATATCTCTTAGTTTTTCGCCGCTAGGACATTTGCACAGGAAATGGAATTCATCTTCTACTGTTTTGTCGGTTGTTATACATCCCTTGCACAATCTTTTATCTCTGTCTATATTTGTGTATCTACCCGTTTCTATTTCAAGCCTGTGTGCACAAATTCTGAGTTTTGTTAGGGCCTGTCTGAAATTTCTGTTTTTAATGAATTGTAAGTAGTTTGCAATGCAGTAATTTTGTTCTATGTGCTTATAGTGGAGAAGTTTCTCCGACTCTTTCAACTTAAGTTGATAGTATTGTATATATTTTGCAGTTAGTTTATCTTTTACATTTGATGAGATTCTTTTGCGTTTTAAAGAGGAGTGCGGAAGCTCCTCTAACATGATATCATTTTTTTTCATGACAAGATGGGAATAGCTGTGCCATCCAATTCCACTGGTTTGGAGTGATTTCCTACAAAGTACTGCATCCCGAAGTATAGGTCTGTCAGCATTATCTTCAAGATGTGCCATATAATTTAGAACGTTTGTATGAATGTCGACAATAAGAGGAAATCGTCCAAGTTCTCTTTTACATGCGATATTGACTGTATTTTTACCAACTTGAAGATTTAACTTGCAGAACTTTGTATGAACTTTCTCAAATGGTTCAGATTCAGTTAGCATAAAAAATTTGTTAAGGTCGTTGTTTTGTAATTTGGTTAGGAGTTCTGAGCCCCAAATTTCGGAATTGTATAAAATTATTGGTTTGACAAGGGTGTCAAAAAGCTTATTGTATAGTTCAGGTGGTGGATTTAGACCAGAAAATGTTTTGTGTAATTTATACATAGCTTTTAGACCTTTCTTTTCCAAGTCAGTTTTTGTTTGGGAAAAGTTTCCATTAGAATTGAGTGTACAGCCAAGATATGTGTAACTGTCAGCCATATGGATTTCTGTAGAACCAAAATGAAAAGAGTTTGTGTTTACTTTGTTTTTTTCTTTTTTGAATAACCATACAGTTTGATTTAGTTGAATTCACAGTAAGATGCCATTTTATACAGTAGTCATATAGTATATCAAGACAATTTTGGAGACCTTGAGGTGTTTCTGACATGATCAATAAATCATCAGCCCATAAGAGATGAGAAAGACTTTCTCTCTCCAGAGTTACAGGTAGACATGTTTCAGCTGGGAATACCAGATCATCTACAAATAAGTTGAACACAGTTGGACTAAGGTTATCGCCTTGCTTAACACCCTTTTGAGACTTGAAGGCACTCGTAATACCACCATCGATTTGTACTGCTACATTGTTTTGGTGGTACAGAGATTTAATAATATTATAAAATTTTCCACCAATGCCAAGTCTAAGTAACTTTAGTAGGAGGCCATCTCTCCATACACAGTCAAATGCTTTCTGGAAGTCAATAAAGCATAGATATACTTTCTTATTAAGTTTTTGGACATATTTGTTTACAATAGTTTTAAGAATAAAGTGATTATCAGCAGTACGTCTGTTTTTACGGAATCCTGACTGATTGTCAGAGATAAGGTTATTCTCATCCGTGTATTGGTTTAGTCTGTTGTTTAATATGCTGGAAAATAATTTTCCAAGACAACTGGAGATAGTAATACCTCTATAGTTCTTTGCGTCAAGTTTATCTCCTTTCTTATGAAGGGGTTTGATATATCCTTCCGCCCAAGATTGTGGGAGTATTCCACTATCAAAAACTGCGTTGAAAAGTTTTGCAAGGGGTGACAATATGATGTCTTTCCCATATTTCAACATTTCATTTGATATACAGTCGAGGCCGCAAGATTTTCCGATTTTCAAATTTTTTAGGGCCTGGATGATTTCTTTTGTTTTTATATGACTATCCAAAATTGAAGTCTTTTGATTTTTTTCTCTTGACTTTAACTCGCCGAGTAGTTCTTGGGATTGTTGATCTTGATAATTCAGAGTGTCAGAATTGAGCTCTTCGAAATGTGAAAACAGTTTTTCATTAAAATGTGGTGGAAGATCCAAATCATTTTTATTTTTTTCAATTAAGTTATTTATTATTTTCCAGTATTCTTTAGGATTATCATTTTGTAGATGTTCAAGTTTATTATATATTTCATCTTTAACAAGTTTTTCTTGCTGTTTTTTCTTTTTCTTTAGTTTATTCTTTGTTGTTCTCAATTTAGTTTGCAGATTACTATCATGTGGGTTATCAGCAAGCTGTTTGGCTGTGGTTTTAAATACATTTTGAAGTTGTACAATATCTTTTGAGTTGTTTTTCGCAATTCTTCTCTTTTTAGCCTTGAATGTTTTTTGAGGTTTTGGTGGGGAGACTGTATGTGCTGCGGACAGAAGTATGTTGTTAATGGTTACTATTGCGTTATCGATACTAGTTTTATCAGAATTAATCTGATGATTCATGAAGTTTTGTATTTTTGACTGGGATACCGTTGATAGTAATTCCTGTCTATATCTGACACTGTTTTCTTCAGTTAGATTGTACTTCAGCGGCATGGGGTGCAAAGTTAGATTACTTGTGAAATCTAAGTTATCACTTTTGTTACATTTAAACAGAGTTGATATTGGGCAATGGACTGATTGGTGTGTTAGTACCTTAACATTAATACTAACCACATTATGAACAGTGTTCTGGTGTGCAAGTACATAATCGACTGCACTGTTTCTCAGGTGTGTATGACATGTTAATTTACCCACATAATCGCCTGGAGTTCGTCCGTTTAATATCCGGACACCAGATGCGAGGCAAAGTTCAGTTAGTAATTTACCATGATGTCTTTGGTGTGTACAGTTATCTTGAGAGTGTCTTGCATGGTGAATACTGTCCGAAATGTAGTCATCTGGCAATGGGATGTATTTATCATCATCACATCTAATGTAATCATCCAAGACTGTGTTATTTATAACAGTTCTTGCATTTGCATCACCCATAAGAAGAACCATGCCCTTTGAGTTAAAATGCGCTATCTCGCTTTCTAGTGTGTGGAATTGATCATTAAAGTAAGGTGAGTCTATGGGGGGTTTATAAAATGTACCTATGTAGAGATCGCTTTTCCATCCAAACACATTGCCTGGCAATCTGATCCATAAAGTGGAATTGTTAGTAGTTGACATTTCAGTGACATGGGGGTGATATTTGTCTTTATAAAGGATGAGTAACCCACCGGATCCCCTGCCACATGACTGTTTTGAAGTCTTCACACTATGTTTGACCTTTTTACAGTAACCCTTCAGATCCAATGTCACACAACCAGTTTCAATATTATTTGTTGAACTATGTGTTTCCTGGAGACCTATTATGTCATATGTCCCTAATAAATGTTGTACATCTGATAATTTAAGTTTATCCCTCATTCCATCAATATTCCATGAGAGCAAAGATAACAAGCCTTTATACCTATCAGTTGACCACATTATAATAGTAGAAAAGTGAAGCTTAGTTAATTAAATGGAAAATCCCTAAAAGTGCTGAGTAGTACGGTGAACATGTTAGTGAATATATTCGTAGTGGATATAAACATACTGTTTCAGTTACTTAACTATTTCCATTTACAGGTGATATAAATGAGTCCATTCCTTAGTAGAGTTCATTAGTTATATTTTCCCCCCAATCATTGTTCCAGATATCGACACATTGTACGGTACCCGTTGTGCATTATAAACACATAGTTTTATATCCAGCTGTTGTGTCAGTGGTCGAGTGGATCACTATCATACCAAGGGTAGGCAGACCAGCACGGGGCCCAAAACGAACTCCCCAGACGCCTGATATATTTCTACACCAGGCACAGATTACAAAGTGATTAATTGCAGTCATTTTGTGGAGTAGTTTGTTATATAGCTAAATAAACAAGCGTTCTGAGAACCCCAACATCTCGCCTTGCGGGGTCATCCGCCAAAGGTGCAGCAGTATTGAAAGCATACATGTAGAGCAAACAATAAGGTCTGGAATAAGTGATGCGGTACAGACAATAATGTCTGGAATAGATTATCTGGTACAGACAATAACATCAGTCCCATGTGGGATTACTGGCAAAAGTTAATCCCATGTAGGATGGATAGGTCAGTGCAGTCGGATTACTGGTACATAGGGCATTCCAGTGTGAGATTACTGCTGGGTGGACCAGTCCCATGTTATTACTGATGGATAGTCCTCTGTGGGATTACTGCTGGATAGTCCGGTCCCAAGTGGGATTACTACCATCACCATCATGGTATGGATGGTAGTGATGGTATGGATGGTAGTGATGGTATGGATGGTATTGATGGTAGTGATGGTATGGATGGTAGTGATGGCAGTGATGGTAGAAATGGTAGTTATGGTATGGATGGTAGTGATGGTATGGATAGTAGTAATGGTAGAAATGGTAGTGATGGTATGGATGGTAGTGATGGTATGTATGGTAGTGATGGTATGGATGGTAGTGATGGTATGGATAGTAGTGATGGTAGTGATGGTATGGATGGTAGTGATGGTATGTATGGTAGTGATGGTATGGATGGTAGTGATGGTATGGTGGTATGGATGGTAGTGATGGTATAGATGGTAGTGATGGTATAGATGGTAGTGATGGTATGGATGGTAGTGATGAGTGATGGTATGGATGGTAGTGATGGTATGGATGGTAGTGATGGTAGGAATGGTAGTTATGGTATGGATGGTAGTGATGGTATGGATAGTAGTGATGGTAGAAATGGTAGTGATGGTATGGATGGTAGTGATGGTATAGATGGCAGTGATGGTATGGATGGTAGTGATGGCATGAATGGTAGTGATGGTAGTGATGGTAGAAATGGTTAGTGATGGTATGGATGGTAGTGATGGTATGGATGGTAGTGATGGTATGGATGGTAGTGATGGTAGGAATGGTAGTGATGGTATAGATGGTAGTGATGGTATGTATGGTAGTGATGGTAGGAATGGTAGTGATGGTATGGATGGTAGTGATGGTATGGATGGTAGTGATGGTAGTGATGGTATAGATGGTAGTGATGGTATGGATGGTAGTGATGGTATAGATGGTAGTGATGGTATGGATGGTAGTGAGTGATGGCATGGATGGTAGTGATGGTAGGAATGGTAGTGATGGTATGGATGGTAGTGATGGTATGGATGGTAGTGATGGTAGGAATGGTAGTTATGGTATGGATGGTAGTGATGGTATGGATGGTAGTGATGGTATGGATGGTAGGATGGCATAGATGGTAGTGATGGTATGGATGGTAGTGATGGTATGGATGGTAGTGATGGTATGGATGGTAGTGATGGTAGGAATGGCAGCGATGGTATGGATGGTAGTGATGGTATGGATGGTAGTGATGGTATGGATGGTAGTGATGGTATGGATGGTAGCGATGGTAGGAATGGTAGTTATGGTATGGATGGTAGTGATGGTATGGATGGTAGTGATGGTAGTGATGGTATGGATGGTAGTGATGGTATGGATGGTAGTGATGGTAGGAATGGTATGGATGGTAGTGATGGTATGGATGGTAGGAATGGTATGAATGGTAGTGATGGTATGGATGGTATGGATGGTATGGATAGTAGTGATGGTATGGATGGTAGTGATGGTATGGATGGTAGGAATGGTATGAATGGTAGTGATGGTATGGATAGTAGTGATGGTAGTGATGGTATGGATGGTAGGAATGGTTTGGATGGTAGTGATGGTATGGATGGTAGTGATGGTATGGATGTTAGTGATGGTAGGAATGGTATGGATGGTAGTGATGGTATGGATGGTAGTGATGGTAGGAATGGTAGTGATGGTATGGATGGTAGGAATGGTAATGATGGTATGGATGGTAGTGATGGCATGGATGGTAGTGATGGTATGGATGGTAGTGATGGTAGAAATGGTAGCGATGGTATGGATGGTAGTGATGGTATGGATGGTAGTGATGGTATGGATGGTAGTGATGGTAGGAATGGTAGTTATGGTATGGATGGTAGTGATGGTATGGATGGTATATGGATGGTAGTGATGGTATGGATGGTAGTGATGGTAGCGATGGTAGGAATGGTAGCGATGGTATGGATGGTAGTGATGGTATGGATGGTAGTGATGGTAGGAATGGTATGGATGGTAGTGATGGTATGGATGGTAGTGATGGTAGGAATGGTAGTGATGGTATGGATGGTAGTGATGGTATGGATGGTATCACAGGTACATCTTTTAATCATAAGAAACATGTGTACCAAGTTTCATAATCATTCAATGACAGCTGACAACTGCAGCAAACTGTGGTGTACAGATGTACATGTGCACTTCGGCTAAACGCAAAACTCAATCAGTTGCCATAATTTGGAGAAAAATTAATATTTCATCTCAAAAATAGCACAAATAAATCCTCCAATCATAAGAAACATTTGTACCAAGTTTCGTAATCATCCAATGAGAGCTGACAACTGCAGCAAACTTATCATGTACATGTATATGTATACATGTAGAGGCCTACATGTACATGTACAATTTACCTAAACAGAAAACTCTTCATTTGCCATAATTTAGAGAAAAATTAATATTTCTTGTCAAAAATAGCACAGGTACATCCTCTAATCATAAGAAACATGTGTACCAAGTTTCATAATGATCCAATGACAGCTGACAACTGGAGCAAAGTTACCATGTAGATGTATATGTATACATGTAGAGGCCTGTATGTACAATTTACCTAAACAGAAAACTCTTCATTTGCCATAATTTTGAGAAAAATTAATATTTCTTCTCAAAATAGCACAGGTACATCCTCTTATCATAAGAAACATGTGTACCAAGTTTCATAATCATCCAATGACAGCTGACAACTGGAGCAAACTTACCATGGACATGTATATGTACAATTTATCTAAACAGAAAACTCTTCATTTACCATAATTTGGAGAAAAATTAATATTTCTTGTCAAAAATAGCACAGGTACATCCTCTAATCATAAGAAACATGTGTACCAAGTTTCATAATCATCCAAAGACAGCTGACAACTGGAGCAAAGTTACCATGTAGATGTATATGTATACATGTAGAGGCCTACATGTACAATTTACCTAAACAGAAAACTCTTCATTTGCCATAATTTTGAGAAAAATTAATATTTCTTCTCAAAAATAGCACAGGTACATCCTCTTATCACAAGAAACATGTATACCAAGTTTCATAATCATCCAATGACAGCTGACAACTGCAAGAAACTTTCCAAGTACAGATGTACATGTGCACTTCAGCTAAACGCAAAACTCATTTTAACATTAGAGCACCCCAGGGGTAGTACCCCCAGGTGGCATACCCACCCCCCATATTTTTTATATATTTTTTCTAATTTTTCTAGATTTTTTTTTAACTTGCTAAACCAAAAACCCATTCATTTCCAGGCAGGGGACACCGACACCGACGACGACATCCTCTTTCCCCCTCTCACAATATCTCCCCTTTACTTCGTAAGGCGAGATAAAAACAAAAAACGAAAAAACAGAAAAAGAGAGAGAAAATTATTGCAGAGCTATTGATTTTTGACAAGCCTCAAAGTAGAGGACTAAATAAAATAGACAGACTTTAGTTAGAAATATACAAATTTATCACAAGCAGGAAACTACAGATCATTTCTTATAACTGCTGTGAGTTTAGCAGTTCAACTAGGAACTCCATTATAGAGATACATGTATTTACCTCTTTAAGATATATACGATTCAGCTTTGTTTGTAGTAGTTTGGCTTTCTTCTTTGCCTTGGGTCCCGGAAACACCGGAATATCTAGAGCGGGTGTTTTAATGTTGGCACTGGCCACCATGAGTATCTCCCGTAACCGTGGGATACCCAAAGTCACGTTCATTTCTCCTCGTCCAGCAAAATGAAACGTGTTCAGGGTCATCTGAGTTGAAGGTTCGCCAATGGACTGAAAATGATGAAGAAATCATTCAACTTGGTCCCGAGGGTGGAATAAAATAACAATGAAGTATTTATTAAGGTTAGGAGATCCAAAATTAAGTTAAGAAACATGGTTCATTTTTACTGCAAATTTTTGCAGTTGACAATGATGATTGAATCTTTTCAACCCTAAACATACAATTCTTAATCACACTGAATTGCTCAAATCCATATGTTTCCAAAAATTGCTTGCGAGGTAAGCACTCGACCACAAGGCCGCCGTAGTGAAGTGAAGTGGTTATAAACAGGTTAGGGAGATTCTACTGGAGGTTAAAATGGTCATTTTTCCTTAATAACTTTTTATCCCTTCTTAACAGATGCTCAAAAACTTCAGATGCACCAATCTATCTATTGTTTCCATGTCCTAAAATTTATTGGCCATTTAAATAACCAGTCAATTTTGTTTTAATAGTATGACAAATATTTGGCCTATTATTATGCAAATTAGGCATATGACTATTTTTTTTTTTTACTCCCATTTGATGGGGATATACAGGGTACGAATTATAAAATGTTAAGGGCAGCCATTTCAAGGCCACTTTGGCCTTGCTGGCATCTAATTACCTAGAATTTGCAAAGGGGCACCAAGGCAAACAGGGAGGGCATACAAAGCCATTGGCTTGTGCATGGCCTTGGGTGTAATTCGCGCCAGGGTGCAAATTACACCCAAGGCCATGCACAAGCAGCTCATTCCACCCCAGTGCTGCTAAATTCTAGGCCAGGTATGGCCTATGTCGTACCCTGGATATATATGCCCGTGTGCACCTTAAGAGGATTTCACTGAATTCATTATGTAAACTTATTTTTTTTATTTTTTTTAGCAAAAGTGACCTTTTCTACCTTCATTTTAGAGAGCAGGATTTTTTTAACCTGATAAATACTTTTTTTACTATTTTAATGATCCATTTTCTTCCCTGTAGAATGAATATAAAATCGAATTCAAGTTAATCTCTGGACGAGGCTGTCCGGTCTTGAATGCAATGGGTGGTGCACCGATACCTGGCTGGAAGCTTGAGCTGCGGTTCGTCATTCCGAGCACTTCTCTATGTCTCGAACTATAACCCAGAATATATTTTTAATTGATGATAACTGATATATTTTCGACCTGAAGTTGCCAAAATTATCAGAAATATAAGTTCATTGGTCCTTTCATGGAATAGTAGGAATATTTTATCTATATTATCATATTTACCAAATAGACAATAGTTGAAAAACTCACTCCATGTTATAAACATAGGGGAGAGATTATCAGAACAAACCGCGCATGCGGTGGCCCACATGCATGTGTACCAGTGTCGCCGACACCGTTTCAAGACAGCATTGTCCAATCCACTTATCACTGCCAGACTCACCAGGAGCAGGATTCACTTCTGGGTTATTACCATGGTTACTGGCACTAGCTATGATCTCTCCCTACACAGTCAAATTCCCACATGCTGTACTGTGTGGTAACTGAATGGTAACTGCAAGACAGGGCCCGGAACGGTACACCTCAGTACAGTACCATTCAGTACTGACCAGTACCCACACAGTACCACTCAGTAACTGGTCAGTACTGATTGGATACCATACAGTACCACAAGAAACAGAACTGAACAGTACTGCATGGTAACTGAATAGTAACCAACCTGTTACTGTGCAGTACTGCTCAGTTACCTCTTGGAACCAGGATGTTGCTAACTGACATGTACTGTTCAGTTCAGTTCTGACCTGTGATTACCAAACAGGAACTGTTCAGTTACAGCTCAGTACTCACATGTATGGTGGGCCTTTCCATGCAGTACCGTTCAGTAGTGTACAGCTCAGTACATGTCTGTGAAAAATTGCCTGTGATATGCTTATATCATGTTGTATATATACACAGAAGTATGCAGTTAGTTTCCACCGCTAGTCTTTCAAATATTTACCAAGTTTCTCCAAATTTTTAAAGGTATTCCTTACCTGAGCTGCCAATAGTCCGACAGCCTCGCCAGGGTCAGCGAGAGATTGTTGATATTTGAGGCTGATCAGTTGCCAGAAGTCCTCCTCTGTAAGTTTTTCGCCATCACTATTGCTGTGCAATCCAGTCTCAGTGAATTGCTATTTTCAAAGGGAAAAACACAATTCCTCATTAATTAATTGTACCTCTTGATGGCATTGTTATATTGGAATGTCATGACTGTGTCTTATTTAAGCTTGAATTGGGGCTTCCCGATATTGGTCTCCAACAGAGCGTGCAGTGTGGCATGACCTGGTTTGAACCTCACCTGTAAAGGACCTGGCGTGGTTCAGTAAGGTTTTGCCCCCCATGAGGTGGGGTTTGAACTGTAGAAATGAAATATCATGTACAAAAAAAAAAATTGAGTTAGTTTGGATTATATTATCTTGTTGTGTGGTCCGAGTATTTTCCAGGCCCTGGGTTTTATGGTTCTAACCTTCAAAACTTTCTGGTGTGTTTGTGTGAAATCGTCTATTTCAAATTGAAAACACCACCTTTTTCTCTTTGTAAACAAAAGAAACCAGTCGAGAATCAAAATCATCTCTGGAAAACAACCACCTATTGACATGACAAATTGGAGAGCCCAATAATGTGCTGTATAATATAGAAAAATAAAATACACTGGCACTGACAGGGAGTCGTTTGCACCCAACAGCCCCTCCCCCCCCCCCTAACGACACCCTTGGTTTTGTCTTTGGAAGTTTTGTCAGTAGGGGTTTGGAGGTGGGGCTTTTGTCTCATGGGGGTTTGGTAACGGACAAGTGTAAACCAAGGTGTTCCACTGTATTCATGGAGGAGCATAACAATGGGTATGGCCCATCATCATAACAGTTTGACCAAAACCATGCTGAAGGATCACTCTATTTTCTTCTACAGGCATGACAGGGGGTATATGTTGCCTGGCAATATCAACCTGATTAATTTATTCACCCATTCACTGATCTACCCTTGGTTTTGGCTTTAATATAGAGGCTTGATGTACATGTTTAAACAGTGAAAAATTGGTGAAAAGGTTAAGAGAACAGCAAAATGCCAAAAGTGCCAAGTAATATTCCTTACCCTATCTACATCAGCGGCACAGAAGTTGTCGATGGTGGCAGCCATGTTCTCGGACATGACGCCAATAGCACACTGAGGGGAGAGTTTGGACATTATAGGGTCCGGACATCCTAATCCACTTCTGCTGTACCTGCAACACCATTAGATATCTATAAGGCAAATTCTCTAATAGACTCCACCACCATTCAATTTTTGCAACTTAGTAGTTTTTCAGAAAATTCCAGTTTGTACCAAATCCAAAGTTTTTAACATTGGAGAGCTCGGGCAAGAGTTGGAAAATAGTTGATATTTTGTTTCAGCACACATGTAGTAGAATTGCCAAAATATCTTGCAAACTATTGCCAGGTGGACTGAAGAACGGCTCCAGATATTTAATTACTCAATTTCCAAATTTTGGAAACTCAATTATTCTACAAAACTCAAAAAAAAAATCATTTTTCATCAAAAAAATTATGAAACTTTTTTATCGCACCAATTACAGAACTGAGGTTGGTCATATGTTTACGAGCACAGAAACGCCGTAGACACTACTTTAGAGATCGACAAATACTGACAACCCTATTTACATGAATTCTATAGTCTGTAACATTGGTAAAATAACCCAGTCTTACGTGATAACCCATTGGCCCAAACCGTGGCAGGGTACCGTGTATTGTCCAACAATTGAAGGCGACGGTAGCGTGTCGTGTCTTCTTAGAGCAACAACAACATATTGAACTGCTGCTGCGTTGTCGATCAAGATATAAACATCAGCCTAAAATATTCGGCCATCGACTTGTTACATGCATGTTTTGTACACTCCGGTTCATTCCACACCAAATCACAGTATGGCCGTTTTCAGTTAATAGGTTGTTTAGCATGATCTTCTCATAATAAAACATACATGCTAGAAGCTGTAATTATTAATTATTGAAGCTAAATTTTCTACGAAGAATGTGATCAAATATATAACCTGACAAAATTCCTATTTTACAGATTTATACACTCTGAAATCTCCCATAAAGATCACCAGAAAAAAAACATTTATGAAATAATTGTTCTCTAAAGAGACATTTTAAGTTTGCTTTAATTTAATTGAAACATTACGTAAATAATTATGGTAGACAGTAAAACTCAAAAGCACACACATTCTGTGAACAGAAATCCAGGGAAACAACTCTTACTTGTGACCACTATTAAAGGTAACTGCAGGATTTATTACCCGAATTTTCAACGTCTTATTGAAATCTGCTTTTATTTCTTTTATGACTGAAGATAGGGATTCTCTGTCCAGGGCAACGAATTTTGTATGTCCATCGTCCTTAAGCTGTATGAGTATTTCGTTGACGTGCAGGTCGACAGTCTGTGTTGTTGTTGTCGGGAGTGAAGATGTGAAGCGCTCGACCACTTCGCCCAAAAGCGTATCATTAGAGGAATGAATGGTTAAAATCGGCACAATGTGCCGACTGGTTGATGAGGAAACAACTGATCCATTAACTAAAACAATGATGGCTTTGGTACACGACCATCAAAACTGCCGGAGTTAAAACTTTACTGCTGCGTGTTTGACACAAGTAGGGGGAATCCTCGCTAGAGATTCATGCCGGGAAAACGACTGTGCCTCATTTTGAAACCAGGGGTTTCCCCAAGAATGTGGACCAAGATGGCGGCTTTTGAATCACCTCAGCGCGGCTGTGACGGCACGTGATCACCTCATTCGTTTTACTTGGATTTGCTTACTTATTTTTTTACAGCCAAAAATTACTGATATGAAAATATACATGCGGCATTATTTATCTCCTAACTATTGATGTGGGCGGGTCATGCGAGACAACATATCAACTGACAACTGGTAAATTGTGGGAAAACTTAATATTTTAGCGCGCAAAGGGCAAAAATTGCCAAACTCATTTTTTTTTATCAAAACTCAATTTGAATTTTTCTGCAAAACTCAATATTTTTCTTTTTTCATCCTGGTTACCACGATGAAAAAACGGCTAGAAAAACCCCTGCACGGAATAGGTAATTTTTTCCAAGGTTTGACCCGCTTCCGGCCTGGGCAGAACGTTACAGTGATACATGACCTTTTGTGACCTCACCATGTGCCCATGCCCAGTTATCCCAGATTTGTAATGGCGATCTCATACATACAATCACCCTCAAATTCTTACGACAAAATTCCATCCGTCATTTTAATAAATTTGAGTACCCTATAGAATTATTGAAATAATGAAGAAATAAAGGATTATCTGCATGATTTTGGACTTTCTGTCAACTTCCTTTTCTAATAAATTTGATCACCGCTGGGTCAGAGGCGGGGGTCATTTGAACCTGATGAATCAAGCACCATGCCATGTGCCACGGGTCAGGTCCAGATTTTTTTGGAGACACCCTTTTTCACTTTTTAGTAACATTCGTATGTACATCCAGTAATATGGGTGTAGAGATCTGAATGCCCACATCATTTTCTGTTTTTACAGGGGTAAAGACGGCCCTGAATATTCTAGTAGTATACGTTTATACTATAGCTATCGACTGTCATGCATCAGCCCAACTATTCCACATGCAGTTATTCGAAAACCAGAACTTGGCCTAAACCGAGTTCCAGTTCCTTACCAAAATCGGCAGTTTAGACCCATGTATGTTATGCGACGAAGCCAAATTCAACTCACTTTTTCCTTCGCTTCTCATTCACAGAGCGCCAGGCATCACAAAGGGTCTTCGATGCAACCGTTCGGCCATTTTCTCCAAGTGCATGCTGGGATTCTTCTGTTATGAGTTTGCAGCCTTTCTTCTGGCAAAATGTTAGAAAACTCGAGGTCCTTGTATGTTCTTGAAAGACCTTTCCCTGCCTCTGCCAACTCTCTATCTAAGGATGAGAGAGAGAGTGAATATGAATTAACGTCGCTTTCAACACTATTTCCGTACTATCACAACGTTTGGTTCCTATTTCTTTTCACACTCGGGAACCACACTATCTAATCGACATATCAAACAGTTAGGACTATGGTAAGAATGAATAAACTACATTCCTGGCTTCACAGGCATCGGCACATCAATTTTTTAGCGCCGCTTCAATCAACCCTTTATAAAACCTTTTTTTTTTATGGTTTTTACACATTTGCCTCTGAAAGTTCTGCCAAACTAATGTTACTGAAGATTATGCCTTGGAGTTGATGTCTTCACGGTCTTGTGTTTTTTGATTGGTGGATTTGAGGCATTAATAGGTGTGTCATTGGTCAAGAGTGTAGAGTTTTCCAAATATTGTTCGGGAGGATATATTACTTATATTTGCATCTTAACCATATATCATTAGTTGGAGTGATTTGAAGGCCCTCATAATGCAGAATTGTGTCAAAATCAAGAATATTTCAATTAGATACTGTGCACACAAGCAAATATAAATACTATTTACAGTTTGACCTCTGTGGCCTTTGAAAATAGGTCAAGGTCAAAAGAACATGATCTAGAAGCCTTCACAAGGCAGTATTGTGTCAAATATCCAGTCTCCAGTTCTCTCTGTTCCGGAGATATTACTTCACAATGCCATTGACATTTGACCTGTGACCTTTGAAAATAGGTCAAAGTCAGTCTAGAGTGAACATGACCTAATGGTCTTCATACAGCAGCATTGTGCAAAATATCCAGTCTCCAGCTCTATAACGTTCTGAGATACGGTATTGCATTCAGAAAGTTATTCACATTTTAATTACCTCTGACATGTCTGACATTTTTGGGTGAGAAAAATTAAATTCACTTGCTGTGATTGAAAATGAATTATTTGAGAGCAGAACAACTGGGTCCTACAATGTACCTCTCTGTATAAGTCAACTGAAACGTCTGCTCCAAACCTGTCGAAGAGTCCTTCATTCCGGAAACTACCATGCTTAGAAACACGGTTCTGTATAAGGAACTGGAACTGTTTTTCTTTGAGGTATGGTGTCTTCATAATATCCAGACCATCCTCGCCATAATAAAACTACAAAATAAACAAGATATAAACATAAACAAGTCTCCTCAGCCTAGGTCTCCTCCAAAACCCTAAATTATCAGTGTACTCCGGCCAGCTGCACAAAGGGCAGCTAACCCATTCAAGTCTATTCAGACTGGGCGCTAAAACATTGGTCCCCATATAATATAATACACAAGTGTTTCAGATGTATAGAGTGTGCAGATGAGCCGATAGAGGCGAAATATTTTAATATGCATGTGATCCACTCATCCATACAGACTCCGCATTTAGCCCTGCATGGCCGTTAAAAGATATACTATCCTATGTAGTCTTGAATCAGGATAAGAGACCCTAGAAACTATACAGTGACAACATATAACTTCTGTCTCCCCGAACATGCCGAACGAGAGCACACAAAAGTTGATTAAATATCAAAATTTCCAGATGCTCAAAATTCACTTTGTTGATACACCTATGTATAACCAAATATGATAGATGCATATTTACATGCAAAGCGGTGTCGGGATTCTGTCACTCTTCCCTTAATATATAATAGACTCAGATTGACGACAACATTATATACTGATACACCGTATTTCTTCTATTTATTCAAACACTCTAATTTTTCTAACACATGATTTTTTCCGAGCGTAAAAAGCTAAATTCACTTTTAAATATTTCGAACATGGAAAAAAATCACAACAATTCGAAACAAAAGTTTTCTTTACTTGAATACAGGAGTATTTTAATCAAAACTATTTGTCAGTTTAGCAATGACTCAGTGAAATGCCAGACTTTGTTAGCATTGCGAAACAGCAACAACACAATAGCCGGCCTGCAACGTCATCAGGAGAGCCGACACTTGGGTGGATTTTTTTACCTCTTATTTTTTCGAACAGGCTGTTTTTTTCACTGAATATTTCTTCTAATGTTCAAACATTCAAATCCGATTTTGGCTTAAAAACTGTTCGAAAAAATAGAAGAAATACGTTAGTCCAGTTTCACCAGTTTGAGTGTATGTTTACTAAGGTCAGTTATATTCTATCGCCACGATGTTTCCCACCTGTACTATGCTGCCGTCACTGTCCCGTACTGTCATGTCATAACTGACGATCAGCCCTTCCAGGTGTTTGATGAGACATCGCTGTAAGTAACCACTACGACTCGTTTTCACAGCCGTATCTATTAGACCCTACATGCAACAACAACAACAACAAAGGTTTAATTTCATACTTCAAAATACATAATATTCCCATCACTCTTCCAACATTCAATAAACATTGCTCAGTGAACAAGACATTCACAGACACAGTTTTTAAGGGACGATAAATTGTCCTAAAGTTTTATAGATACCCAATTTCGCTGATTACTTTTTTGGTCAGAAGGTCTATTTCTACCACGGATTATGCAGAAAAACCCAATATTTTCCTTTAATTTGGTTGATAAGGCTCAGTTTTAGTTAAAAAGTTTTAGTCCATTAAAACTCAATATTGACGGAAAAGCTTTGCATGAAAATTTTCCTAAACAATGTCTATGAATTCCAGTGAAGTACAGTATCAAAGTGAGCACAGTAAAAACCAATTTCTTAAAATTTCTTAAATAAGAAAAATATTACATTGATAACAGGGTAAATCAGTATAGATGATAAAGTATGAATATTTGCATGAAAAGGATTGGTTCAAAGAATTCTTCTGTTGCTTATTTTTCCAAATTCAATAGAAAATATTTCTCTCATCCAAGAAAACTTTTCTAGGAGCCACCAAGAAAACTTTTCTAGGAGCCAGGCAGATAAATATTCCTATAAGTGATTTTCAAAGAAAAATATTCCTACATTTCTTAGTTTGTAACTCCTGCTCAAGAATCAATTTCTTAGCTACATGTAAGAAATTATTTTTCTTATGGAAGAAATTATTTTTCTTACGGAAGAAATTATTTCTTGGACACAAGTTACGAACTAAGAAAATATAAGAATATATTTCTTTGAAAAGAATATATACATTGGGTGGCTTCCAAGTAAAGTTTTCTGAGATGAGAGAAACATTAAACATTTATAAACAATGTTTCTATTCGTTACTAAATCAAACCTGCTTCAATTATTGCCTTTAAACTCCATTTAAATGCACAATCAAACGTAGAAAACGGAAGTTAAAACTAAAAATTATCTCCCCTAGGAGAGAGAGTTATCCGCCCCTAGGAGAGCTCTCACTCTTCCCAACGTGGTTACTATATAAGACAACGCCAGCCCATTCTCGCCCTCTTTCTCATTGTAACAACCGAGACCAGTAGTGAACTAGGCCGCGGTCTGAGGGGAAGGACGGGAGGGCGCATTAAATTGAAGCAGGTTTGATTTAGTAACGAATAGAAACATTGTTTATAAATGTTTAATATTCGCTTCCTAAATCGTAAACCTGCTTCAATTATTGCCTCAGTACCAACAGGTGGAAGGAGGGAAACCTCGGCCGTGTAGCAGATTCAAAGGCAGGCTAAGTAACCGCTGGGAAGACACAGACATGGATATGAGCATGAGACATCAATAATCAAACAATTGAAACCCTGGTCAATGACAGTAAAAAGGTTAAAATGTGGATAAGATACAGTTGTACTTATCTTGACTGTCTACATCCATGTAGCTGTGCTCGTGGTGTGGAAGTAATTTCAACCGAGAAAGGACCCCTACCACGAAGGTTGATAGGTCTACTCGGGAAGCCATCTCTCCCAAGAAAGGACCCCTACCACGAAGGTTGATAGGTCTACTCGGGAAGCCATCTTTACCAAGAAAGGACCCCTACCACGAAGGTTGATAGGTCTACTTG
The DNA here is from genome assembly GCA_036873755.1 of Hanleya hanleyi. Taxonomy (NCBI): domain Eukaryota; kingdom Metazoa; phylum Mollusca; class Polyplacophora; order Lepidopleurida; family Hanleyidae; genus Hanleya; species Hanleya hanleyi. The sequence continues at coordinate 971 of JAVTVY010003304.1, read as the reverse complement.
GTAAGGCTTATCTGCATGCAGATTCTTGGCTGTTCCTAAGTCCGGGTGAAGCAGAACCAGTCCGTGCCTAGAGGTCGCCAAGCCACACCATTCTCAGTCCACAATCGTCTTACGTCCAACTTGCTTCTTGGGAGTTGAGCGTAGATGACGCAGCTGAGATCATGAGAAGGAAGTCAGATTCAACCTGAAAGACACAATCAAAACCGCAGTTAAGGTAAAGATTACACTCACCATGGAGTCAGGCATCTTAGAGAGATGATTTAGTGTCCGACATCTCTTAGAGGATCCAAGGTCGTCCATCTGACTTATTTCCTCCTTCAATATGTGATCGAATCAAATGTGGACTAATAGTATGAATGAGATGAGATGATACAGCAATTTGCAGATTTGCTGCAATGATACAAAATGCCGCCCCCCCCCCTTTTTTTAAAAATTTAGTTGACCACGTGCTGGGCATCTATAAGCGGCCCAAGCGTGGTCATCCTATCTGACTGGACTGACATATCTCTCAGATAGAAATTGGTGAACGTGGAGTTCGCCGTCCAGACAAGACTGGACAATGTCAAGGAGGAGCAGGTTCTTCCATAAATCTCAACAAAAGAAACCTGGCCGGTAAAGCCGAGGGTAATTATGGAGTAGTAATAGAAGATACTAATCTAACCTATCTTTTGAGTGTCTTCCTCCATGTAGCTGGGATGACACAGATAAGGGAATAAACATGAGACAAACAATAAGCAACAAGAAAAACCCTGGTCAGAGACGAAAAGGGTAAATCATGGATATGATACAGATATACTTATTCTTGAGTGCCTCCATCCATGTAGCTGTGCCCGTGGTGTGATATGCAAACTCTACCAAGATGTCAGGATCCTCTACCACTCGGGTTGTTAGGTCTTCTTGGTCTTAGAGGGCGCCAAGCCACACCATTCTCAATCCACCAACGACTTACGTCCAACTTGTCTTGTGAGTTG